>OZ023216.1:1865200-2235200 GCA_963995525.1 Escarpia spicata
ACATACAACCAGGTAGATGGGCAGACTGGAGAGAAAAGAGAGACAGACAGGGGCAAAGACTGAGGCAGAGATAGGCACATAAACATACAGCCAGCAGACAAGAAGCAGACAGACATATGTACATCCAGGTAGATAGGCAGTCAGGAGAGAAGAAATTCAGAGACGTAGAGACACAGTCAAGGGCAAAGACTGAGACAGAGTTAGGCAGATAAACATACAGACAGACAGGCAGGCAGACAGGTAGGCAGGCAGGCAGGCAGGCAGGCAGGCAGGCAGGCAGGCAGGCAGGCAGGCAAACAGACAAGACAGGCAGACAAACAAAAAGACATAGAGGCAAATAGTAAGAGAAAAATACAGGTAGAGAAGGAGGCAGGCCGGCAAACATACAGACTTGCGTACTGACGTAATGCCTAACCGACTTATAGACTGACATTCTAACAGACAAACACAGAGAATGGAGGAAGGAGAGAGATTCGGGTAGAGAGGGAGGGTTGGAGAAGGGTAGACGGGGAGAAAAAAATATATAAATTATAGAGACAGCTGTAGGAGCAGGGAGACAGAGAGACAGCGTGCTAGTTGCGACTACAACATCGCAACAGTGTAGTCAAGCAACCAACGCTACATCACTAAGTTGTGTCGGCTGTTCTAATATTAGACATGGTAAACTACATGTAATAATCAGTCACCCTATAGATACTTGTCTAAACTTGTACAGACAAGAGTCGGATAAACTTGTTTTACCCTAAGTACTTCTTTTGACTAGTAACTATCACATTATCAAAAGTCAAACTTATGCACACAACATACCTATACATCACAATAATTAGTTCAAATGCTTGAAAGATATGTAAGTCGTTTGTAAACACAATTTAACATTATGCCATAGAACGGTGCTACACTCGTTATACTATAGCTGGCATGCCCGAACTGACGGGTAATAAGGCAACAAGTTATGCATTATTGTAATAGTATCACTATTATGTATAACATATAAACATGAAAACATAACTCACCAGGCCGTGTATATTGATACTCGTAATACGGAGCCGAGAGAACTGTACGTATATCTTTGTGGACACGTCCATGATCCCTAGTAAACTGCGACTGGGTGTGGCTCAAGCTACCCTACCCCCGTCTGGCGACTTACATAACAATAGCCTATGCAACCGCTTGCACGAAACAATTCCGCCAGAGTTACATAATATATTATACTTGTAGTGTTTCAGATTCTTTGTGGGTCGTACATGTCAACCGGCGTAAAACACGAACGGATTATATGCCCACGAACATTATTATTTGTAAGTTTACAACTTCATATTTACTCCTATCCAAATATGTTTTTTTCCGTTTTATTATGCTCTTACATACAATTACAAATACATTTGTGAGCGCGCATAGAATTACGCGTTATGCAACGAGGCCAGTTTCGACACCTCCGCACAGAATTCGAACCCGTGTTCTCTCAGTCGAGGGTTCGGAGCTCTTATCGCTGCGCTACTGTGCTCCATTAATGTCATCTTCTTTATTTCGTCTTCTGTAGTTGTTTGGTCCATTCCCATAGTGTCGTATTGGGCATCTTGTCTTACTTCTTTAGATGTAGGGTTCTACGCAGGTATTTGTTAATGAAAGTCTTTTTTAGTTTATTTTTATGTGTAATTCACCGTGTCTCCGAGCCATAAAGTAATACTGACTTGAGATTTGAGTTATATATCCTCAGTTTGGTGTTAAGCTTTATTTGTTTTGCCTTCCAGATGTTTCTCAAAATGACCCGTGCGTGCGTGGTGTGTGGTGCGGTGCGTGGCGTGTGGCGCTGGTGCGTGGTGCGTGGTGTATGCGGGTTTGCGTGTATGTATGTATTTGGTTTGTGTGTGTGTGTGTGTGTGTGTGTGTGTGTGTGTGTGTGTGTGTGTGTGTGTGTGTGTGTGTGTGTGTGTGTGTGTGTGTGTGTGTGTGTGTGTGTGTGTGTGCGTGCGTGCGTGCGTGCGTGCGTGCGTACGTGCGTACGTACGTGCATGCGTGCATGTGAGACAAGTAGGCAAATGGTGTATTTCGAATGTATGTCGTTTTAGCTAACGTTGTGTTTTTAGTTAAGTATCTGTAGGCGTTATTGCTAGTACAATATATTTTGCCGACGAGATGCGTCATTGTTCTGGGGACAAAGGTGTTATTTATTTCTTAGAGATGCCCGTATTATAATTGAAAAAAAAAACCTGCCCACAATATCTTCCTAAGCGCTTGCAACTATATTTGAGATAACGTATACATGAGTGTGCATGTGTATGGGTACTCGGTATTTTTTACATTTCCTCTTAGACGATTTGCATAGCAGACACCAAAAGTATGGATTCACGTTTTAAAACAACGTCAACATAACTGTAAGTAATGTATAGACTGTATTTAATAATGGACGCCTTTCTAATCGTATTTACGCAGACGCATAGGTCTAGGCGCAATACTTATGGAGAACACTTGACAGACGGAACTAACCATACGTAGGGCGAAACATACAAATAATTGTTAATTGTATTCACAACGAATAGGAAAATATTGTGACAAATAGAACATGGTCAGAATCGTATCAGTGTTCAGTGATCAACTGAATATAAACAGAAGCATGGAAGCCAACACAATTACAAAGACACGGTCCTACCTTCCGAGTCGGTTGTTCGGGATCAGCAGTCAGAATTTTCATCGGGCAGCTGGGTGGCGTCGTAAAGGAGAATTTGGAAATTCACCGTTGATGCTCCAACGTGTATCCTTTCAGTCCGGTGATTATATCAATGCTGGGTGGTAGTGGTGAATCCTAGCTCTGGATGCAATTAAGTTTCTCCGCACTGCAAAGAAGAAAGACGCTGGATAACCGAAAGTGATATCGCCGGTGTTGGAGGTTTACTACATTCACAGCCCATATACCATAACATTTCCGTCCTGGGCCTATGATAGAGAAGACAGCCTATAGCTTGGAATGCCAACCATGGGCCAATGTTGATAGGCCAGTGCTAGGCCAAGCATCGGAAATGCCATTGTTAGACCAACATTGGCCCGATTTTACCCCAATGTTGGCGGCCAACATTGGCCCAATATAGTAACACATATTGGGCCAATATTGGCCCGAGTTGGAAATGCTATCTGGGAAATCGCCAAGAATGAGAAACGACACGGCACCACAACAATTAACTCTCCAAAAACTACCCAATGGGCACCACAAAAAATGTCCTACACTACCCCGCCTCCGCCACCGTGTGGGTATCCGACACTACCCTCCTCCCCCAACCACGCAACAGGCGTGTCAATTGGCGGCGCCCCCCCCCCCCCCCCCAGTATTCATCAAGTTCTGACACCCGTAGGCTCCGTCATGTAGGCTATATGATTCAACTAATCCATTTCAATGGTACGAGAATAACAAATATATATTTAAAGTGTATATGGAAACACCTTTAGTTATAAGTTTCGTCGATGCGGTGCGTTCTGCAAGGGATGTATTGATATTACAGTTTCTAGACGATCACACCTGACCACCCGGCTACTTAGCATAATCTACGTTTCTGTTAGCGAAGTTGCGGTTAAGCAAAGTATGAAAATGATCGATGTCGTTCTTCGTGTATACATAGTCTACAATAAAGTCCGCCTGGTTTTGTAGTGTCCTTGCATTTCAAATTAAATTCGGAAATCGTCCTTCTTTTAAATATAAATTTCCAGTGAATCAACATCCCGAATCTGTGTCACTTTCTTGAACACCATTTTAAACTTGTTTCACACATTATGCAAGTTTAAAACTTAGCGCAAAAGGCGAAAATTATATCCACGGACTATGAGGCGGATTAAGATGTATTGGGGCTCTGGGGCAAATTTGAATTGTGAGGCCCCCACCGAAAGACAATGAGCTCTGGGCCCTGGAATAAACGTTGTTCTAACCTGATTACCCTGGATCTCGGGACCCTGGAATTATTTTATTCTCACTTGACTGGGGCGCCCCATGAGCTCGGAGTCAATGATTTTTTTGTCACTTCAGTGAGCCCCGTGAGCTATGGTCCTTGGTTTTTTCATCGGCGCTCCGGGAGCTCGGAACCGTGGGGCACGTGACCCAGTCAGGGACGGATCCATAGAGAGTAGTCTAGTGGAACTTCCAATTATACCTCCTTGAGGATCGCCATAACACCTCCACTGAACCAAATTCATATTGGATAGGCTAAGCCGAGGCTTCAGTATGACTCCGCTGTCGAGTTATAGCGCTGTCGCGATGTCGCACTCTGCCGTCGCGCTGTTGGATCTTGACATTGGAAGAGCTAACGCGGGGGGAGTTATTGAAGCTTTTTTTGCCAGAACTTCAACACCACTCTGCCGTCGCGCTGTCGGATCGTGACATCGGAATACAATGGCGGGATGCTGTTGAACATTTATTCACAATTTCGGAAGCTCCCCAAAAACCTCCAATTGCACCCCCTTGAGACTAACATAAGCGGGGCCACATTCCAAAGTCTAGGGGGCACATAACGGGCGCACATTCCAAAGATATATGGGCCACCCCACTATATAGCGCAGGGAGAGCGAGGGGGAAGATAAGGATGGAGGGGTGGAGAGAGACGGAGAGGGAGAGGATGGCAGGGAAATGGAGAGGAAGGAAGTGAGAAAGGGGATGGAGGGGAAGATACGCGGATGGAGAGTGACAATGACAATGAGTTTTATTTCCCAACGACTCTTTGCGGAGTATATGAGAAACATTTTCTTTATAAAGAACATTTTGATAGAACATATTGTATTATTAAGAATATCTAGACTTCTCTTATATGAATCATATTTACAGTACATCAAACATAAACAACACGAAGCATAACACATTCAGTGACCTTACTGTATTAAGTGTTTTCGATAACTCTATAATCAGTAGTTCAAACCAAATAATGTAAAATAATATAACATGAAATGAACCTCGTACTATACATGTATTGCACAATTTGAACTCATTTACATGTAATTACATCACTAGTAAATTAACTATGTGCTACAATGTATTTTTTTATTCTCCGCTATTCACAGTATTGACATTGAATTTGTTAGATACACAAACTTTGTTATGAAAGACAAGATAATAAATAGTAGACATAACAGTGGCGCCCCATGGTGGACAGATAACCAGTCAATCACCATACTGCCCCTAGTGTAACAATATCAAACTAGACAAAAATCTGCCGAACTTTATAATCATCAAAGGTAAGGGTTTATATTAATGTTGTTAGATGTGTCGTTACTCATTGAATGAAAACACCATTGTGCTTATATAGTGTCGAGTATAGTATCGCAATATCACTATATACTATTAACACACTGAACAAGTTACATGAGCAAAATGTTTCGCAGTGGTCGCTGGGGGTACTGGGCGATATTAAATGGTATTGATAACTTGATGACATTTGCCATTTCGTGGACTAGGGCGTAGCGTTCTCATTTTAGCCACTGCACTACCACCGAAGGCTTGCTCTTTCACTGATAGTTAGACAGTGAACAATAGTGATACCCATACTAATTTTACCTTTCAAAATGCTATTTCTTATTTTGTATGACAGCTCTGTCTGTACTGAGACTGAGTGAGTGTAGTATAACTATAAGACTATTTAATTTACTTACATTTAGTTACAATAGGGAGCCAAAGGGAGGATTGACATATGTATAATTTATCTAGATTCCTGCCTCTTTAATACACATAAAAAATGCGCGTAATTTGTATCTATATTCTGGCACATTATTATTGATGTGTGATACCCGAAAGGAATTAACCAATCACGTCTGTTGTTTACGGACTGGTTGTTGGAGCATTCATGTATTGCATTGACACCTCTAGCAGCAAATGAAACGGCATGTAGAGCCGGTGAAAGGGTTCATTCACAAACTATGATCTTCAAAGTGATTCGCTGCCCTATACGTATAAATAAAACGAGTAGATTAGATTTGATTGACATTGTTCTGCGTGCAAAATGCTATGTCAGCGAGCCGACAGCTTGCGCCATGCCTGCAGATGGTGCGCATGGATTATGTGGTGGTAGGCATTATTGAGCTTCGTGTGTCCGGAAAATGCTCAAATAATGCTAGGAATTCAAAATACGGGAAGGGTTTGTTTCTGCGCGATACAAAACATGATATATTCCAGTGCTGACACCCATTCTACAACACGTCATACAAACTGACAGGACGGGGTCTTATCATACTAAGACGGGTTATACCTGTCCTTGCAAATTATAGTTAACATCGCCTGTCCAAATGTAGTCTTCTTGTTCCAATATAGTGCAGTTCGCTTTCTATCAACACTCATTTTGTGCACATATTTGAATTTAGACACTTCAACTTAGTACAAGCAAGTCCCATTTGTCACCAGTATCATATTGGTTAAAAATTCATAACTTTTTAAGGGCTAGATTTTTGTATCTACTGCTATCCTGTTTTCATTGTATACCGTAAATTTCCTTGTATAATACACCCCCATGAATAATACGCACCCTGACTTTTGCTACATTTTGATAGAATTTCTATATCACCATGTATAATACGCACTGACTTTTTACATCAATCCCCGATTTCCCTGCTTCTAATATTTTATTTGAACCCATGAATTCATCTAAAATCGTAAACATGTCACCTACTCAAGTTATGGCATTGCTGCCGGCTTGTTGCTCACTATTGACTAGTGTGTAAGCACTACGTAACTTGTGAGTTGTGTTGTAGCTTAACGATTGTGCAACTGATTAAATCAGCGCTTGCTAGAACTTACATTGTGTCGTTCTGATGTCACTTTTAAATTAACACCAAGTTCTATTCTGAAATGCTACATGCAAACCTGGTACTTTCAATGGCGAAGCATACATGTGCTACATCCATCTTTATTTGCATTCACAACATTTGCAATCACAACTTTAAACATGGAGTCACATTTGTTGACACTCGACCCGTTACGCGGACATCATTCACGTGATTCAGGAATGCCAATCATAATCATAGCGGGATGCTTCCCGGGTTGCGCTTCTCGGTCTTGTATGCTTCCTGTCATGTCTTTGTCATTTCTCACTGCTAGTTTAGGGCCAGAGACGCGGTTACGGGAATGCGATTCTTGCCTTTCGTCTGCGTTGCTGCAGTAGTTTACGTGATTGTGACATCACACCGACTTTGATAATATTACTATATAGTTTTCCAGAAGCGTTATCCTGGTCTGCAAACATTGATAAATTGGTCAGAGAAAATTTTGTTTAACCTTAGCACCATGTATAATACGCACCCCGACGTTTGAGTAAAAAATGCGTATTATACACAGAAATTTACGGTAATCTGGAATACCGCAGTGTGTAAATAATCTTGCTTGTGTTTGAAATATAATTATTAATTAAATTGTAAGTCCTCTGTGTTTTTTCTTTGCAGAACCATGGACACAGCAGAAGATGATGTAACTGGCCACTGTGTGTCGACTGCATCTGGCCAGTGTCAGTACAATTGGATGGGCATCACAGATGAGTTTACTGCGGCCTGTACTGATCTGAAACTTGGCGAACTCATGCACGATGCTAAGTAGGTTTTGTCCATGAATAATAATACTTTGGCTTAAATAATTTTTCAAGTAATACATCTTACTTAACATTTTAAAAAGTTAAAGGCCATTGGAAACCTGCCTTAAAAATATTTTAGAAATGTTTAGTATATGTTTATAATATATATATACTCTCACTGTATATATATATATGTGTGTGTGTGTCTGTATATATATAGATATATATATATACACACACATGCGTGTATCTTGTCTTGTATAAATGTCATTTGTGAGGTATTATTATAAATATTAAGCAAAACATGATATATCCATGTAATGTTGGTTGTGCATTTCAAGATAAATCATGTTTTCTTAACATTGTTAAGTGATAGATATGAATTATATTGTGTGCTACAAAACAATTTCAACAAGATAGCTGTTCAAAACCAGTCTTAAATTAAATGTTTTTATGTGATTTAAGTGTTTTCTATATATGAATGTAGATATGTATTTGTGTAAAATCTGTGTTCTTTCAGTTTTGGTCTATTTGAGGCAATGTCTGCTATTGAGATGATGGACCCCAAAATGGATGCCGGTATGATGTGTAACCAGCGTCACAGTAGGGTGACAAGTCTGCAGCAGGGGATTGAGGTCAGTGACATCACATTGTCACTTGTCTCTTCAGGCCTCATGGCTCACAAGACTTCAGTGCAACTGAAGTTTGTCTTCAGTACACGTCTTCCACTCCAGTTATTGTCTGTCTCTGTCTGTTGTCTATCTTGTTCTGTTGTTCTTCACCAGGTTGTCTTTTGGTCGACCCGCCTTCTCTTTCTCATCTGGTGTCCATATACTTGGCAGTTGATAGCTTTAAGAAAGTAGTTGTCAACTGATCACCTGGCAGCAACATGCATGCCATTATAACTTATAAGTATTATTTCTTATGCTGATTATTCCTGACTGTGCTCACTCAGACTATATAGTCATTCTCACATTTACATCTTAGTGTTGCAATCACCCCCCCCCCCCCCCCCCCCCCCTCCGCAACCTTCGCATTCTTCCTACTCGCTGTGACAGCGGTTCCGTGTCACCGCTCATGTACAGAGTTCGATATCATCCCATTAGGCCATCACATGCCCAATACTGATTGCAGGGGCCATATGGGTTAAATTAGTTTTATGATTTGTACCATTGTACTTTCTCATCATTGGAACCTTCTTAATGCAAACACTTTGTATGTCCAGATTAACAAGTTTTCAGAAGAAATTAATCATGTATATAACATGGTATTGTATTATTGATAAATTCCATTTCCATGAAATGGTGTGCGGATGCTGTGAATAAATGAGGTTTGACTGCACTATATTTCAGTTTGCACATATAAGTTCTCTGTCCAGACTGGACTGGTGAAGGTAAAGGGACTGACTGGACAGGAGATGACCGGCATCATTGATGACACATTGGCATGCCTGGTGAGTGAGCTCGTCAAGCTGGGGGACAACTCGATGTACATAGTGGAACCTGCCTATTAACATCACACTTGGGACTGGGCAAAAGTTACCTGAATCGCGATGTAACCATATTAGCAGGAGTAACTTCCTGTGCTTTACAGTATCTCGGTGCAGGAGAAGGTAGATGAGTATTGCACTCACAAGAAGCGCAATGAATAGCGGGACCGCTTGTAACCCTGTTAATTAGGATCATGCAAGCTTTTTGTTATAAAAATGCCATCTATGATCTAACACAACTTTTTAATTAATAGCTTGAATCTCATAATGTTACACATTCTCAATGAAAACAACTTATACAATAAGTATGCAAAATATGAGCTGGTTAAGAATGATATTTTTCGAGAGAGAAAATCATGTTTTGAAAATGAGGAAATGTGTTGTTTGGGCAGTTTGGCTCCTGGCAAGAGACAAGCACAAAATTGAAAAATATAACTTAGGCAAATAAAAATATGAAAACATGGAATATAAGTTTGATATGTGGGCATTATAATAAGCTTCATTACGCTATCTCGTATTGTTTGGTTTTTGTTTGATTTTTGTGACTGGTTTTCCTTTCCCCAATCACCATGGGTCAAGGAAGAATTTCAAAAAGCCAATGTATTCTCGCAGGGGGGATGCATGCGCAGCAGTGTGTTTGCCGACATTCCTCTTATCGACTCATTTACTATATTTCTTTATACATTAAATCATACATGTTTTAATATTTATAACATCTTAGGGATAACAAGCAGCAAAAATATCATACTTTGTTTAGCAAACGTGCAGTTAATGACCGGTATCGCACATCCCTCACAGCAAAGGTCGACTAGTTCAACCGTCCATTGCGAATGTTGTTGTGGATTAGCCTATTTTGTCATAACAGGGAGATCCATGTTCAACAAATACTCAAATTATCTGCTACCATTTATCAAAGCAAAATAATATGTTATGTTGATTGTATTTGTTTGCAGTTAAATACCACAATACGTCAAAATACTTTACACATGCTTATAATAAAACATTAGCAATGTACCTAATGACATGTGTAGTGAGCTATCGAAGCGGCTCTAAGCATCGATACTCCGCAACATTCACCTTTTTAGCGTTGATGCTGCCACAAATCAAACATAATTTTCACAAAAAACATACCTTATTGTAAATTCCATGCCGCATCGATTGGTGCTACACACTAAGCATTACTTTTGTGAACGTTTTACTAAAGATATGACCGCCACGTAAATGCTTTATTGTTTACATGCAACTGGCGCCGAAGCCGCACTAAGCATCGACACTCAAGACACTTTTAAGTGATGTGCGGTCTCAAATGAAATGTGATCTTCACAAAACAACATTTATGTTATTGCAAATTTCATTCTGAATCGATCGGCACTACACACTAGGCGTACTTTTGTGAAATGGTGAAGTTTTTACTAAAAACATGACCTCCACACAAATAATAACTGGTAAATATTCACATTTTGCCTATTTTTGGAAATACTCTAGTAACTTTTTCTCTGATTTTGCATAGACATTTCATGTGGTAGTGCCACTATACACAAGAAAACTGTATTTGATTGAATCATTCTAAGGGCACCTCAGGGCCCCCCAAAATGCTAAATGTTCCTACTACAGCTGTATTTCCCTACTGCTGTAAGCCTCCAGCAGTAGCCTGGGCCACTGATCTCTATTTATAACTGGATAGTGGACTTTACCCTATCTCTGATCACTGAGGCATGTGAAGATAGCATAGTTTTAGCGAAATTTCTCGATCTGTTCGGAATACGCAGCATTATGCTCAGTGCCAGTTAAATATGGTTTCATATGTTTCTTTGAAAGCTTGCCAAATGCATAATTTTGGAGTTATTAGAAGGAAATTTGACACATGAAGTAACCATATAATGATGTTTGTTGAGATGTAAATTCTATTCCAATACATGTTTTGTTAATGACTGAAGGACAGTCAGAACTACGGGTAATTTCAGTGAAAAATCCCTGCCCAAGCCTACATTAATTGTACAGCCATCATAGAAGTAGCCAATTTTTTTCTGTGATTTTATTTTTACTCCTGCAAATAATTACACACGTTATTGAGTTTATGTTTATTCTGTGTGTACTAACAATTAAAATGTATTATTAATGCTAACCACCATAGTAGAAATGCATAGTCCTGGCATGGGATACTTTGCTACAACCTTTGTTTAATTAGTGACATATGAAGAGTTAGTAGATCAATTGTGCACATTTGCAACATGTTAAAGACTGGGTCTGGCAGCAAAGATATATATTTTTTCTTGTGTCTGGATTTTTATAGGGTCACAAATAAATTAGGTATTTTCTTTACAATATCGTAAAAATTCTAGGGTTGGCAGTGTTTAGCAGGGTCGGTTGGATAACCAGAAACACAACTGTGACCTGCCAGAGTGAACAGGGTAATAATCTTTGTCAAATCCCACCAGTTTTGTGATTTTGGCAGAAATGCATAACTTATAATCTCATCTAACAATGTCCAATTAATTTTGTCGACAAGTAATCAAAAACTAAAAAATACAAGCATTTACTGACCCACATATTAAAAGAACATTAGACAGAGTCAAAATGATATTGTTTCTCAAAACATCACTTTTGTAAAGTGTGCTTCAATGAATCAAAAACTACTGAAGATATTTCATTAAATGAGGTATAATTTTGAAGCTCCTGATATGTGGAATGCAAAATGTACAAACCTCCATTTTGCAATTTAATATCCACTTTGCTGTGGCCAGTCACTAATACTATTCAGTTTTATTGGGAATATACAGCAATGAAGTCAGTTTCTATCTTACCATGCTGACTGACTGTAGGTGACGTGGCTGGAGGGACATTCACTGGCACAGACCGTCTTCACTAACCTCTACCTCCATGAGCCCAGTCTGCTGGAGGACTGTCACATCAAGGCGTTCTCTCTGTGCATGCTCAAGACTGTCGAGAGCGTGCGAGACATCGTCAACCGGGCTGCAGTCTTTGAGGAGGTAGGTGTACTCAATCCCGTCATTGACAGGTGTTATTGACGGGTGTGATTGACACATGTAGTTGACAGATGTGATTGACACTTATGATTTTAATAATAACTGTGATTATTCTGTTGTAAGCTGTACAAGTAATTTAACATTTAATTTATTTTTATTCACTAAATTACTCCTGAGAAACTCCACAATACTTGGTACAATGCTGACAGAAAGAGCACCTGTATAAATATAATATACCAGGTAGTTTAACATTACAGTGTATATGTAATGATTGACTTGTGTGGAAATGGAATAATATGCAATTTTCATGTAATAATGTTCATAATGTGCAGGGGTGTGATTGATACAACGACATGATAATAAAAAATAAAATAATTTTTCTAGGAGGATTTTCAGCCAACGATGTATGGTTTCAAGACAGCGCCAGAACTCACATCGACCCGTGTTTGTGGCATGATGAAAGAGGTGGAAGATGAACTGAATCGGGTCATCAAAGTACGTCACTCAACTACAGATCAGTCTCTGGGAAAATTAATTGGGTAAAGGGCAGGTCAATCTTAAAAAATGAATCGGGCCATGGCACAATACGTTACACAAATTTTGTAAGTCTTTGGGAACCTGAATCATCTAATCAAAGCCAGTCGCAAAATTGTAGGTCAGAATCTGTCAGGTGACCCTCTAGGTCACGCAGATAGGTCAGATTGTAGGTCAGAATCTGTCAGGTGACCCTCTAGGTCACGCAGATAGGTCAGATTGTAGGTCAGATTGTAGGTCAGAATCTGTCAGGTGACCCTCTAGGTCACGCAGATAGGTCAGATTGTAGGTCAGATTGTAGGTCAGAATCTGTCAGGTGACCCTCTAGGTCACGCAGATAGGTCAGATTGTAGGTCAGAATCTGTCAGGTGACCCTCTAGGTCACGCAGATAGGTCAGATTGTAGGTCAGATTGTAGGTCAGAATCTGTCAGGTGACCCTCTAGGTCACGCAGATAGGTCAGATTTTTTTTAAATATTGGATCATTAAAAATTATTATGTCCCTATCATAATACACACTTAAGAGAATGAAACTGCTTTCATGAAGAGATAATGGGTAAGCATAGATGCTTCCTAGAGAAATCAAGATGGTGTTCGATTAAACAGATCTGCCAGGGAGTAGAGGGTAAGATGCATTGAGCAATACAAAAACTTACCTTGTGTAGTTAGCCACAAACTTTACCTTCAAGCACAGATGTGTTATTCTGTGTGTGTTGAATGCTTTCTTTGTGTTTGATGATTGTAGAACACAAGGAGCACGACAGGCCACGAGGATAACACGGACAGAGAGAACACGGTAAGATCACTCTCTCGCAGCATCTCACTACTTTCATCAGTAGGTAAAGCTGGCTCAAATCTCACGGCATAAGTTAAGTACCATATGAACCTTCGTTCTTATATGGACAACTTGTTTCCTGTCAGTGCACTTTTGTGTAGAAATCTAGTAAAATATTTATGCATGTATTATTAGAAGTGTTCCTTCCTTTTCTTTATAATCTCAGTTATTCTTTGTAATCTGATTATAGCAACATTAACAAAATTATATAACTGATACCGTTTAACTATACTAATCAATACCATTTGATTATACCAACACTTTCTTAGCAACTATGATGCAGAGTATCAGTCGTGATGTTTTTATGATATATTATCAGTCGTGATGTTTTTATGATATATTATCAGTCGTGATGTTTTTATGATATATTATCAGTCATGATGTTTTTATGATATATTATCAGTTGTGATAAAAATGAGAAACTTTCATTTTTCATATCCAAGAATCATGTTAAATTACCTGGTAGAGGCTTTCGTTGACGTGTCACGCCGACTTCATCAGTACCTATGACGCTGAATGACGTCATCGTACACGTGAGGCAGTTTGGGGTAGCCATGGGCAGTCCAGTGTCCCCCATTGTTGTTTCACCAGAAAGGAAGATGGCAGTGTGAAGTCCACAGTGTACAGGAAGAAGACGCACAGTGACCAATACCTGAATTTTGCATCCCACCACCCCATACATCAGAAGTTGGGAGTTGTCAGAACCCTTATGAACAGGTGTGAGACAATAACTTCGGAGGAGGGGGACAAGAAAGAAGAGGTGGAACACCTGAGAGGAGCTCTAAGAGTATGTGGCTATCCGTCGTGGGCCTTGAAAAAGGTGACAGATAGCAGTAAGAAGAAAAAGACCAACAAAAAGACAAAGGACAAAAACTATCGGAGCCAAGTAGTCATCCCATACATAGAGGGGGTCTCAGAGAGAGTACATCGAGTACTGAAAAAGTATGGAGTAGCAACGGCCATGCGTCCCCACACCACCCTCAGGCACCTGTTGGTACATCCCAAGGACAAAGTACAGCTAGAAGAACAGGGCGAATTGGTGTACCAAATACCGTGCAAGAATTGTGGTGCTGAGTACATTGGGTAGACAGGAAGACTACTCAAAACAAGACTAGAGGAACACAGAAAGGACGTAGACAACACGAAAAATGAGAAATACACAAGGAGCGGGAAAAAAAGATTGATGTCTACCATCAATAAATCCGCCCTTACAGACCATACGACAACTGAAAACCATATCATAGACTGGGAGGGAGTGAAAATTGTAGACAAAGAATCCAACAGAAGGATTCGGCAGATCAAAGAAGCCATCTGGATCAGAAAAACCAAAACACCCATCAACAGAGACGAGGGCAATTACGAACTGCCTCACGTGTACGATGACGTCATTCAGCGTCATAGGTACTGATGAAGTCGGCGTGACACGTCAACGAAAGCCTCTACCAGGTAATTTAACATGATTCTTGGATATGAAAAATGAAAGTTTCTAATTTGAAAACGAACTATCCTGAAGAATGTTCAGTAATATCAGTTGTGATGTTTTTATAATATAATAATCAGTCGTAGTGTTATGCCTGTGTTCACTAGCACAAGATGGCAGTAGCAGAGTATTCGCGGATCAAGTTTAGTCGTCTGTTTCTCATCACCCTGCAGGCTTTCTGTCGAGAGAAGGTAGGGTCAATAAGAGTAAATACAACCAGGGCTGGGTCCAATTACATAACTGTAATCAATTACAGGCAAATACATGTCCTCTGCAGTGCTTCCTACTAGCTGTGTATATTGATATGGTTGACCAGCAGAAAGCCTCAACTTCACCAAACAAACATATCTGTGCTAAGTTTTCTGCTTGTTGAATGAAGTTTGAGTAATGCACAATTTGTAATTCATAACTACCATAATTATTAATGGACTTACTTTATGAAGTGTTTTATACTGAGTATCTGGAGTATATTCCACCTTACATAATTGAGTCTCCTTTGGTTCAGGAATAGAATCTAGAAATTAGCTACATAACGGGAATAGTGTGAAGGGTTAATTAACTGCTCCCCTAACTGCAAGTATTCAAACAACAGCAGACGAACGTGAACCCCTGTACACTTAATTGACAGTCCAATCTGTCACCAGGCGACTGCACCCCAACAAGTGGCAGTTTTAATGTCGGCAGATTCGTTGTAGGGTTTCTGAAACTAGTTATTTCCTGCAGTTACATATAGTATGATTTGTTACGTGTGAAACCTAACAAAAGTAGACAACTTTATGTTATGTAAGTTATTTATTAACAAATGTACATTGAATTTTTTTTATTATATATATTCGAAATTTTTTAATGGAAAAAAAAAATTTTATTATAGCGATTATGTTTTAACAGTGTTATATTTTAAATGCCTTTGATTTTTATATCCGGAGACATAACGCTATACAAATAAAATTTATTTTTATTGTGAGTTTATCTCTTCCAGTTTGTAGTTGCTGACGTACAGAAGTACCTGGGACAACTGAGTGAGCTGCTTCCCACGATGAGGAAAACTATCCCCCTGGGAACGCATCCAGAACTTACAGATGAAACAAACTGTGGTGAGGGGCATGCTGGGAATTTTTCAGAGTGAGTGAGTGAGTGAGTGTGGGTGGGCAAGTGTGGGTGGGCATGGGTGGGTGAGTATGGGTGGGTGGGTGAGTGAGTATGGGTGGGTGGGTGAGTGTGGATGAGTGGGTGGATGGGTGAGTGTAGGTGGGTGAGTGTAGGTGGGTGTGTGTAAGTGGGTATGTGTAAGTGGGTATGTGTAAGTGGGTATGTGTAAGTGGGTATGTGTGTGTGTGTTCCAAAAAAGGTTTTTCCGCCACACTACAGGGATTCCTTGGAGCGTGGAAACGTATCAATGACACATTTTACGCTGGATGTGCCCAAAAGACGCATACAAAAACGTGTCTGAGAAATCTGAGAAAATTCATCATCCCAGACATATTTACGCTATAAAAATATTGCGTCTTAGACTTAGCGCAATTTGAGGTCTAAATAATGCTCCGGTTTGCTCCAGTCTGCACCCGAACACAAACAATGGCCGCACGGACAACAAACAGTACAATGGCCTGAATTATTTAAATTACATCTTACATTGATGACTGGACAGTGAGAACAGTAATCAAGACCCTTGTGCCTTGCCTACCTCTTGCCTGTCATTGACATTGTTTATAAGCTTTAGTCGAGCACCGTGAACGGCATTTGTTGCCGCTGACACCAAATTACCACCCATCATCAATGTTCAACTCTTTCTGAACAGAGTGCAATCCGTTCATATCTATACAACATAATATCCATCCATACTATGTGCACGTTTTTAAATTCATGTATATTTGCTAAATATTTTAATTGGAGTATATTATAAATGAAAAATAAATATTCATGAAAGCATGTTTATAAATCATGCCTCCGTCAACAAGGCTCACAAATATTACATTAATTACAAATGCCCCTGTCACCTTCGATCATTGGAAACTTTGGAAAAAAAGACTGCTATGTTGTAATACTCTTACTGTATAATTTAATTAGGCTAATTGAATTAGGTTTTTTTTTCTCCACAACTTGTAATCTAATTTCCTCTCAAAGGACTGCACCGATGCAATCACAGACCGAGTGAGGCTATTCCACACATCTGTTCATCGGTGTATCAATGAGTTTTTTTATGTTTAATCAACATGGTTCTTTGAATATTTTTAGTTGGTGCTCTCTCGTATGTGATTCGTTGTCACTCAGTGTCACAAACTGTTGCATCGTATTTCTCAGAACCTCCCTATCCTTGGAGCAGCAGACTAGTAGCATGACCAGTCCATGAAAAATCGGGCACACCTACCCAGAGTGCATCTTGTTTTGTAACGTGAACATTTCTGAGCACTTTGATGTTAATGGTTATATGTTTTGTACCCAGAAATATGTCGCATAGGCAGTCCTGAATAGAATTTAAAAATAGTTAAAGAATAACATGATTACATGCCTAATATTTTGTTTTATGTAATGTTCACATTTACAAGGTTATTTAAGTAATCATACTATCATGCAAATTAATTAATAAACGTTTAATCAACTGAGTTGGGGCACATCAAATTTTGAAAAGGCATATATTTCTATATCTGATGTGCTTGAAGGTCACATGCAGGTCTTTTTCCAGATCGATCCCTCATACTGTAAAGTAACTTTTCAGCTAGAACAACACTTATTTACGAAATAGTCGCGTAGAAACACCTGTGTAGTGACATGTTCACTTCTGACCAAACTGTAAAAGTTGTGATGTCTCATACACCAACCTGAGTGTTTGTGGCACACTTTGCATGACCTGCCACAGCGAAGTGGCTATTAAGTTGCAAAATTAGGTTTGTAGGTTTTTTAGGTTTGTATTGTTCACGAAAGTACCAACTAGCAAACATCAACGTAACCATTAATAAAACTGTGGCTCCACCTAGTGAGTATCTAAGACTTAAAACTCTCCATAACGACAACCTGCCTATAATGGTAATTTTGCGCAGTCCCGACGATGACCGTTTTGGACAGGTTTTACTGTATAATAATAATACTAAATAATTAACACTAAATTAAAAAGCAATTAAAAAATAAAATGGTAGTGTAGCACTCAAATATTTGTGTAGGGACTTCCTTGAAGGTTGGAACAGAATGGCTGTTTTGAATGTCAAGTGATAAATTATTCCATAATGTGGTTGCTAATCCTGTGTGTTATCTCGTAGATTACCCGACCATCATGGGTTTTGAGCCACTACTTAACCAGCGCCTTTTGCCGCCCACGTTCCCGCGCTACACAAAGATCAGAGGGCGAGATGACACCTTGACCTACCTGGAGGGACTGGTCAGTCGCCTTCAGACCGTGTGTGCGGTCACTGAGCTCTCTGGGCTTCATGCAACCCTTGTGAGTGTCCAGTTTTATCACTGTCTTATCAATGTGCTTAAGTGATAGACATTAATGTGTGCCCCTAGACTTGGAACTATTATTTAATCTAGTGGCCATCTGGCCCCCTCTAAATTCCACTAGTCTTATCAGTGGTAATTGTCTTGGCCAGTCACCTGCCAGTCTTGAAGACAGGCAGACAGGTCTCTGGCTAAGCCCCTGCTGAGATGTAAATTCAATAGGACTTTAATTATATGCATAATTATGCAAATGAAGTCACATGACTGCAGTGAAAATAACTAAATGCGGACAGAAATGTTATCACCTTTGTTAGGTTTTCCTTGCTGATATTTTTATTAAATATTTAACAAACCACATGAAATATTAGATTAAAGATATTATACATAGAAGAGGAGGTAGTTGATTCTCCCAGGGCAGTGAAAGGGGTTTTGTTGGTAGAATCATCAGATCAATCAGAACAAGAACAAGAGCGTGTTATATTTAGATTGTAATTTACTCGGTTGCATGGCATTTCACCCAGCAATATCAGTATGGTGATGCCGTCATTTTGTTTTCTACAAAAGTTCCATTTCTGCAAATGACAATTTTTTAAGTGGAATTATACGGTGTATGAAATTAATTTCTTGGTATTGTAAAATCAATTGTTTTGTCATGATTGAAACAAGTATTCAGTTAGTATACATACCTTCATGTATTCTTGAATATAAAATTGCCATATCTTTTAATGATTGGTTCAGGCATTTTACATGTTTATTACCATGTGACATATTGAAATAATTTGACGAGTTGTGTTATACAAATAGACAAATATCTCTTTACTTCTCTCCTGATAGGATTTTTTCTTGGAGTTCAGCAAGTCATCGCCTTGTGTACTGTCAAGGTCGCTGCTACAGGTGAATGCTGTACACTTACTATTTTAGTACAATCATAAGATTGTATACAAGAACTTTGACCCTATCTACACAAGCTGACACTTGTCACTTGTACATATTTCCTGTATGCAAACATTTGTTTGTGATTTGGTGAAGTATATGGCCATATCCTGCTTTTGTATGGATTTGTTTTATGTACATGCAAAAAACTAAGGTTAATTAATGTAAATTTCTTGTGTCCAACAGAACTATAATATCAGATGATGAATTTATAGCAGTCAAGGCACTCAGTTTTTTAAGCTAGACAGATGTCTTGTGAAACCTTGTGAATTCAGTTAGATGTAGGTTTATTTCATAGCCAGATTTTTTGTAGCAACATTCCGTTGGAATCACTAGCAAAAATGGCCAACCTCTGGATGGTGTTAAGCATACACTCTTCACTGGTAAGAACCCTTAACATATGGGAAATGTTGAAAAAATAAGTGTTTTATTTAATGTTTTAGTATTGTCTGATTCTGCATTAGACGAGAACATGTTTCTGTGTGTTTCAGTTGATTTACCTGCCCCAGAATCGCCGTGTGTTTGGCAGCGCCATGATCCACATTGATGTCTTGAAGGACACACTTCGTAGTTTCATTTCACCGCCTGCGCTCATGCCAAAGTATGCTCTCTACTATGGATCATACACCCTAATAACTTCATCAGTGTGCTGTGGTATTGTCTAAAGGGTTAACAGTCTTCTTTACTCTTCCTTCCTTTGTTGTACAGTGGAACCTCCCTGTTAAGGTCACCTTTGGGACTGGACAAAAGTGACCTGAATAGCGAGGACAGATATCCTATAATTTACTGTATGTGGATATGATTGGGTTCTTTTCCAGGGTGACCTTAATTGCGAGGTGGCTGTATTACCGAGGTGACCATAAAGTGAGGTTCCACTGTATTTAATTTGATGATTTCTTGTTTTTTTCTGGATGATATTAATGCGTTATGGATAATGATTTCATACAGCCGATACATGTGAATTGCACCACTTGCCAGTCTGCATCTTTATGTAGCAATATATTTGGTGGTCTACTGGAAAATCTTTGAAGAGACCCCTCTCTGTCTTCCCACTGCAAATCAAGGAAGGGTGCAACAAGTGTGAAAGATGTATGTCTGATTTTCCCATTAACCCTCTAGAACCCAACTGACTGCAACTAGCGATGTTTCGTGAACCCCAGTTACCGGTAACTGCACAGTGGACAAACAACAGGATAGTTGTTTACTATGCCTTTTTAAAGCTTTGTCTTTTTACTATACCCGTAGAGGTATTTGTCATGTTAACTTATATTGGAAATGAAATTTTATCTTGTTGAATTTATACAAGTGCTATGGGGAATCGGAGTGCATTTTATTGAATGTTATACAAAGTGTAAAGGATTAAATTATATGATTTTGATGAAGTTGTGGTCAGGTGTGGAATTTATTTGAACTACAGAAGTGCTATTGGCAACAACCCACAAGCGAAGGAATACGTTGACGCATTCCTCAACCATGCCGTTCGACCAATCACAGCGATCTTCCAAATCACTGGTCACAACAGAGCGAGACAACGAGACAAGTGGGGCCATCTGCTGGAAGAATTGGCAACTCTACAAGACGAGGTAACATTAATTACAAGTGATTTGTGGCAAATCTAACGTTGGTTTTTTAAAATGTTCTGACTTTGACAATTAATTTGACACATTTCAGACTTCTTTCAATGTTTTCCACTTTTAATTGATATCCAGTAATGGCTTCTGTCAGAACTACTGAATGCAAGCTATGTCACTTGAATATCCAAGTTGTACATTTCATATAACACCCATTTTAAATTTCACATTGTTACTGTTATACCATAATGTACATTGTTACTGTTATACCATAACGTACATTATTATAATCATTATTTATTGTACAAATGAGTAAATGAACAGTTATGTCTGTCTGTATGTTCTGTCTGTCTGTGTGTTATGTCTGTTCTGTCTGCCTGTCTGTCCGTCCGTCCGTCTGTCCGTCCGTCTCTGTCCATCTCTGTCCGTGTCTGTCTGTCTGTCCGTCTCTGTCCGTCTGTCCGTCTGTCTGTCTGTCTGTTCTGTCTGTCTGTGTGTTATGTCTGTTCTGTCTGTCCGTCCGTCTGTCCGTCCGTCTCTGTCCATCTCTGTCCGTGTCTGTCTGTCTGTCTGTCTGTCCGTCTGTCTGTCTGTTCTGTCTGCCTGTCTGTCCGTCCGTCTGTCCGTCCGTCTCTGTCCATCTCTGTCCGTGTCTGTCTGTCTGTCCGTCTCTGTCCGTCTGTCCGTCTGTCCGTCTGTCCGTCTGTCTGTCTGTTCTGTCTGTCTGTGTGTATTACATTATATTTATACTTTGAATAAGCCCCTGTTGAGTGAGTCTTCCAGCAGTGTTAGTGTGTGTACTTGTAATATACACTTGTATGTATTTATGCATGCATATTTATGTGTGTGTGTATATGTATATATGTTTGTATGTATATATATATGTTTGTATACAGCTGTATTTATATATAATTCATGTATGTTTAGATATATTGTTTCAAAATGGGTTTTTTTATTTAATTTTTTCTACCAAAATGTACTGGTTTTAACAAATGAACGTTTTATCATATTTCTTGTATTTTATTCAATCTCACGATTGCAAGGAAATAAACTATTATTATTCATTAAATTATTATTATTGTTGTCCACAGGCGGACAAGGTGGATGCATTTCTGCACACGCTACTAGTGAAGGTGGAGCCAAACAGAGAACACCTCGCGTGCTTTGGCACGTGGGTGCTCTACCACACGCTGCGGGTGATGGTCCACTACACACTCGCTGGCTTTGAGCTCGAGTTGTACGCCGTGCACGAGTACCATTATGTCTTTTGGTAAGTACTTTGAGTTGCTGGTACTTATATGTATGTACTTGTTTACTGTGCATGTACTTGTATGTATGTACTTGTTTACTGTGCAGGTACTTGTATGTATATACTTGTTTACAGTGCAGGTACATGTATGTATATACTTGTTTACTGTGCAGGTACTTATATGTATGTACTTGTTTACTGTGCAGGTACTTGTATGTATATACTTGTTTACAGTGCAGGTACATGTATGTATATACTTGTTTACAGTGCAGGTACATGTATGTATATACTTGTTTACAGTGCAGGTACTTATATGTATGTACTTGTTTACTGTGCAGGTACTTATATGTATGTACTTGTTTACTGTGCAGGTACTTATATGTATGTACTTGTTTACTGTGCAGGTACTTATATGTATGTACTTGTTTACTATGCAGGTACTTATATGTATGTACTTGTTGCTGGTACTTGGATGAAAGTATGTATGTCAGGCTCGTAGCCAGCTTTTCACAATGGTGTTCACATTTTACCAATTTAGACTCCAGGGGGCGCCACAAGTTCATGTGGGGTTATATTTTTTTCACAATGCAGAGGGCCCCACATGTTCACGTGGAGACTCATAATGCAGAAGGTTACATTTCTAACTGGAAGAACAATGAAGTGGGTGTGAAATTGGTGGTCGATGTGGTTTTGTCTTATACTCTTTCATCTGATATATGTACAAACACCACATTAGCACCCCAGCAGGCCTATAACGAGGTCATTCAGACAACGTGGGACTCATACGAGGTCTGTGGAATTCGGTCCTATTTTGTTGCTTGATTAAGCCTAATTTACACCCATTGTGTTCATAAAAGTCAACACATAGTGATAATATATTGTTAATATAACAAAATTATTTACTCGAAACCCTTCTCTGTGTGTGCAATTGTTTTTAATACGTTCATATTAATATAATAAAAGACGCACAGAGGAGTTGTTGGAAATTATGTTTTGCATTAAACCAGATGAGTTTGTCTACTGGGTTTGCAGCTTGTAAGAAATACACTCGCTACACATCTTAAGTTGTTGATTGTTGAGATTAGCCTCTTTGACAGTCGGTAGTTACCTTAATCAGCATACTAAAAATAAAAAGCCGCACCTCTCGTTTAATGATTATGAATGAATGTTTAACAAATTATTTTATATGGCTTAATTTATGTGCTCATAATTGTTAAATCATCGTCACCCTGTTCATTCACCAGTATTTTGTTTGCATCTGTCACCTCTGAGTGACTAGAATTAGGACTCATAATTTTACATTTGGTGTAAAACTGGCTTCTTGTGTATTTGTTACCCCATGCGTTTACATAACAGGAGACCCTGGGATAGTATAAAGTCCTTCTGCATGGCTAATTGGATGCAATGGTCCTTTGACACACATTCCTTTAGTGACTGCCCTTTTCACACATGGCATTGGAGACAGACCCCTCAGCCATATATTCAGTGATGATCACTTAATAACATATGTACAAATCAGGCTTTCTTGGCTTTCCTTGTAATGCTTGAACACTATCTAGCAGCTTTTAGCCTAAATTTAAGAGGGGGGTTAAAGCTTTTTAGAAACATGGAATACAATTAGAGGTTCACATTTTAAAGATGCAATTTTGAGGGGATTCACATTTTGGAGAAAGGGGGTTCACGTGAACCCCCTTGGCTACAGGCCTGTATGTATGTATGAATGTATGTATGAACCTGGATTCGAATCCTGTGCTGCGGTGTCGAACCTTGAGCAAGTTCGTTCATTGTACATTGCTCCAGTTCATTCAGCTGTATAAATGAGTAACTTATTTTTGCAAAACTTGTTGACGATTATACAGCCACTTATTGAAACTTAATGGAGCACAGTGACTAGAGCATCTAACTCTCATTTGAGAGAACCCAGGTTTGAATCCTGTCCTGCCTTCTCAAACCTTGGACAAGTTCGTTCAGTCTGCGTTGCTCCAGTTCACTCAGTTGAATGAATGAGTACCTGGCTATAGACAGTGGTGGATATTTGTGTACGAAGTCTTTGCGCATTAATTGCAGCATGGTTGAATGCTTCCCAGAGAAGTCGATATGGTGTTCCATTGAACAGGTCTGCCAGGGAGTAAAGTGTAAAGTGCTTTGAGCAGTCCTGAGGACTGGATACTGCACTGTATAAGAAGTTTCCTTTTACTGTTTGCAGGTACTTGTACGAGTGTCTGTACAGTTGGTTGATCTCGGCCCTGTCGCGTGCCGACTCGTTCATGTTGGAGCAGGACGCCATCACTGGTGAGTGGGGACACACCATAACATGTCAACACTTTATATAGAAAATATAGACAATATATTCTTGGAGAATACAAATTATGGAATTAAACTGTTACGAAAAGTGGAGTGGATTTCACTTTTATAATTCATGTATGTCATTTAGTTACTAAAATCATACTAGACATTTATGTTTAATATTATGCACATGTTATATTGATGTTGGGGGAAAGTGCTAATAAGCAATGTGCCTCAACTTTCTCACTTTGCATTTGAACTTCTTAAGTTTACCATATGTACATACGTTGTACACATCTACATTGTTGCGTACCATATGTACATACGTTGTACACATCTACATTGTTGTTTACCATATGTACATACGTTGTACACATCTACATTGTTGTTTACCATATGTACATACATTGTACACATCTACATTGTTGTTTACATATGTACATACGTTGTACACATCTACATTGTTGTGTACCATGTGTACACATGTTGTACACATCTACATTGTTGTTTACCATATGTACATACATTGTACACATCTACAGTGTTGTTTACATATGTACATACCTTGTACACATCTACATTGTTGTGTACCATATGTACATACGTTGTACACATCTACATTGTTGTTTGTTCAATTGGGAATAACAAATTTAATTTAAATTGAAACTTGACCTTACCTGGGTACCAATGCAAATTTAGAGGTGTCTCCGAAATAAAATGTTTTTCACATTTATTTCACTCCTCAACAGTGATCTTGTACACTGAAAACTGTCACCATGAAGGTGCGCCACTGAGACACGTTCGCTGGTGTGTCACGGAAATATTGTCCTCGGTGATATGGCGGTGGCTTTCTACGTTTTGAATAAAGCTCCTTAAATTTAGTATCGGATAATGTTTAATGATGGATTCTCTTTATTGGATTATTATCTTACTCATTATCTTACCAAAAAGGTCCTCTGATCTGTCATTTGTATGGCATTCGACATAGGCTGATTGTAACCCAAAATGAAACATCTTGATTAAAACTCTCAGGAATGTTTCCTACGCTGGCAAGACAGTCAGATTTAAGGAAATTAATAGAGTTGTGGGTGAAATGGTAAGATTGAATGTAATGTGCACTATCAGTGCTTGTTTGTGATGAATATCTTTGTGAAATTACGTTTAGAAATTCTTTGATTGTAAGAAGTTACATTGATATGTTACAGTGATTACATAACATGATTATTGTTATTAGCACAAATGCCCGTCACTTGGTGGAAGACAGTCATGAAAGTAATATATATATAAATGTTAGAAAACACACAGCATCGTTACATAAACACCATAACGCGCTCGCAGTTACTCATTGTTTGTTCAAAATTACAAAGGTTGGAGAGAATGTGAAGTTCACATCAGTCAATAGGCCCTAGTCGTGATAGTGTAGAATTGTCAAATAATATTTGCATTGCTATGCCATTGGCATGAGGGTAGGCATAAGCATTATTCTGACAGCATCTACTCTATGTTGCCAGGTCTGTGATGCAGGAGCCATTTTCACAATATATTTGCACACGTGTTTTCTGCGATTGTTAGGTTACGTTTTGTATATTACATTTTACGTTCCGAACAACTAATTTACTCCATAAAAGGTGATAATCTTGACATATACGGGGTATTGTCAAAAGATATGTCGTATGTCCTATTCTAGGGGTCGTAGATTAATCCCTGAAAGTTTGGTGCTTGAGGTTCAAGTCGTCTAAGAAGAAAATGTTAATCTACCTGCATATATACGCAACCTCGATTATAAATAGATTGTGATCCTGCATATATATGCAACTTCGATAATAAGTAGGTAGTGATCCTGCATGTATATGCAACTTCGATAATAAGTAGATAGTGATCCTGCATATATATGCAACTTCGATAATAAGTAGGTAGTGATCCTGCATATATATGCAACTTCGATAATAAGTAGATAGTGATCCTGCATATATATATGCAACTTCGATAATAAGTAGATAGTGATCCTGCATATATATGCAACTTCGATAATAAGTAGGTAGTGATCCTGCATATATATGCAACTTCGATAATAAGTAGATAGTGATCCTGCATATATATGCAACTTCAATAATAAGTAGATAGTGATCCTGCATATATATGCAACTTCGATAATAAGTAGATAGTGATCCTGCATATATATGCAACCTCGATAATAAGTAGAGTTATAGAAAATGAGGACTGATTGAAGATGTTGGTGTGTCTTGTTTCAGAGCAACAACAGAAGAATCGCAATGGAAAGAAAAGTCGCAGGAAGAAGAAATCCCGGGTTCACAGCCGAGAGGTGACCCTGGCACAGGGGGCTCAGAGTCTGTGTGGGGGGTACTACAAGGTGAGAAATGACCCTGACACAGTGGCTCAGAGTCTGTGTGGGGGGTACTACAAGGTGAAAAGTGACACTGGCACAGGAGGCTGAGTCTATGTGGGAAGTACTACACGTGAATGATTTGAAAGTCAGCGTGATGTATCAGTCCTATAGCACGTGCTTTTAAGGGTGTAGAAAGTGTAGTGCGTACCAGGGTAATGTATTTAAAATAATATGTACCAGTACAATATCAGTATTCAAAGTAGTCCACACCAGTGTAATGTGAGTATTTAAAGTAATCTGTACCAGTAAGTATACCAATGCAATATCATTATTCAAAGTTGTTCGTACCAGTGCAATATCAATATATAAAGTAGTCCATACTAGTAAGTATAGCAGTGCAATATCAATATATAAAGTAATCCATACTAGTAAGTATAGCAGTGCAATGTCAATATTTAAAGTAGTCCATACTAGTAAGTATAGCAGTGCAATGTCAATATTTAAAGTAGTCCATACTAGTAAGTATAGCAGTGCAATGTCAATATTTAAATTAATCCATACTAGTAAGTATAGCAGTGCAATGTCAATATTTAAATTAATCCATACTAGTAAGTATAGCAGTGCAATGTCAATATTTAAATTAATCCATACTAGTAAGTATAGCAGTGCAATATCAATATATAAAGTAATCCATACTAGTAAGTATAGCAGTGCAATGTCAATATTTAAATTAATCCATACTAGTAAGTATAGCAGTGCAATGTCAATATTTAAATTAATCCATACTAGTAAGTATAGCAGTGCAATGTCAATATTTAAAGTAATCCATACTAGTAAGTATAGCAGTGCAATGTCAATATTTAAATTAATCCATACTAGTAAGTATAGCAGTGCAATGTCAATATTTAAAGTAATCCATACTAGTAAGTATAGCAGTGCAATGTCAATATTTAAAGTAATCCATACTAGTAAGTATAGCAGTGCAATGTCAATATTTAAAGTAATCCATACTAGTAAGTATAGCAGTGCAATATCAATATTTAAAGTAATCCATACTAGTAAGTATAGCAGTGCAATATCAGTATATAAAGTAGTCCATACTAGTAAGTATAGCAGTGCAATGTCAATATTTAAAGTAATCCATACTAGTAAGTATAGCAGTGCAATGTCAATATTTAAAGTAATCCATACTAGTAAGTATAGCAGTGCAATGTCAATATTTAAAGTAATCCATACTAGTAAGTATAGCAGTGCAATGTCAATATTTAAAGTAATCCATACTAGTAAGTATAGCAGTGCAATGTCAATATTTAAAGTAATCCATACTAGTAAGTATAGCAGTGCAATGTCAATATTTAAAGTAATCCATACTAGTAAGTATAGCAGTGCAATATCAGTATATAAAGTAGTCCATACTAGTAAGTATAGCAGTGCAATGTTAATATTTAAAGTAATCCATACTAGTAAGTATAGCAGTGCAATATCAGTATATAAAGTAATCCATACTAGTAAGTATAGCAGTGCAATATCAATATATAAAGTAATCCATACTAGTAAGTATAGCAGTGCAATATCAATATATAAAGTAGTCCGTACCAATGCAATATCAGTATCCTCAGTGCTGGCATTAACGTATATTGCCACAGACGAAGTGTTGTCGCTGCCTAGTTGTAACAATGCTGTGTTTCAGGCCGTCGCAGGCTTTACCGTGGATGGCAAATTGAAGCAGCCTCGGTTTGACTTTGACAGTGAGGAGGTGCGATACAACCACAGATTCGCCCCGTTTGGCTGCCTCGTTACCCCGCCCCCTGTGCAGTATGCCCAGTTCAAGGTACTTGTGGCTCCCATGGAAGCGACTTCTTTTCTAGTCTTAGTGGGACTTTCCATCATCCTTATTGTACACCTTTTTATATTATAATTTGTCATATTATTATTGGATGTACAGTCTGGATAAATAAATCCACTTCTGTTCTGTTCTGTTCTTGGTCAATTCTACTTGCCATATATCAAGTACATAATTTTTTAAATGCAAAATAATACTCTATCGTTTTGCCTGTGTGATTCACAGCAATGAATATCCACCCTGATTACACCCATATAGTATTTTAATAACTTTTAGTTAATACTTGGCACTTCAATAGTCACTTGATCGGGAGCAGAAATTCCCATCTTCTGAATGGTGCTACAGACACACGGGCACAGAAGGCGGTTTCCTGAAGTATTTCTACCTGACATGTCAAACTTTATCCTAGATGTTTGATTTTTCAAAAAATTTGGCTGAAATGAAATTGAGGAAGGACCTTGAAAGGGTACCCAAAATTAGTGGGCATAGTCATTTGTAACAGGAAATCTGTTGTGTTGAATGTGCAAAATTGGGACATTTTTGAAGGTCAGAGTATTGCAGTTAACTCTGCCAGACTCGGCCGTATTGCCAATACAGCTTGTTTTAAAACTGGATGTTTTGTTTACTATTTGAACATGCTCCAGGGTCGTACCTTCCAAACTGCGAACGTTGTTACAGGCTAACTAAGCACAATTTGGAGGGCAGTATATCTTCAACATAGTTGGTATAGTCTTAAGAACATTATATTAATTAATAATATGAAGTGGTATCTGCAACCACCCTGGAATATTTTGAGTCCAGGCTCCAGCACCACCTCTGAATCTTATAAACCCCTCATCCCCTCCCCCCTTTCTACATCCCCTCCCCCCACTAAATCGCACCACTACATTTCTTCTCTCTTTCCTGATGCCAAAGATTACCCCCCAAAAATGACAAAATCTTCAACCTAATGAAGGTGGTCATAACGTAGAAGAATAAACAAAAAACTAGGAAGAGACTGCCACCATTTAGATATAGATGTGTACATGCAGTGGTGTGTTATTTCAGGAAGCAACTGATCTGACGCAGTACGACCCTCCTGTACGACCAGAAGACCTGTACGCTGGCGCCTGCAAGTGTTTCCAGCAGGCTCGAGCCTGCTATGAGAAGATCCCCAACTCGGACGACCAGGTAACCACTGCCATGTTCAATAGCAGTAGTTTCTGCTCTCTACTTTGTAGTTGAATTTGAGATGCTTTGGTTGAGCACCGGGCACAGTAGTTCGACTCCATCTGCTGGTTGTTTTGAAACTTGAGCAATTTTGATTTACCACTTTTTGTGGAAGAGACATCAGAAGCTGTTGGTTGCTTTGATCTGGTGTCTACACCAGGGGAAGTACAATATCCCATGCAGGGAAATGCCAAAACATGCCACATGCTCACAAAACCAGTGGTCTTAATCTACAAAAAAAAACATACGGGCACGTTAGGTGCTGCCAAAATTCTTGTTCTGATAACGAAATAAGCACCATGAGTACCCAGACTACCCCGGGTAGGTGGGTTACAGGTGTCATATGAAATATGGACCTGGTTGTGTATGGATTCGGGGATCCAAATATAAGAAATTTGGAAATATGGTAAGCTATCTTCCAACGATTTCTCTGTTAGCTACTCTTAGATTTGGTTTTTAACCAACAAATTATATGTAAACCTGAATTCAAATATCTTGAAATGTTGGCCCCATGGGTTCAAATATCATAGGGCGGGTCCATATTTTCCTGATATTTGGGTCCAAATCTCATGTGACACTGGCACTATGATATAAGACCACATGTTACATTAAGGCAACCTCTACTAGAGGTAACCAATAGCACTCACAAAGTGTTGTGCTGTGACATCAGTCCAGATTCAGACTAGATCGTGTGAACAAAATCTATACACTAGAAAATGTTACACAAGAATACATATGAAATATATGTATATTAATTTATATACACAATTGTTCAAGTCATTTTACGCTGTATTTCTTGCAGCCTCTCTTTTGAGTAATACAATATAATAGTAAGATTATACAAAATAATTTCATACTAGAATAATTTTTGGTGTATACACATAAAATGTATTAATTTTATGGGATTTTTTCATGTGTTTATAAACAAAATCAAATCTTCAGCAGCAAACCATTCTCTTGTGCAGGTGCAGACACTGCTAAAGATTACAAAGACCAACTTTGTCGTGATGAAACTGTTGATGGGAGGTCACATGAAGGAGGCGAAGGTGAGAGGTCACAGATCATCTCAACACTGACACCTGACTTAGTTTACATGATCACCTATTGACCATTTGAGTGTATATTGACCTAGTTTATAATTATTTAAAATGGAATCGTTTCCGTTGTTGTGATACTGTAAAAAGCACATCAATCGGCATGTATTGTTTTCTACATTGTAAGTCGAGACATTGCCAGTGATTTAGAATACAAACATTATCAGCGTTACTTACAGGGGATTTATGTATTAAAAAACTGTTTAAACCTGCCAAAAAATGTGTGATGCTCTCACATCCTATCACATTTTAGGGTAGTTACATATGACAGATTTTCTTTCTTCTTTATTTTCGTGGGGGAGGGGTATTTTAGGGTCGGTAAGCATTTGAGTATACTCTTGGTAGTTGTTTTTTTGCAAAGTATCAGTTTTACAGAACATAAAAAATTAATTTCACACATTCAACTGCCCTTTGTATTCACATTAGTTTGCTTTTGTTGTTTCCAGAATGCTCCAGAGTTTCATTTCTGCCAACACACTGTCTTCCCAGTGATCAAGATCACACAGAACTGACACGACTGAAGGTGATCTCATGACTACTACTACACAACTACTACACATGACTGTGGTGTGATCAACTCTGTTAGAATTGTTCAATGCATTTGACATTGCTTTGTCATTTGAGCAATTGGGGGATTCTATTTGGCAAACTGCTGGCTTTTTAGAGGCAGTTTTTCATATTTTACCACCTCCTCAGCTCATAATGATTATCCTATTTAATACATTACGAAAATACAGATCAGCAGAATCATAAATGTGCAGTCTGACAACAAACGACAGAATTGCACCAGAGCTGAACAGTGGCACGTATATTACTTGAGGGATAAGCTGTGCTACATGTTATAGGTGTGGCTGCATCAAGTTGCGTGTAGTGTGACTGGATTTGCTACTTTCTGGTTTAAATAACACTACTACAGGGTAAGTTGTGTGTAAGACGAAATGTGCTTGGACCCTATAAGAAGAAAACATCTGCAGTCGATGTTTTGAAGATGGCAGTAATAAAACATTTCCTCAACTATCACATTTTTATAGGTTAGTGCGATGATACCACAGACAATTAGTAGCAGACCTACACTTTGTAGAATGTGTAGTATTAGTGCACGTGGAGTAGGTCTCTTTGTACTTGTCTGTGGTGTTTTGGAAGTGTTTGAAGAACAATAGAAAACAGATAGATGAACACCAGAAGATAATTCAAAGAATCTACAACGTCTGGTGCCACACCGGGTTGCTCCACAGTGGTATGTGGAAAATAAATAAAATCTGTTGTGTATTGTTTATGTTGTGCATGGTTTATTTTGGTATGGCATAAGAAATAAAACCTACACGTTGTTGTTGATGACTGCATTTTTTACCATGATTTTATTATAAATCTAATATGTCAATAAATACAGACTGTGTACAGAATTATCATTAGGGCTTTCCAAACATGTAGATTTATAACCACTTAAAAATGTCACGTGGTATTGAGAGCAGTGACAACCATTGTATCTTCCGTGTCATCCCCGTCAGATTTAGTCCCGTTTCCCAAACCCCCATCTCTGCCCGACCTAGACACTGTGGTATCATTCTCCACAGTTTCCACGTCCATAGAGCCGGATTTTGTTTTGTGTCGTCGCCTTGCCCTACGTCGCCGTGACTTTGGGCCACCCGTATCCATGGCAACACCCTCGTCCGACCCACCCCCTGCCCCGATGTCAATATTATCACTTGAACGGGAGCGTCCATGAGGCGCCTTTGTCTTCCTGGTCGCAGCATTAGTTCGCACTTGCTCCACATGGTGGGAGAAGGTGGAGTAAGATATCGGGCGCTGCTCCATGTGATGGGTTGAGACGGGCACACCCAAGAGCTCGGGCAGCATGAAGGCCTTGAGCCATAGCACCAGTGGAGTTGTGCCAAACGCGTAGTGGCTTCTCTTGTGGTAGAAGAGTAGTCCGTCTAGCTGTCACACAAATTACACGTTTGTTATGACTAATACAGCATACTCTATGCTAAAATAAACTTTTGTTAGCATCAGTAAGATGCACAATTTTCTTGCAGAACATGTTCTAAATTATGACAAAAAATTACGCTGCTGGCCTGCTTATAAATCTGCAGGCCTACATCGGAATATTATCAAACAGAACTGATGTAAAATCCCAAACGACTGAACTAATAAAAGACATTTTTCTTTGAATGGATTGATGATCCGGTTTCACAGTTACTCCACATAATTATCTCTGACGAAACTTGGTATGCAATCTTATCAGTCTGCTGATGAAGACCATGGGTTGCATTAAAACTATTCAGATCACATACCAAGTTTTTGAGAAGTAATTATATATAATAAAACTTACTTTTTTGCATAAACTTAAATCTAAACATTTGGAGGAGCATTCGTTAAGAATAATTTAAAACAAAAACTGTAAGCTTTTGCTAATCCTGTTTTCAGAAGAACCAAATTGCTTTATTAAAGTCTAGAAAAGGATATGTAAAATATAAGATTAGACCCTTCTTTGAGGAAACCGAATGGCAATGCTTACCTCTATGTTCATTGGAGATGCAAGAATATTCTGCAGTGTGTCTGGGTCACAAGCAAAGTTTGGCAAGATCTCAAAGCGAAACTGCAACAGGCCAGCACAGGGGGGGTTAGAGTCAGTTCAAATCAGTGATACAGATCCTACATTTTACTGCAGAAACAGTTGAAAGGAATGTTCATTTAGCCACAAGTTTGATTAACATCTTAACCAAAACCTAGGTTGGTCATAAGATATGTCAGGAAAGGAAAAACGATCTTTCCTGCACTCTGCTCACCCAAACAAGAAATTGAACATCCTCCAGGGCTTGTTCCAAAGTATTAATCCTCATCAAACTATACAACATGGCACCATGGTCTGCATTAATCATCAATGACCTGTTCAAGGTTCAGCTATTTTTCTCTGGCACAAAACGTCATGAGTATAACAAATTCTTCATTGTTTCCCTGTGATTTTCCATATTGTATCTCCTGTCTACACAAATACTGAGTTTGTAAAAAATTTTACTTATTTAGATATTACAATGTAGAGTATGTACAATATATAGTTGCCAAAAGAAGCACTGTGCATGAGTACAACAGCTTGGGTGGCAATGGGTGCACGTCTACTAATTCTTCATAAGACATGAGAAATTGTCAGGGGTTGTAAAACACAAACTGCTTACACATCACACACATGCAACTTTACACCAGGCAACATTGAGCAGACTAATTCACCACATCAACCAAAACGTCCAGAGTTCGAAAACACACATAACATGTTTTATATTCGTAATAGGGGAATAAAGCACGCTGAATTTTCAAAATCTCAAAAAGCCAAAAATTGCAGCACCTTATGTGTTGTGAACATATTTCTGATACACAATGATACACATGTAATAATTGTTATGGTCTCACAATTGCAGTATATTATACACCATGGTGGAATTTGCAGTTTTGGTGAACACTTAAAACATACTTACTGCGTTCTGTTTGGAAACTGTCAATATTTGTGGGATTTCTTCAAACTTTGCTTGTAGCCAGTAAAACCGGAACTCGGTCTGCAATGATTATTCAATGACATGTAAAGAAATGTGATATGTAAAATCAATTCAAATGGGTCTTATAATTATAGATATCATTGATCGTACCTAAATCTTCGAAAATTCAAACTCAAAGGTGCATCAAAATCAGTATACGACGTTAAAGTTGTAAGCAGATGGAAGAAAACGTTTGTAGCTAAGGAGGGTAAACATGGTTAATGAGATAATTCTTGAGACATTGGTAACATTTCTAGGAAATTACACATCAAGTATAAAGCCCTAATGAGAGCTTGCATGTAGGGTCTCGGGGCACAATGAGAGAAACACCTTTTTGGGTCAAACAGTTTTTTTAACCAAGTGTTCAGCTAGTACAATATCTAATTCACACCAAAGTGACGGCACTCAATATATTGATATATTTTGTTTTGATAAGAAAGACATGGATATATTGCACTTTTATAAACAAAATTATTTAGTATCACAATTTATATAACAAATCTGCAAAATAGAATTCAGCCTTTGCTACCATTCTCTTAGATTCCGAATCTACTCCCAACTTCATATACAAATTTGTAATTAAACTTTGACAATGAAACACAAAAGTGGGTTTTTTGCAAAACCAACAAAATCACTATATCACATTTAGCCCTGAAACCTTTCATATAGATATGTGTCCACTGGTAGTACAGTGCCTTGAAGTGTTCAACTCACCTCGCTGTCATACACGGGCTGTGAGCGCCAACACATCATGTCAAGGACGTAATATGTACGAGTCACTTCACTGTACACACAGTCAAGGATTGTGGAATCTACAAAGGAAAATCAGCCACTCCAACATTCCTGTGAAAGTACAGGTAAGTTCTTAAATAGCACAGTATTCAGTCCTTACGACTGCTCAAAGCACTTTACACTTTAGTCCTTGGCATTTGAACTTCTCTGGGAAGCATTCAGCCATGCTGCAATTAATGAGCGAAAACTAGTCATACACATATCCACCAGTCTATAGCCAGGTACTCATTCATACACCTGAGTGAACTAGAGCAACATAGTGTGAACAAATTTGTCCAAGGTTTGACATGGCAGCACAGGATTCGAACCCGGGTTCCCTCGATTGAGAGTCCAATGCTCTAGCTACCGTGCCACTGTGGGTAATTGTGCGCTACGTCGCGGTTACATCACAATCAAAATGAAGCGCATGACCTGCCTTTGTCAACACTGTTGATAACAGTGTTCTATGTGAATAACATTCCTATTATGACATCTAGATCAAACAATACCATACACAGTTGTCACTTTAACAACTTCGCCTTACACTGTGTCATAATGAAATCTTTTTGGAGCTTGAATTTCAACAAATTGTAGGACAGAATGCACAAACGTGCCAGGTGTTCAGCATCCATTTTTGATAGCTTCATGGACTACTTGCTAGGCTACAGGTAATGTGATAGGTCAATTCAGGAGAACATCTGGAAAATCTTTCCATGTGTCTGTTTCACATGCATGCACCTACACGGCAAAGGACTTGAAAACTATTCCTAGGACATCTTCTACCTTGCATTTTCTTTTTCGGTTTACCAGCAGTGATAAATTCTGATACAATTTCACATTTTAATAGTAGTAAGCACCATTAAGGTAAGCTTGAAACTAAAATAAGGAAGAGGCTGTCCAAAAAAAGAGAAACCTGTTACCTAGTGGAAAAAGGGAAATTGTTGACCAAACTGAGATGCAATCCTTGAAATATTGTTACAGTGTGCACTGAATACAGGTAAATTATGCAAATTGAGTTTTCTGCCTTGATCAAATGATTCTATCATGTGTTTTCTGTCAAGTCACTTGCCTTTGTTCCAGCATGACATATTCTTAGAGCCGCCGGGCAGTAGGGAGGGGAATCTATTCATGCAGTATCCATTCTTTGCATACGATGATGTTTGACCCTGAAATGAACAATGTTATTAATATGAACAAAGTTATTAACACTATATAAATTCATAGCTATTAATACCTCTAAATAACATAATGGTGATGCTACATTTAATGTAGTAATCATGACACATTACCAAAATTAATGGTCATTAGTTTATGTATTGAAATATAGTGGAAATTCACTATTAAGCTTATCCCTGGGACTGGGCCAAAATTACCTTAATTTTGAGGGGGCTGTACTACTGAGGTGACAGTAAAGTTTGACTGTATAAACCAGGCTAATATTGAAACAGCAAGGACATACCTTGGATGCCACAATGAGGTTTCGCCGTCCAACGGGACAGGGCACCATGGTCCACTCACTGACAAAGTCTTCTGGTACTTCCAGCATCCACTCTGACAGCATCAGCTGCAAGTCACAGCAGCACTTCAGATACACAGAGAAGAGTAAACCCAGCACAAATATTATTCGCCTAACTCAAATAAAATCCACACCAGTCCATAAATGAGTACATATTAGACACCTTTTGATTGTGTGCAGCTACGCTTATGGACACGGATAGAGCCTCTGACGTCAGCATTTAGCGTGCTCTAGTGACATGTACACACATTACTATGCCTCCAATGAAGTGAACTCAACAGATCAGAGACTGACTACACGTAAATAACCAATGGATAGCAAAACAATGCATTTTATTGAAAATGCAATCTTTGGAGGAGTGTGGTTAGCTTAGTTCGATACTGTATGATACCTACCCCGGTAGCTTCATCTGAGGCGCAACATTTCACGTACCTCGGGCATTTGGATGGTCTATTTTGTCATTGAGATCAACTGTTTATATCCGATTGTCTGATTACTATGGATAGCGTAAACTGGAAATTTATTTATATGTTACATGGACCTTTTTTTTCATATAAATAATACACCAATTGTTAGTACAAGGATGTGTAATTTTTTTAATATGGCAGTGAATAAAAATGCCATTTCACGAGTAGTGTGACCCCTAATGACACCACATAAAGAGAACCAACCTGGTCCTTATACCTCTTCCCTGGCCTCCTCGTCCTCCCTTCCATCTCCATCCCCTCCTCATTCCTGTAGTCTTCCTCTCCCACCTCCTCCGTCACTGTCCCTGTCAGTTGTCTCGCCAATGACACGTAGTCAAAGCGCTTGCTACAGGGGCAAATCAAAGAATGACGACAACAGATGACACTACACTCTTGCTTCCAGTCGGGGTTCACATCAATTATATAAAATAAAATCAATTATTTTCATTTCAATCACACGTCTAACATTGTCAAATTTATTATAATTACAGATGCGTTATGCAGAACCATTTTTTATTCCAAAAGATTATTTGTTATTTCTTAATTACACGGCAAGCATGGTGCTGAATGAGGATATGTGATTGTTCAGATATATGAGAGACAGAGTACTTTTTTCTATGGTAATGCTTTCACATGTTATTAATGAACAAACTGAAACGTGAGGTGACTGCTTTAGTTAAGTTATCGGGTATAATTTATAACTATAGATCAAAGTTCAATAGTAACCTATACAAATGCAAAACACAATTTATTTATATATATATATATGCATGCGTGCGTGCGTGCGTGCGTGCGTGCGTGCGTGCGTGCGTGCGTGCGTGCGTGCGTGCGTGCGTGCGTGCGTGCGTGCGTGCGTGCGTGCGTGCGTGCGTGTGTGTTGTCATCATGCCTGTCCATATCCTGTTTTTGACACCATTCTAAAGAGATGTTAAATAAATATCACTGCCAGGTTTACAGACAGGTACAGGGTAGGGTACTTACTCTTTCTGATTCTGGAGTAGGGCAGCCCGTCTATGTTCCTGGGCCTTGTCCACATCACTCCTGTGTTTGTACAGGTCGCTGTATCGAGGGTGGGGCGCTGTGGATGCATTAGGGTCATTCGTCACCCCAAAACTGAATGCCAGTGCAGTTGTCAATTCATCCATCACTTTTTTCCCTGCAAACTATACTCAGTTAGTTTTGTTTGCAATTGTCAATGAGTTAAAGTTAGTCTTAACTGTGTATTGTTCCAGAAATGGATATGAAATACGTAGTTTGGATCAAATATAAACGTATCAAAATTATCATTATATTTGTATTTCTAAATTTTAAAATACGAAGTTTTACAGTTTATTATTACTAAATTTCAATGTACAAGTACATTTCAAAGAAAACAAATATGGGTGGTTCCATTGGTTTTGTGCTGTGAAAAATTTATTTTTTATGCAATGTATTGTCAAATAGTATCTGAAATTTAAATTTTCATGAAAAGAATTATTAAATTATAATACCCCGGTAGTTGGATCTGGGCTCAGTCACAGGCCTGGCATTGGGTTGTAGAGTCCACATTTCTTTTATTTAAATATTACAGTGTGCTAAAAAGGCTTATACACTGGTTACCCATAATAAACAAATGTCATCCATTTGGCCTTTTTCATATCTATATTTGTCTCCGTGTTGTTGCTTGCATAAATTATTTTTTTTATGCAATGTATTGTCAAATAGTATCTGAAATTTAAATTTTCATGAAAAGAATTATTAAATTATAATAGTTGGATCTATTTACTAATGTTGTGTTCCAATTAATCAATTCCGGGGACAACTGGCTGATTAATGCTTTCAATCAATGAACCGATCACAATGTTTAATGAGCAATCATTTTTATTCTGAATTTATTTCCCTATTGCACCACAATTTATTAATCCGAGATCACAACATGGTACATTGTACACAATCTACAACGTGTACAAACTACCAAACACAACGGAGCAAACATATGATTGTACCCTTCTGCCAGATACTGGCCAATGAAAACCATCATAATTATTATTTTCATCGCTGATCGCGAGCTTATCATAGCTTCATATCAACAAAAATGGTAAGTTCTTATACAGTGTGGTATCCAATCCTTTGCTCAAAGCGATTTACACTTTACTGCTTGTTAGACCTATTCAACCAAGCACCATCTTGCCTTCTCTGAGAAGATTTCAGCCACCCTGCAATTATTGCAAGAACACTTTTTGTAAATAAATATAAATTAAACACTGTCCGAATATATGGTCATGCCTAGCTGGCTACACCGAATACAGGGTGTGGAACATTGTTGACTTTATAAGTTTTAAAGAGTTTACATCATTACAAATTTACATACAGAGTTTTATGAACACACCAGGGTTATGTTTGACTGCATCTTATGGCAAGTATTTACCCGTTTTCGTGAACTGATGATGCTTTAAATTTCCAGTTTGCACCTGTGTCATGCGTAACCACTACTGCCAGAAATGTTTACAAGTCAAGCTGACATTCTCTGCAGAATGCTTGCCTCGTTTCCGCCGCTGCAGAAACACCAGCTCAACAATACTGCTTGGAGATCTACGTGTAATGCTGGGCTGCCGTTGAGGTGCCCACAAGCAACAACAAATACCGGTGATTACAACTACACAACCAATAACCTTCAACAAGCCGCCAATTGTCCCTAATGACAGAAGAGGTTCCAACAGTACAAATCTTATACACGCCCAATCGAACAAATGGGATCTTCCAACTGTCATCAACACAAATATCCGTGGAGCCCTAGCAAGCAAACTTGACGAAATTAAAGACAGCAGACTGGAGGAGTTCTTCAGCAATGTCAAAAGGTACTTTGTCACAGTTTGTGATTACCTTGTTGCGAAACTACCACTACAACAAGAGTTGCTCAAGCATGGCCGATGCTAGACTTCAGGAGAACTCACAGTCAGCTGACTGTCTGTTCTTCTTGGATACATACCGAATTCTAATCCCTGCAAGATCGACAATAGACTCGCTGATGGAAGAATTCCCTCTCTGCCAGTGCACAGACATAGCTGACTGTATGGCTGCAAGAATGGACCACACATAGAACACTGGGTGCAAAGTTGACCACAGTTCTGAGCTGCCATTCCATGACGTCTCCGATGTTATGCTTGGCATTCTTACGATCCCCCATGGCAGTGCTCACTGTGAGAGAGTGTTTTCTTGTGTCCAGTAGAAGAACAGGGTCCCGCGGATCCTTAAAAAGTCCTTATATTGATTTGTCAATTTTCAAGGCCTTGAAAAGTTTTTGAAATGGTAACTTTTCTGTGGGAGGTCTTAAATTTGATTTTATCACTATAATATTATTTTCAAGATCTTTTACCAGCTAACGTTGCAAAGCACAAATGTCACAGAGCTGAATGTTGCAAAGTTGGAAATAATCATCATAGGTGAGATCTGCAGAGCCATCAGAACCGTGTATAAAAAACACATGTACCGGTATTACCAATTGGGTCGCTCGTCACCAGCAACGTCTGCAAGATGGCTACCAACTTGCACGAAGATACCTGGAACGTAAAGCGGACAGCTGGAAGACATACTATGACCGCAAGGAGCGTGATCTTCCCTTGTCGTATAGAGAACGAATGTACCGGAGGAAACTTGACATTCGAGGGCGCAACAAAATTCAAGACGTTTGGGACAGTAAAGTGTACAAAGTTGTGCAAAGAGAGGCAACAATGATGTGTACATGATTGAACCAGCCGCCGGTTTCGGTCAATTACGAACAGTGAATCGGGTCGATCTCCAGCTATGTCCCCAGCCTGAGAAGACAGCAAGGTGGAAGTTGCCCTGCATTCCTGTCAAGTCAGCAGAGCAACAAGAAGAATTGTCTGATGATGACAGGGAGCTATTACAGTGGAGACAGAATAGATTAGATTAGAACCTCAATGGTTAAGCCTGCAAAAGGGGCAACACACTCCCTCTTTTGATGTTATCTTGATTAATCACCATGGGAGGTGGTTGAGAGAGGGCAGCCAGACTATTTCCCAGAGACTTGTGTAATGGGCTAGACATTGTCCCAGACATGTCAACAAAGCTGGACCACTAGGGCCAGTCACAGGTGAAACTGTCCACACTGCCCAGTACTTATTATGTTTATTCATTAGGACTGCTCTTCAAGTAATACCTGTGTTTGTATCTGTGCAGGCAGTCACAAGTCCTGGCCCACTCCTCATTGTGGCCAGTTGTCTTTATTTTGTTTATTTTATCTGATCATTAACTGTATTGTCTTTAGTGTTTTCTTTTAGTAACCTTTTGGTCGTACGTGATTAACTTGAATTTGGAACTTTGTGTGGTTAAAGACTACACTGTTGAGTATCAGTTGGAGTTGACTTTGTGGTCGTGAAATGAGACCAAGATTGACTGACTAACGTTTTGTATTATTTTAGTAGTTAAACTGTAATAAACACATTTTTATTTTATAAACCTGCCTTACAGTGGCCTACCCTTTATTTATGTTTAAGCTTACCACCCGCGCCCTACATCTATGGTGTCAAAGGTGGGATAGACCGTATTAACTCTAAAATTGATAGGCAAAACTGAAATTTTAATCTGAAATTTACAAGATGACTGGCCACTGTTGAAATCAGTATGGATGCGGAGGATGTAGAAGAGATGCGAGAAGAGCTGGAGTTGATGCATCAGCAAATGAAAGATTTGCTAGAGAAGCAAGAAGCTGCTGCTTTGACACCCATGACTATTGTTGTCCAGTGAGAAAGATTATGCAACTTGTCTGGGCCTGGAGCCAATCCAGTCAATGACTGGATTGAGGATTCACTTGCCATGGGCTGGCAGGCCAAGAAGCAAGCAGCTGATTACCTGTTATCATATCTCCAGGGACCAGCAAGATAAGAGATCAAATGTGGACCAGCTGATGAGATGAAAGATCCCTACACTCTATTGCAAAATCTGTGTGAAGCTTTTGGGAAAAGAGCAAGTGTTTCACAGCTACAGCGAAGTTTCTACATACTCGCATCAGATTGTGCAACTGTTAGATCGACTGGAGAAAGTGTCGCCAGAACACGTGGTAGACAGAGGTACCATGCTTCGCGATCAACTTGTTAAAAATGTACGTTAGCGATACCTGAGGTGGGAACTGAAGAAAAAGGTAGTGCAAGATCCGGGCAGTTCATTTATTACATGTAGAGAGACAGCCATTCAGTGGACGATAGAGACGGGATGGAAGAAGGTGAAGAGTTATTCACACAGAGTGGACAAACGAGCAGCACAACAACAAGAAAACTGCGGCGACGTTGTAGTGAAGATGCTAACAGAGATGATGGCGAAGTAGCAAACCCTTTTAGAAGGAATTGCTTCACAACAACAATAATTGGCTAAGAGCCAAGAAATACTGCGCCAACTAGTGACAGGCACACAGCTGTGCCAGTCAACATCACAAAATGGAAGGATCGCAGCATGCTACAAGCATCACAAACCAGGACACTTTACCAGAGACTGTCGCTCTGTTAGCGGTGTCAAGAGTAACGAGAACTGTTACTTCTGCGGTAAGCCTGGTCACCGCCAACATGAATGCGCTGCGTCGAAGGAGGCACAGGTGAAGGCGAGACGCAGCCAACAGATGTTAAACTGAATAGCTCCACTACTAAGGGCCAGGTGGTGGAGGAGGTGCAAAGTGGCTCTAGAATACTGGACTAGCTAAACTTAAACGTTTAGTTGGACATGCACCAACACTGGAAGTGAAAATGGGAGGAATTCCAGTGCTGTGTCTGGTGGACAGTCAAGTAACAACTGTCGCCGAAAACTTCTTCGTTGAACATTTGAAGACATTGGCTGCCGATGAAATGAACCCCCAACACAGAAGGAGCAGAGTTGTGACACAGAGACTGAAGAAAGGAGACTGAGAGGAGGGAAGGTGACAGGTGTGAAGGAACAAGGAAATGAGAAGAAGACAGAGGAAAAGTGTTTGAGAGAGGAAAAGAAAATGAGTCCATGGGGATAGATCAACAGGTGGTCAGACTGTAGAGAACGAGGAGACGCGATAGCGATACAGGTGGTAGATACCACAGAGGCAGTTGGTAAGACTGTGAAACAAAAGACTGAGAAGACAGTGTTCAGCATAAGAAAGGTAAACAGGTTGGTGTGGAGGAACTGCAACAGAAGGAAGGCAAGAGTTATGCAGATGCAGTAGTTAAGGGGAAAGAGAGGAAATTGCAAATGGTCTTGGGGATTCTATTATGAGGAAGTTGGACAAGACAATAAACAAGGGGGGATATGACTGTATGTCTACCAGGGCCAAAGATAGACGTAACAGAAAGAGTAGGCCAAGTCATGGTTAAAGGCAACGGGGGATCTATTCTTGTGCACATGGGCATCAATAATGCTGAGAAGGAAGGTACGACAGCCATCACTGGTAAGTATAGGAGACTGGTCTGCACTGAAAGAGGCATGCATTGGACAGATCGTGTTATCAGGTTAACTGCCGATAATGGGTGGCAGAGAACAATACTACAAGAATTGCACACTGGTACAGCAGTTATGTATGGAGGAAGGAGTCGGCTTCGTAGACATGTGGGCAAGCTTTGTAGGGAGAGAAGATCTATTTATGACTGATGGGCTACACCTGACAGGAAAGGGAGCAGCAGTTCTAGGGAGCGAGTTCATTAGCAAAGAAACTGACCTTGAAACTAACACCGGCCAGCACCGATCAGTCATGAAAACATTGGAAGACAAAAGTGGATTCTGGTACTGTGAAACAAATAAGTCGGCAAGCACTGAGTCATGAGCGAGTCAAGGACCGTTGGCTCGACTACTGCTGTTGACAGTGCCGCACTGGTTGTTGACAAGCAAGATCGCATTGATGTCAACTCAAGCGTAGATGACTCATTCGAAGTTCCACGTTACCTTCGGCGCAAGAACGAGAGATGTATGACTCAAAAGACAGTTACTGGAATGGCTACCTCTTCAGAAATATTCATGGCAGCCAGAAATGGTAAATCGGTTAGAGAGATATTTGTATCACGGGTCTCTAAAGAAGTTAACCAGATGATTTAAAGACCTATGTGGAAAGCAAGGGCTTCACTGTGTTGAAAGTTAAGTGTGTATTACATAATGAGGCCAAAAACAGCTCATTCAAATTAACAGTACCTCTCACAGAATGTGATAAGCTGTTTGACAGCAGTGTGTGGCCCAGAAGACATCAGCATTAGTAGATTCCGCTTCAAGAACACGCGTAACACATCCTGATTTCATTATCTTCTGACATAATCTACGATTTTTAATATGGCTAGTAACCTTACTATTTCAAGTTATAATTGTACTGGCTTTGGTCCAGGTAAGCCTGAATATGTTTCAGAGCCCATCAAAGCATATGATTTTGTTTTACTCCAGAAACATTGGTTAATGGAATTTCAATTTCATAGGATTAAAAACATACCCTGTGATAACAATGTTAGCATTTTATCTCATGATGTTTCTGGAATAGATAACACTATGTTTTTAAATGGCAGAGGATACGGTGGAATTTCCATTTTATGGAAACATTCCTTGAACTGTATTGTCTCCCCAGTCATCATGAACTCTAATAGAATATGTGCAGTTAATATAACTATACAAAGCATGTCATTATTACTTTTTAATGTGTACATGCCATGTGATATCAGATGTAATTATGATATATTCAAACTAAGTATGCTTAAGGTGGCTGGATTAGGTAACGTTTCAGTTAAAGTTGTTACTTTTTTTGTCATGTAGCGTTGACAGGTGTTGGTATAAACATGTGTACCACAAAAAAAACTGTAGGCAATGGCGTCATATTTATAGAAATACATCTTAAAAATCGTAATTTTTGCATTACGTAAGTCGCCATCGGGAATCCCCTTTCACTAATCACGTGGCACAGCATGGGGTGGAGTCAATGTGTGACCTAAAAGCATGGTGTGAAATGAACTTCCGGTGATAGACAGCATGGACGCAAGAGCCAAAGCAATTTTTTGAGTGGAAAGGTAAGTTTCTAACCACTTAGAACCATTTATGGTCGCTAAAACGATTTCTACTGTTGCAGTTTATACTGAGGTTAAAAATTATGTCCCAGAATGTGTGTGTCAATGAATTTCAACCATGTAATGTTACCGTGTTAATTTAAATCAAGTGTATATATATATGTTTAATCACAAAGTAATTATAATACAAATATTAAATTTTTAAGTATGCACTTGAATAGAATCTGGGCCTACTTCGATTCTGCCATTATAACTATATTTTAATTGTTGCTAAATTAAAATGTTACACATCTGTGCCAACCCAGACCCAGGATTATAATTGCAGTATAAAATTATTGCGTTTTAGCGCACGTTTGAGGCCTAAATAGCGCCCGGTTTTGGTCAACATTAGCTTTTGTCGCTCCTTTCATGCGCACTGAGTGGTAACGCACGGCCGCAGCGGCACAGACTTGGACGCCATTCAGGTATCACAACGACAAGTTGCAACGTTTTAAAACATTGTGTCTGAGGTGATGTGGAATTGTTGAATATACGCACCGAGATAGTAAATAACCAATTTATGCAAACGTATAATTATAACAGCGTCAGGTAGGTGGGTCCGGATTCTATATTGATTTTTGTTTTATTTTAGGGTTTGATGTGCGAAAGGACTGATAGTGATACATATTCTGTGCCAATACAGGGCCAGCCGTGGCGAAATATATCGACGGATGTTTTCTGGCTAATGTGTTATAAAGATTATTTTAGCATCCTCATCTTTCCGAGTAAAAAATTGTGAACATAAGTCATATCATGTTTTCAGTGCAGACTTCTGCAATCATCATTGGGCCATTTTTGTTTGAGGAATGAGGATATCGTTAATTTGTTTAACACAATACATATATGTCACAATGGTGACAATGTAATGAAATAAAACAAAATGATAGCCGATTTTCATCACTGTGGGCCGTTAAAAACTGGGCAACCTTTCATTAAGTTGTACCAAATTATTCAGCGTTCTGACTGGCAAGGCATCCCCGTGGGTAATAAAGACCCTCAAGACTGGCAATGCCATGAATATAGTTTAGAATAAGAGATCACAGTATTCGATATATATATATATATATATGCTCTGCCAAATAAATGTTGTGTTTTAATATATACAGCAAATTTAGTACAAAGGTCTCTTCATATATTGTCATTACTAACTTCAAAAGCACACAATTTGTTTATAAAATCTAAACTTAGAGTATAGTTCGTACTGTCCCCTCCCCCTCCCCCTCCACCATGACAAGGCCTTCTGTTGTGAGGGTGCTGTTGGTAATTGTGGACTGTTGTCCGCCACCGTTTCACATTCATCAGAGGAGATGGAAGGTGGGGGGTGGAGGGCCTGTAATTTATGGTGCGTTTGAGTGGTATCCCTGTGTATAGGGATGACTTTGACCTGCACCATGTCGCAGAACCACCTTTATTTCATGTACCCACACATTAGTATGTGTAGTAAACAGAGTGACAAGAAACAACATCAGTTGCACCAGAGAAATCGTTCTAACCCTCAAACCAGAGGACATTCTAGTTCAAGGTATACGGCAGACATCACCAAAGTTGACATGCGAATATCAGAGGTTTTCACTAAATTCAAGCCAATGTACCACATCCAGGTACATTGAACAGTCGTCTGAGACACTCAGTTTTGATGATGTAAGAGATTCATTAATGTGTTTTCAGCACGTTGATCGCATTGAAGCTTATGAACAATTGAAGATGAAACAGAGCAATCGCCCATGCATACACAATCTATGACTGAAGTTAGATACAAGCATACAAGGCAATACTCTACCTTTGTGTACATTCTGAAGGATGTCAAACGTCCTAGACTAAGTGGTGTAATAATAGATGTATCATATTCAGACTTAGTATGCTTAATAGCTTATAATACTAGACTTTTTAATAGTACAGAAGTGCTATGCCTTCTGACAGTTTGATCAGAAATATTATTTTAGTAATGTATAGCAATAATACCCTGGGGTAATAGTTCCTTTGTGAGGGAGGTGTTGCAGAACCACCTTTAAAGCAGTGCACCTGCTTACATGTCGTAATTCGAAATTTAGCCCGAATCTGGGTCCAAGTAAAATGTGTGTTAAATCCCAACAGTGTATGTTGAAATTGCCTGGAGATTCAGCTCCAAATACCATATTACAGCACTTATATGTAGAGTCATTTCCCAGACATGGTTGATCAGTTCTTCCTTGTTCTTGTCAAACTAAGAAGATACATCACACGTTTTGAACTACCACGACTCTTTAAGGTATCCGAATCAGACATGTACAACATATTTCTAGGTTAGCGCTGCAGATCGCCATTTGTGCCATAGGCAAAATGGTTTCCCATTTGGCAAAACAAATCTTTGCTAATTTGGCGAAACGCTTTTAAGGCCACATCAATGGAGCAGTATCGTGTTAGCGGCGGTGAACCCGTGAATCATTCCCATTTTCCCATCTCGACGAAAACCAATGATTGGTGTCCTGCTGAGCAGAATGTTGGACAGCTACAAGTAATACATTTAAATAGAGCATGTTCAAGTGATGTCACCAAACGGATGCACCGCCATTGTGGCGATACCAACCACACTAACATGCAACTTTTGAAAGGGATGGTGAATTACTGCCACGTCTACAGTTGTAGCAACATAGGAAATAGAGAAGTCGATTGTTCTTTCTTTAGGATACCCACGGTAATTCTGAACCAAGGCGAAGTTTGCGAGTCGCTGTCGAGTCGACGGAGGTGACAGTGGTTGTCAAACCTAAATCAGGATTTCACTGGCAAAAACATCGGCAATGTTAGAGTGTGTTCTGATAATTTCCTATCAAGTAAGTGAAGCAGTAACTGATCTTTTCCTTAAGCCGGCATAGGCAATGTGTGGTGTTTCATACCTCTGTCAAGTTTGAATGTTGAAACGTCCGACCATGTCCCCTGCTGGCCTGGACCTGGCATAGCTCTCGCCCAGGCTTATGCATATGTCATGATGGCATTGATGCTATGGCATATGCTAATCACTTAACGCCATGGCAGCAGATGCTGTCGACTTAAGTAATCTGTCACATTTTACATATTTGAATTGATCATATCATGAGTTGTTTGAATTTAGGCTGACTAAGCAAAACTTGGAGAATTTTAATGATAACAATGAACTATTAAGTGTTGAACGAGCCTAGTAGATCTACAACAGTACTATCAATAATTATTCTAATGGCAACTACAATACCCAATCTGCCTTATTAAATTAGACATCTTAATCATAGTTTTACAGGGAAACCAGCTTATCTGTACAATGAAACTAACTCAGACTGGGCACCCACTGTTTGGCTGGGTCATGAGAAGTTAAAATCGGTGAAATGCAGCAGAAGCGGCACCACAGATTGGAAAGCATGAAGCAAAGAAAGAAGCAAGTGCTGCTGCTCAGGCGTTGCTACTACTGCCATATGTGGACGATGGTGCCTCATCAGCCATCCCAGAAGAGGAAGATCTGTCTGTGGGAACACACCGAAATGGACAGCGTGCTGATGGAGGGAATTACCAGTGAACTGCAAGAGCTAAGATTAGAAAACAATGACATGAAACAGCAAGTTGCTGCGTTAAAACTTACCCTAGAAATTTGGAAGGGAAAGATCCCATTGTCCTTTCTACACTGTTCACATATATTCTGCTTTTCTTACCAAAGAAAAAATCCATAACATCATTTCAGATGCTTCTCGTGACTCTCCTGCGTCTCCAACTCAATATGGCAGAGCAGTTTTTAACTTCTGAAATTTCTGTCTCACAGACCACAGTAAGTAGAATTTTTAGTAATGTCATTGATATTATCTATCTAAGAACAAAACCATTTGTGTTCTGGCCTGCACGAGAGGAACTGCACAAAACTATGCCAATGCAATTTCAGAGATATTTTCAGAAAAAAACATCTATCTGACTTATATAAAATATAAACAGTACTGTCAAGTACTCAATGCATTACTTGACAAACATGCACCTATAAAATCCAAATGGGTGTCAGAAAGGAAACCGGCTCCATGGATGACTTCCGAAATTATACTATCTAAAAGGCGTCGTCGTTATTTAGAGCGTGTATGGCGCAAATCACGATCGCCATTAGAAAGATCGCACTATTCTAAGCAATGTCACCTCTGTAACAGACAAATGGCTAAAGCTAAATCTGATTATTTTACAAATATGGTCATAAATAAGTCTGATAATCCGCGTCAGCTATGGAACTGCATCAATAACATTCTACACAGACGGCCTACTCCATCGCTACCTGATCATGTGTCAATTAAGTCTCTATGTGATTCGTTCTCTAGTCACTTCAAGAATAAAATCAGTATTATTCGTTCTGCTTTCCCACGTCATAATATAAGTAATGTCAGTGTGGACTTTAATACTTAAATACTCAACTTGTATCATTTGAACCTGCAACAGTTGATGAAGTTAGGAAAATAATTATATCCTCCCCAAATAAATCTTGTGCATTTGATCCATTTCCAACAATACTGCTAAAAGCATGTCTCGATACACTAATTGGACCTATAACAAATATTATAAATGCATCACTTTGCTTTGGCTGTTTTCCTGATGATTTTAAATACGCCCATGTCACACCACTTCTTAAGAAGTCATCTCTGCCTAAACAAGACCTAAACAGTTATAGACCTATTTCTAACCTCAGCTTTATTTCCAAAATACTAGAAAAGGTTGTAGCAAGTCGTCTAAGGTCTCACATTAGCACAAATGTCTTAACTAATGTGTCACAATCAGCATATAGACAGTTTCATTCAACAGAGACTGCCCTCTTAAAGGTTCATAACGACATTAACTTGAACATTAATAATGGTAAAGTGACTGCACTTATCTTACTAGATCTCTCTGCCACGTTTGACACGATTGATCACAGCATTCTCATTGAACGCCTATTAAAGTGGTACGGCATATCTGGCACAGCTATAAGCTGGTTTTCTTCGTATCTAACTGATAGATACCAAACTATAAAGATTGGGAACTGCTTTTCAGCTGCACTGCCGGCTTCATTTGGTGTTCCCCAGGGTTCTGTTCTTGGGCCTTTGCTTTTTACTCTTTACACCACGCCACTAAGCTCTGTTATACAGAGACATAACTTAGATCATCATCTTTACGCTGATGATACTCAGATCTACATTTCGTTGGCTACCCCAGATACAAATCGCTCCCTTAACCAACTTAGTGATTGCCTTCAAGATATCTTCCACTGGATGACTGACCCCCTCGCATCCCCAGTCCGTTGTCATACAAAAGATATCATACACTCGTGATAATCATCGTATACGTATGCGTAAATATAATTCGAAATATATGTTTATGGGGTCACAGGAAGACGGCATATTACATGCCATGTGACCACCTTGCAACACAACTTTATTTTTAAACGGTTGTTTTGTGTATGTATACTGCTATGTTGTTGTTGCAAAATAAATTGATTTGATTTGATTTTGATTTAACAAAAATCAGCTATCAAATGTAGGTAAAAACATATTCTACTTTTATTGTAACAGACGTACAAAGGTTCTTCCTTTTTATGACATTAACGTTGATGAGCTAAAGTATATCCACACTGAACTGGAATCTCTAATGTACCATTTATATGAGCAATTTTAAACTTTCAATTTTAAATCCTTTCACATTTCAGAATACAATCATTGTGATTTCGAAAATGAAATTGATCCAAACAATAACTTTGTTATAGTAATATTTATACAAATACAAAATGTGACTACTACCCTGACAATTTTTTTTAAAGAGTGAAACGACGAGGACAGGATTGTCGTTCATCCACTTTAAAGCCAGAAGCCTTATCACCAATGTTGATAAAATTATAGATTATGTATATGAAGTAAAAATACAGTTTGATATTATTGCGATATCTGAGACATGGTTAGTGTTGCATTATGACAATGACTGTTCCCCGCTCATTGTACTAAAATGTATTACGGAATGATCCCTTCGCATCGTGGCCTGCGAATGCAATAAACATGTCAGTTTGACAGTTCATAATGTCACTCAAATGTTCGCTTGTGTTATGCTAACAGTATAGGTAAAAACGCAACAGTTAGAGTCTGACCATTGTTCCAATATGTTACTGGCTGGATATAGAGTTATACACAGAACTAGCACAAAATAAGAAAGGTGGTGATTCCATTGAAGGTTATAGATACTATGTCTGTAGTGATTGATGACATTTTAGAATTTGTCACGGTAGAATTGTGTGTAAACAAGAAACACAATATAATTGTTAGTAGTATCAATACAGCACCAGGAACTAATGTTGACATGTTCACTAATCAAGTTGAATTGATGATCAAAAGAATTAAGAATACTAAAAAACAATATTCCTAAGTGGGGATTTTGTTAAAATACAATAATAACAACTGTACAAAACATGCTGTTCAGTTTAGGTATATATCCACTAATTGACAAGCCAAGCAGAATTACTGAATGCAGTGCAACTTTAATTGATAACATCTTTACAAATGAATTGAACATTGATATCATTAGTGGGTTAATGATAAATGATGATGTGTAGTGGAGATGACCGACTGGTTTGAACGAAACCAACTTAAGTTGAAGTCAGAGGCAGTCATTTCGCTGCCTCGACATGTTTGAGATGCACTGCCAGTGTCGCCTGCTACATATGTCTTGACAACAACACGTTACTAACTGCTCTATCCATGCTAGACCAACCCACTGCGTCATCACTCTTACATGAACGTCTTCCACGCTGGTATGGCCACCTCCATCACATGATGTGTACTCTCCCGGCCCGCCAAGTTCATGATTTGGATCAAGATAGCAGGATGGCACCACCTGCGAGGACAACCCAAGACCCTGTGGTCCACCTCCATTGGATCAAGATAGCAGGATGGCACCACCTGCGAGGACAACCCAAGACTCTGTGGTCCACCTCCATTGGATCAAGATAGCAGGATGGCACCGCCTGCGAGGACAACCCAAGACCCTGTGGTCCACCTCCATTGGATCAAGATAGCAGGATGGCACCACCTGCGAGGACAACCCAAGACTCTGTGGTCCACCTCCATTGGATCAAGATAGCAGGATGGCACCGCCTGCGAGGACAACCCAAGACCCTGTGGTCCACCTCCATTGGATCAAGATAGCAGGATGGCACCACCTGCGAGGACAACCCAAGACTCTGTGGTCCACCTCCATTGGATCAAGATAGCAGGATGGCACCACCTGCGAGGACAACCCAAGACTCTGTGGTCCACCTCCATTGGATCAAGATAGCAGGATGGCACCACCTGCGAGGACAACCCAAGACTCTGTGATCCACCTCCATTGGATCAAGATAGCAGGATGGCACCACCTGCGAGGACAACCCAAGACCCTGTGGTCCACCTCCATTGGATCAAGATAGCAGGATGGCACCACCTGCGAGGACAACCCAAGACCCTGTGGTCCACCTCCATTGGATCAAGATAGCAGGATGGCACCACCTGCGAGGACAACCCAAGACTCTGTGATCCACCTCCATTGGATCAAGATAGCAGGATGGCACCGCCTGCGAGGACAACCCAAGACTCTGTGGTCCACCTCCATCGCCCATGACCTGACCACTGGTGGCATTGACATCACCACCGCCACTCAGATGTGTCAATACTGTTCCAGTTGGAAGATATTCATCAGAGATCTGCCCACACTCGAGCCCAAGCATGGCACTTCATTGATTGATTGTAGTCAATTATGATGATGCAGGTTTTATTAAAGTGCTTATGATTTTGTTATGAAGAACTTTACATTTTCTAGTCACCAAGACCTGGTGTTCGTGGCTGTATTGTTCTTTGAGTTTATTGTTCTTCGAGTTTGAACGTTAGAAGAAACAGTTGAGCACAATACAACAGATTGAGAAGACATCTACTAGAAATGAACAAATTCTGAAGACACGAATGTGTGTGAAAAGAAGCGATATTGGAGCATTCTGGGCGACTGAACACACCGTTTCGTCGCTATCTTCATCTGCATCAAGACAGTCACTGTCACCACCATGGTTACAACCACTCTAGTATCACAATGTGTGCGTACACATGAATCACGTTACTTCGACAACAGACCAATCATGTGACAGAAGAAGAAAAGGTGTTCATATACAATTTCTAACATTTAGTTTTTGCTGGAGTTCCAAGATCATGCATGTATAAAACAGTTACCTTAAAGAATAATGCGGGTTGGATATGAGAAAGTACTCATTCGCAGAGGATGATAAATGACTGAAATAAATTATTTAATGATTGTGTTAATGCGAGTTTAGAGAGGTGTATTGATGATTATGTGGAGACTTCACTATGTTTGTCTCTCCTCAATCCAGCAGAGGAATGGTGGTGCCGACAGTGTCTACTACGGCCTCACAGAGATACGTGTGCCTGTCAGAACCACTACTAGTGCGAATACAACACAATGAATGTTGAGTTTGTTGCCTGCCAGTAGCTGTGAGAAATAGAACCTGTTGCTGACAATGTGAGATGTCTCATGATATTGCGAGATGCACCTTGATCAGTTCACAGCGCTTTATGTACAGTGAATGTAGAGAAAACACTTAGAATATCAGATAAAATTAGCTTGACATAATGTCAATAATAAATTAAGTTGCACTGAATCTAAAATACTAAACTAAGATAAATAGAGACATCAATGAGTTATGGTAAAATAATTTGTTTACAATAATGCCAAGGACAATTTATTCCATAATTAATTACATTATTAAAATGCATCAACAAGATTGAACCTCATGGGAACGTATCAAACCACCTACTCTTAAAAATACATATTCTACTCAAATGTAGACCTTTCCATAAAAAGAATCATGTCACATAGCACTGGATACGCTGGTCCAGTGTTCTGATATCGCTAGGTTTGAAAGAACTGACACAGCCATCAATGCAGTCAATCATGCTTTGCAAGCCTTAGACAACATCACAACTGACAACATGTAGAGTTGTGAGTAGAGTAGTGTCGTGGACAACATGGACGTCCTTGGTATGACATTCCTGCAGAGCAACTGGAACATCTTGTTTCCAGTTCTTTCTCTGTCACCGATATATCCACTATAACTGGTGTAAGCAAAATAACCATAAAGCAGACTCAGTGAATTTGGGCTTAACATAAGAGACACCTACAGACACCTCAGTGATAATGAGCTTCACTTTACTAAACCATTGGAATACAACTAATAATAATAGACTTCCTGACCACTGGTTGCCCATCAGTGATTCCAGAAAGCAGCAGTGATAGCCAGCAAAGCCGCCCAGGTGTTGGTGGATTATTTCGCCGCCACATGGATGACGAGCCCACACTGGACCCCAGCAGCATAGTTCATTTACATGATGGCCATCCGAACCAATAACATCTTGGAAGGGTGGCATCGAAAGATGAACAGAAGAGCTGGCCAAGTTGGACTGGGGTTCAGTAAGCTATTGAAACTGTTGCACATCGAATCCATCAAAGTTGACCTCCAAGCATGGTTGTTGCCAAGGAGCACTTAATCCGGGACATGCATGGCCGATTCAAGGACCACCACTGACGCCTCTTCACAGCGTGGGAGGCGTACGAGGCTGCAGAGTACGTAGTCAAGAAGCTGCTGAAAATGGTGTCAAATGTCCATAGACCAATAATGACCGAGGCTCGTTAAAAGAGCTTTGACCATGCATACTTATGTTTAGCATATGTGTGTGGGAAAACGATATATTAATTACATATTGTTCATTTTAAACTTGCATGTTGTGTAGTTATTCGTTTATATTAGATCAGAATAAATTCATGAAAATATACCATTATGACGCAAGTCAAATGACTTTTATATGGGCATTGCTCAGGTCCTAAATTTAACATTTTACGGTATTCCTGCTGGATCTAGTCACGTGATAAATTCACGGTATAAAGGCAGCGGCCACGGGTCCACTGCCTCAGTTCAATTTCTCACAGTGAAAAAGGTAATCCATTTGTTGTCATTGAGATCTGTATTTTTGTTTCATTGAGATTTGTAATTTGTTTGGAGTTACGAGATCTTACATTTGCTGCTACATGTGTACAGCAACTTTATTTAGTTCTCACGTAACTAATCGTAATATTTGCATCAATCATGTTGCAAGTTAAAGTTCTCGGTCATTCCTTTGTTCAGTGTTTAGCGCATTACTCAGTGGAACATAAATCTTTGGATTTCGACCTCAACACGGAAAATTTCCAAGTAACGTTTGTAGCTAGATGCGGGCTAAAAGTCAAGCAATTGTATTCGCCGACGCAGGATGTTGTTAGCAGTGACATTGTTTTTCTGGAGATCGGGACAAACGATATTTCGGACGTTGACCCGACTGTACTGTGAGACCGCGTGCTCGCTTACGCGACCTACTTAAGTGTCATGGCCACGGTTCGACGAATCGTTATCTCACAGATGTTTTTCCGCAGTGGGAAGCAGTCTAGTTACTTTGTCCGCACTGATTTTAACAACCGGGTAGTGGCATATAAGAATTATATGTTAGAAGCGACAAAGTCCTTTGAGACAGTGTCATTTTGGCGCCATCGGGGAATGTGGGCCGACTGGACCTATTATCTTGTCGATGGCTTCCATTACAATCAGGAGGGTAACCGAAAATACTATAACAGTGTTCGGGGGGCGATTATCGCCGCTGCGAATACTTTGTAATGATCAGGCGGTTAATGGTGAGAGTAATGGTAGGATGTTGCTGGCCATAATTACCACGTTTGTGCTGTGCATCAACGTGGAGAATTAATACACACGTTAGAAGCCTGGAGTTGAATTATCCTTGGATTTAGCCTTAGCCTTTAGGCCACTTTGTGTGAATTTTTCTACTTGTAATATGGGTGATAGCCTCGTGGCACTTATCATATTTATTCTGTTCCTAATGTCAATGTGTCAACACTGCCAATCCAAAATTTGGGCAATGTGTGGAGTTGGAATTGTTAGTCGGAGAGTCTACCCCTCAAACCATGTACATGCTTAATGCATCCACCAATAAACCTATAGTGCAAGTTAGGGACCAGCCCACCAAAAACATCACCAATATAGAGCAGTGGACAGATGCCTTCCTTATTTACATTGCCATTTACACTGAACAACACCCAGCCGATATTCCTGACATCTTGAAATACATGCAGATAATCCACACCATGGCATCGGATACACATAGCAGTCTGTTCTTCGCCTACGATAGGGATTTCCATACGCCGAGCCCACAATTCATGAAAATTTGCCATTATGACGCAAATCAAATGACTTTTATATGGGCATTGGTCAGGTCCTAAATTTAACATTTTACGGTATTCCTGCTGGATCTAGTCACGTGATAAATTCACGGTATAAAGGCAGCGGCCACGGGTCCACTGCCTCAGTTCAATTTCTCACAGTGAAAAAGGTAATCCATTTGTTGTCATTGAGATCTGTATTTTTGTTTCATTGAGATTTGTAATTTGTTTGGAGTTACGAGATCTTACATTTGCTGCTACATGTGTACAGCAACTTTATTTAGTTCTCACGTAACTAATCGTAATATTTGCATCAATCACGTTGCAAGTTAAAGTTCTCGGTCATTCCTTTGTCCGGCGTTTAGTGCATTACTTGGTGGAACATAAATGTTTGGATTTCGACCTCAACACGGAAAATTTCAAAGTAACGTTTGTAGCTAGATGCGGGCTAAAAGTCAAGCAATTGTATTCGCTGACGCAGGATGTTGTTAGCAGTGACATCGTTTTTTTGGAGATCGGGACAACGATATTTCGGATGTTGACCCGATTGTACTCGGAGACCGCGTGCTCGCTTATGCGACCTACTTAAGTGTCATGGCCATTGTTTGACCAGTCGTTATCTCACAGATGCTTTTCCGCAGCGGGAAGCAGTCTAGTTACTTTGTCCGCACTGATTTTAACAACCGGGTAGTGGCATATAAGAATTATATGTTAGAAGCGACAAAGTCCTTTGAGACAGTGTCATTTTGGCGCCATCGGGGAATGTGGGCCGACTGGACCTATTATCTTGTCGATGGCTTCCATTACAATCAGGAGGGTAACCGAAAATACTATAACAGTGTTCGGGGGGCGATTATCGCCGCTGCGAATACTTTGTAATGATCAGGCGGTTAATGGTGAGAGTAATGGTAGGATGTTGCTGGCCATAATTACCACGTTTGTGCTGTGCATCAACGTGGAGAATTAATACACACGTTAGAAGCCTGGAGTTGAATTATCCTTGGATTTAGCCTTAGCCTTTAGGCCACTTTGTGTGAATTTTTCTACTTGTAATATGGGTGATAGCCTCGTGGCACTTATCATATTTATTCTGTTCCTAATGTCAATGTGTCAACACTGCCAATCCAAAATTTGGGCAATGTGTGGAGTTGGAATTGTTAGTCGGAGAGTCTACCCCTCAAACCATGTACATGCTTAATGCATCCACCAATAAACCTATAGTGCAAGTTAGGGACCAGCCCACCAAAAACATCACCAATATAGAGCAGTGGACAGATGCCTTCCTTATTTACATTGCCATTTACACTGAACAACACCCAGCCGATATTCCTGACATCTTGAAATACATGCAGATAATCCACACCATGGCATCGGATACACATAGCAGTCTGTTCTTCGCCTACGATAGGGATTTCCATACGCCGAGCCCACAATTCATGAAAATTTGCCATTATGACGCAAATCAAATGACTTTTATATGGGCATTGGTCAGGTCCTAAATTTAACATTTTACGGTATTCCTGCTGGATCTAGTCACGTGATAAATTCACGGTATAAAGGCAGCGGCCACGGGTCCACTGCCTCAGTTCAATTTCTCACAGTGAAAAAGGTAATCCATTTGTTGTCATTGAGATCTGTATTTTTGTTTCATTGAGATTTGTAATTTGTTTGGAGTTACGAGATCTTACATTTGCTGCTACATGTGTACAGCAACTTTATTTAGTTCTCACGTAACTAATCGTAATATTTGCATCAATCACGTTGCAAGTTAAAGTTCTCGGTCATTCCTTTGTCCGGCGTTTAGTGCATTACTTGGTGGAACATAAATGTTTGGATTTCGACCTCAACACGGAAAATTTCAAAGTAACGTTTGTAGCTAGATGCGGGCTAAAAGTCAAGCAATTGTATTCGCTGACGCAGGATGTTGTTAGCAGTGACATCGTTTTTTTGGAGATCGGGACAACGATATTTCGGATGTTGACCCGATTGTACTCGGAGACCGCGTGCTCGCTTATGCGACCTACTTAAGTGTCATGGCCATTGTTTGACCAGTCGTTATCTCACAGATGTTTTTCCGCAGCGGGAAGCAGTCTAGTTACTTTGTCCGCACTGATTTTAACAACCGGGTAGTGGCATATAAGAATTATATGTTAGAAGCGACAAAGTCCTTCGAGACAGTGTCATTTTGGCGCCATCGGGAAATGTGGGCCAACTGGACCTATTATCTTGTCGATGGCGTCCATTACAATCAGGAGGGTAACAGAAAATACTATAACAGTGTTCGGGGGGCGATTATCACTGCTGCGAATACTTTGTAATGATCAGGCGGTTAATGATGAGAGTAATGGTAGGATGTTGCTGGCCATAATTACCGCGTTTGTGCTGTGCACCAACGTGGAGAATTAATACTCCCAACATTAGAAGCCTGGAGTTTAATTATCCTTTGATTTAGCCTTAGCCTTTAGCCTAGGAAGTTTATCCATTAGGCCACTTTGTGTGAATTTTTCGACTTGTAATATGGGTGATAGCCTCGTGGCACTTATCATCTTTATTCTGTTCCTAATGTCAATGTGTCAACCCTGCCAATCCAAAATTTTGGCAAATCAATTTGTGAAGTTGGAATTGTTAGTCGGAGAGTCTACCCCTCAAACCATGTACATGCTTAATGCATACACAAATAAGCCTATAGTGCAAGTTAGGGACCAGCCCACCAAAAAGATCACCAATATAGAGCAGTGGACAGATGCCTTCCTTATTTACATTGCCATTTATACTAAACAACACCCAGCCGATATTCCTGACATCTTGAAATACATGCAGATAATCCACACCATGGCATTGGATACTCATAGCAGTCTGTTCTTCGCCTACGATAGGGATTTCTGTAAGCTGAGAGCCCACCATTCTATGCCTTGGTTTAAAGTCCACCAAGAACTGTTCTACCATGTCACCCGCCAGGCAAACACTGAGCCGCGGTTTCCCCTTGAAAAGACAGCCCTTTCTTCAGCCCTTTCCTAGGAAACAGTCCTTTCCCACAGGCTACTGCTACTCCTTCTGTGCTACAGGGCGTGCACATTCTCCCATTTGTGTCCCACATGCAGCGGTCCACATGCTTCCACACTGTGCCCAGCCAGATGTACAGGCCAACGTCCAACCCAAGCTCCCAACACCTTTACACGTCGCCCAGCGAAAGTAGCTACAACCCAGCATTAGTGCAGGAAATTTGTGACGGTTTTTCAGTGGGTTTTCGTATTCCATTTCAAGGTGATCTATCTCAGAGACCAGTAACAGGAAACCATCCTTCAATTTTACAAACATGTTAGTTGCAAAGGAAATGATCCACTGGGAACACCAGTTAGATTGTATTGCAGGCCCATTTTTAACACCGTTAACCAAGGACTTAGTTGTATCTCCCTTAGGACTCATCCCCAAGAGAGAGCCAGGAAAATTTAGGATTATTCATGATTTGTCATTTCCTAAAGGGAATTCAGTTAATTTTGGAATTCCAAAGGAGTGCTGTTCTGTGTCTTACGAGAATTACGATTATTTTGTTTCTCTACTAACATCAGTAGGTCCGGGAAGCTTCATCGCCAAGGCTGATATTGAATCAGCGTTTAAGATTATTCCTGTCCATCCTGATGATTACCATCTTCTAGGATTTACCTTTGGATGTCATTACTACTACGATAAATGTCTTCCGATGGGCTGTTCCATTTCATGCAAGGTTTTTGAGTAATTTAGTTGTGCTTTGCAGTGGATTTTACAGAACATTTATAACGTTTCAACAATGTCCCACATTTTGGATTACTATATTTTCAGTCGATTTGCCAATCATATCTGCAGAAATTTCTATCTTTGGCAGAGCTGTTGTCAATTCCCGTGAAACATAGTAAAACTGTGGTCCCATCGACATGTGCAGTTGTTCACGGTATTGAGATAGACACGTTGCTTCTGCAGGCTAGGATGCCACAGGACAAACTTGAAGCGGCAACTAATCTAGTTAAGTCATTTAGTCGGCATAGGAAGGTTACGTTAAGGGAATTTATGTCTCTCCTAGGGACCCTCCAAATTGCTTCGAAAGTTGTCGGTGGACGTCCATTTCTAAGAAGGCTCTATGATCTTACGAAAGACATTGTAAACCCTCACTTTCACATTCGCCTGGGGCAGGAGGCACGTCTGGACTTGGCTGCTTGGTCCATGTTTTTAGAGAACTATAATGGAACATCTGTGCTTATTAATGATCAGTGGCAGTCTTCAGAGAAGCTAGAACGTTTTACAGATGCCTCGGGTTTGGGTTTTCCAGGCATATTGGCAGGTCAGTGGTTATTGGCCTCCATCATGGCAAGAGTTCAGTATAGCTGTCGAAGAATTGTTTCCCATAGTTCTGGCTTTGATCTTATGGGCTCATGTACCTGCAGACAAGCGACTTCTTGTGCTTTGCGATAATGAAACGGTTGAACATGTTATTAACAATCAAACATGTAAGGAGAAAAAGATTATGTCCCTTGTCCGCAGTATGATCATAGCCCTCATGCGGAATAACATGATTCTACGGGCAAAGCATGTTCCTGGGAAAAAGAATGTCATCGATGACGCATTATCTCGATTTCACGATACTTGTGAAATTCACAGTCAGTATGGCCTCATGCTGGAACAGTCAGTCATCCTGCCGGATCCTGCCTTGGCCTCTATAAGTATAACCCAACAACTGTTGGATGGTTCGTTATCACCTCTTACGGCTAATGCATACAAAAAGAATATCACAATGTTTAATAATTCAACAAATGTAAACCATGCCGGTTTACATATTGTTTTATGTTTGGACTCTAAAATACTGCGCATATTCTTAAATATAAAATATACTACGAGTAAGACGCTGCTGGTGCACTGGTGTTGTTGTAAAGCTGTACAGACACTGTTGCCGATGATGTTACTATACGTGAATAAAATCAACATTAATTACGAATCTGGAAAGCATGTTTGGTCAAATCATTGAAAAACAAGAACAACTTTAGCCATGAGGGAACGACAACAACAATGACATGATGATGCACACGGCTTGGTGAGCGAATAACCCCAGGTAAGGCTTCTGTCTTCCACAGCCATTGCGTACCACCCAAATTGAAGGAAGGAAGACACGAGGAAGAGGGTCAAATCCTTTACAATTTGTTGTTGTGACACAAATAAAACAAATGTGTTTCTTATCCAGAGAGACGCAAGTACAGCTGGACTTGGTGCAGTGCTAATGCAGGAAGACAAACCTGTTGCCAACGTGTTAAGATCTTTGAGCGAGAGTGAGTCGAACTATGCGCCAATAGAATTGGCGTATTTAGCGATCTTATTCGCCATAAACAAGTTCGACCGATACATCTTTGGACACCCGAATGTGACTATTCACACGGATCATCGTCCACTAGAAGCTTTCATGAACAAGTCACTGCTTGTAGCTCCCAAGAGAATACAAGTGATGATGCTACCCTTACAGAGGTATGCATTCACAATGAAATGAAGACCAGGCAAAGAACACATCATTGCTGATTTGTTGATTTGTTATCGCATCACACTCATAACTGTGAACATCCTGAAGAACCAGCTGCAAGAGAACATGTGTTCCAACTACAAAAACACAAGTCTCAGTGTCGACAATTCGAGACAATCGATCCAGTCACAGGCTGTCCAGTCACAAACACTCAAACACACAAACCAACAGTTATCGAAAGTCACAAAGAATGGCTGGATGAAAGACATAACAGAATCAGTAAGGCCATGGTAGACATTTTGAGACATACTAGCAATTCTCGATGGTGTTGTCTACGAGGGACCAACAGAGGTAATCCCAACTAGTATGCGTGGACTCATGCTGAAACATCTACATGTAAGCCACCAGGGGACAGAAGCAACCCTATTTCAAGCGAGACAGACATGTTTTGGCATGGCATGGCAGTAGATGTAAAATAGAACATTGCTAACTGTAACGGATGTAGAAGAGATACTCCTGCGCAGACAAAGGAGATGCTGCCACAGCATACCAAACAAGCCGTGGAAGAAAGTGGGAAAACTATCAACTACCTGGTGATCACTGACTACTTCTCCGACTACTTTGAGAAACTAACAGACATGTCAGCACAAGCAGTGATAGATGTCTGCAAGAGATGACTCGCGAGACTGGGCATCCTACAATCTGTGCATTCAGACAATGAACCTCAGTTCACATCACGAGAATTCGCAATATTCAGTGCAGAATGGGAGTTTGAGCACACAACAAGTTCGCCATATCACTCACACTCGAATGGCAAAGCAGAATCCAGTGTGAAATTAGCAAAGAGAATGCTGAAGAGAGCAGCCAACCCACAACTTGCACTGTTGGAATATAGAAACACAATAACTGCGGGAATGACCAGTCCAATCCAGAGACTTCTCAACAGATCAACCCAATCCATGTTACCACAGCATGAATATATCAGTGAAGACGACAAAGTGAATCGGGTGGAGAAAGAAAGAAAACAGCAAAAAACGCAGTATCACTATAACAAGCATGCAAAAGACTAATAAAGGAAGGTACCCGTGTACTATTGAGAGACATCATTTCTCACAAGCAAAAGTGGAAGGAAGCTCGAGTGTTGAAACAACTGACTGACCAATCATACAGCGTTGTCTCCGAAGGGCAAGTGCTCGTCGAAACAGTAAGTTCCTGCTACAATAAGCAGTATCAGTGGACGTTGACCATCCGACTGCCTACCTACTACCACAAGCGGTACCCATGGATGTTGATCGTCCGACTGCTAGCGAGCCATCACAAGCAAACCCAGTGGAAGTCAAACACCCGATCGACAACAGTGTTCCACAAGATCCAGAGACTATCACCACTAAAAACGGACGCCTGATGAAGAAACCAGTGTGATATAAAGACCTTCATTTCTAAGTTGAAAAAGGGGGATATTGGCAGTTGCCATTTTAATGTTTAGTTGTACGTGTACCCCTTGGCAGTTACCAATGCCAGGTTATCGTTTTAGTATTACCCCACCGAGAAAGGTCGCTCTGAAACTGACCACGCTGAGTGATGCTGTGTAGCGTAGCTGTATTACCGGGTCGGACCACTTGGTGCTTTGAAGAACATCATTATTCCAAATGTCTGGATCAATGTACCAACAACTGTCAACTACCATTTGTATTCACGTCTTCCTCTTGTGTATCATCGTCATCATCATCATTAATCATCATCACCTAGACCGGCCTGAGTGAGCCACTCGCACATTCTCGGTGCAACTCAGTGATACCCACACGCGCCGGGGCAGTTTATAGATGGGCCAATTTCCGTCGATTAATTTGTACTGTTTCGATTGTCCACCAGTTGCAACTGTCGCTGTAGACTGGGGCATCTCTGGGACCTTTATTGGAATGGGGGGCAATATGTGACCCCGCGCAAAAGACAAAATTATTTCTCTACTGCCACTGGCTTTCCCTTTTACTATGCCGAAAAAAGGGGTTCTAATGAAAACTTTAACTGTAAGACCAGACGTAGTTAATGCAATGCTAATTTGTTCAATCGAAAACGTATGTATTCTGGTCAAATTGTGTGGCCGTTTTACAGGGGCTCTACTCAGATGTAGACTGAACAAATTGTCCGGAGAACAGCGACGCCAGGTGGTGGTACTGAGATGGACGATCGTAATGGGTAAATAATATGAAGCACAGTAAAAAATTTAAAAGAAATGTTTTCTAAGCACTGTTTTTTCTATACACTGTACTGAGAAACCGAGAAGACATTAGCATTACTGTCTGTATAATGCATTGCTTATTCATGGTATATCCCTAAGTGAGCTACAGGTAGTCACTTCACAATCTTCAATTCAAAAGCCAACACAAAGCTATTGGTTTTTGACCTTAGGTAGTATCATCGGTAAGTGCTATGATAGTAGAGTAGGGTGGGGTAATACGCCCATGTGACCATAGCACTTTCCAACGACCACCTAACACAGTATATCACATATTGTTTCTTCAAGTGCTGCCATCACTCGCTTTCTTCTGACAAGTGCACTAAAGTGGATGTTCAAAAGTAAGTATGAAAATCAACATTTTGTGTTTTTCTCAGTATTGATGTTAAAATTAACATCTACCTTTGTGTTAATAAAGTCATCGTAACCAAAGATAGAGATTTGCCACTAGGCATGTATCATCATAATGAACTTGTAAACACATTAGGAACATTGATTGTGGGTGGTAATAAGGACGCTTACTGGATGACACTAATTTATCAAAATGGCACTAGCGGGGCAAGACGCCTACCAGGCAAGGGGGCAAGACGCCTACCAGGCAAGGGGGCAATACGCCTAGGTAGGCGTTTTGCACCGCAGCAGTTTTGCAAACGTGGGTATGCATTATAGACATAATTTATACGTACATGCAAGTTGCAAGATTCATTAAGATTAGTTAGAGACAACATGCCGCTCAACTGTGTCAGCAAAGAATTGGGAGTCCCGGCTCGCACTATTTGTAGACAATGCGATGCCCTTGTAGCCATACAGGGTTAGGGTTAGGCTACGACCTGGCCGACATCTACAATGCGGACGAGACAGGACTCTATTACCGTGCCCTGCCAAACAGGTCAATGGTAATTAAGGGGGATCCTCGGAAAGGAATCAAGACATCCAAGGAAAGAGTCAGCGTCTTGTTGGCATGTTCGGCCACAGGCGAGAAGCTTACACCACTGGTGATCGGGAAGGCAGCCAACCCAAGATGCTTCTGTGGCATGGACAAGACACTGCTTCTGGTCATTTATCGTGCGAACAGGAAAGCTTGGATGACAAGCATTCTCTTCACCGAGTGGCTCGAGTGGCTAAACGGAAAGATGAAATTGCAGCAACGTCACATCTTGATGTTTGTGGACAACTGTGGTGCCCACCCCGACGTCAAGTTGTCAAACATCAAACTCGTGTTTCTGCCTCCAAACACGACATCACGTCTCCAGCCTTGCGATGCTGGCATCATCACGACACTGAAGGCTCACTACAGGAAGCGGCTGGTACGGCATGTTTTGGCAGAGATGGACTCGGCCAACACTGCGACAGAACTGAGCAAGCGTGTTGATGTCAGGGACGCCATCAGCTGGCTGTGGTTGGCGTGATGTAGTGTCTCAGCATCCACAATCACGAAGTGTTTCGCTCGGTGTGGCTTCGCAGAGGAGATGGAGGCAGTGGAGGGTGAACTCGATGCATTGGAGCAACCTGGCGGCAACTGCGAGAGGTTGTTGGGTGATGTGTCATGGGACGACTATGTCACCATGGATGACAGGACACTCACAACGAACACTGTTGGCGACAACTGGAAGGCTGTGATTGTCGCCCAGGCACGAGGAGTCATTGGAGGAGGAGGCGGATGACAGCGAAGACACTCCCTGTTATCACGAGGGACGCATTGCTGCAGATCAAGGACATTGTAGGCTTCCCTCTGGGTGCAAACAATGCACCACTGCTGGATCCAGCATCAACAGTGCAGGACTTGCTGCAGAGACACTGCATTAGGCAAGCTGCCCTTGCAGAGCAGACGGCCATTACGGATTTCTTCAAGCCGCAGTGAGCTGTCATGTCGTGATGAACACTGATGTTTACTTTTTGAAAGGTAGTGGGCGTAATTATTTGATTTTGTATTATTCATACAGGTGTATTTGTTTCTTATATAAAATGTGTGATTTTTAAAATGTGTTTGTTTCTTATTTGTAGTTTTATATACCTCACTGATTTGTTTATTTAAAGGGCCCCTGTATGTATTTTTTTTTGTTACAGCTTTATATTATATAATACAGTATCGTTCACACATTTCTGAAATATCCATCTACAGCCAAAAGATCACCACTCCAAAAAGTATGTCCCTCCGATGAGGGGACACCTGCAATGTAGGGACACTTTTGCCTGGATACAGGAGTATCCGCTGAAGGCAGGGACTACTGTACCTGGAAAGGTGAAGCTAGGTTCCCTATCGGCGCTGCCGTTGGAGGTTAAATTGATGATTCATGATCACATCCAGACAATGGAGAGGGCCTTATATCTGTTAGAGCACTTGGAGACAGCTGGTAACTATGCTAGAATCTGATTCATTGATTTCAGTTCAGCATTTAGTACAACGCAGAGACATGTCATGATTGATAAATTACAGAAACTGGAAGTCCCTGCTGTGCTTGTCCACTGGGTTTTCAATTTCCCAAGCAATCGCCCACAGTGTGTTCAAGTTGGTGACATAAAATCACCAGTGCTGGTTAGCAACTCAGATGCGCCTCAGGGCTGTGTTCTCAGTCCATTTTTGTACCTTTTGTATACTAATGATTGTCGGAGTGTTGATCCATCTACTTTTTTTCTGAGGTTTTCTGATAATGCAGCCATACTCGCACTTGAGTGATTCAGCCTCACACCAAGCATATCTGTCTTCAATGGTACATTTCTCTAGTTGGTGCAGTGCCAACTTTCTGTATCTTAATGTCTCCAAAACAAAAGAAATGTGCACTGACTTCCATTGTAATGCTGCTGCCGTTAGTCCCATTGTTGGTAACGGTGAGTCTGTGAAAGGTACATTAATGTTGTGTTGGATAAGTTGTCCTTCACAGAGCCCTCAGCAGCGACTGCACGTTCTTCGCAGGTTGCTTGCTTTCAATGTTGGCCCAAAACTTCTTCTTCTCTATGACAGTATAATTGAGCCTCTCTTAACTTATTGCAGTGTTTGTTATTACCCTGATCCTTCGGTGAGCAACCGAAACAGGCTTCTAAAAATCTCACATACAGTACTGCCGCCAAGATCATTGGTTTACCTGCTCCAGTGCTGTCCGAAATGATTGACCGTGCAACTTTGCGAAAAGCTTGTGTTGTCGCTGCTGACGCGGACCACCCGCTCCAATTTAACTTTGATAGTCTTTCATCTGGTAGGAGGTATCGGTGTTTGAAATGCAAGAAAGTTCGGTATAACAAGAGCTTTGTGCCTATGGCAATCAGAATGTTGAACCAGTAATATAGATAACTGTGCTCTGCTTTGGTTAGATTTGTACTTTACATACGTGTATATACACATCTAACATGTATGTCTTTCACATTATACTTTTATGATATCATGAGCTGTAAGACAAATATCCTTCCTAGGACAATAAAGTGAATTGATTGATTGAATTGATTGATATGAACTAACTCCTACTGATGTCAGATGTCTGGCATACAACATGGCAGTGGCCATAGGCACAAGCCACCCTTTCAACGAGTCAAACAAGTTAGCTGGGAAAGACTGGCTGAAGGGCTTCCTAGCACGCCATCTCGACTTGAGCATCCGGCAGCCCCAGGGAACCAACTATCAAGGGCTGTTGGTTTCAACATTTATACAAAGAGGTGCTTGGTGCTCACGAATATGTACCGTCCAAAATCTGGAACATGGACGAGACAGGCATAAGCAGCATCCACCAGCAAGGGAATATTGTCGCATCCAAAGGGGTTCGTCAGGTTGAGAAAATGACAAGGGGCGAACGGGGTGCAACGGTCACCGTGATATGCGCGGTGAGTGCTGCTGGAGCGTACCTTCCGCCATTCCTGATATTCCCGTGGAAGAGAATGCTTGAACAGCTCATGCAGTGTGACCCATTACAGTCAATCGGTCATGCCAGCGCAAGGGGTTGGACAGATGCTGAAGTGGGTGGAACATTTTGTTCTTTACACAAATGCTTCAACAGAGAATCGCCAAGTGATTGTGTTGGAAGGACATCACAAACACAAGATCCTAGAGCAGTTAACTATGCAAGGGCACATGGCATCGAGTTGATCACGCTACCCTCCAAATTCATTCGTTTTCTCTATCCTGTTACAATGGCGCTGTAGATCTGTTTGGCTTTCAGTGGTTTCATATACAAAAAATGTGTGTCTTGACAACATGATTTTTCTTTCTTCATGCAAATGTGATGAGTGCTTCTATTTTCAGGTCAACGATATATACATACAACATTGACAACTTCACTGAAGAACCACTGGCCTGATTTGAGCTGTGAACACGAGGCACACACATGAACACTGCGACCAATGCAACATTGTTTGGATCGCCTTTCTATTCACTTACATATACTTCAATTGATCATACTTCTCAGTTCGTTGTTATATATCACCAACAACAGCACATACTATATGTTAAATAATACTCCGGTTTAATATTATCTAGTACGGAGGTGGGTTGGTGATGAATTTGAGTGAGTTGTTTAACATGATTTTGATGATTGTTATGATTGTAATCATAGAGTAATGATAATCAAATGGTGTCACTGGAAGACGGCTTTTAGCCAAGTGACATCCATGCAATGTAACACATTTCCACTTGTATGACAAGTATATGTTAACTGTATGTTATGTTGTTTCGTTGTAAATAAAGTTACTTACTTACTTACATTGATGGAACTGTTGAACTATTGTCAGTTGTTCCCGGCTGTTCACAAAGCCATGCTCATTGCGTTGATGCTTCCAGCATCTACATGTGAAGTTGAACAATCTTTCAGCACCTTGAGGTTAGTTAAGACCTGGCTTCGTTCAACAGTGACTACCGAGCGCTTGTCAGGCTTATGCCTGCGTAGCGTGCACAGACAAAGTGTGATGGCGAGAAAGGATGCCACCATCAAGGATGTGATTGACCGCTTTAGGTCTGACAGGCGTCACCTGCAGTTTCTATTCAGCCAGTAACTGGAAAAGTACACGTCATCATTGTGTGTACAATGCTTGAATACACAGCGTATGTCTGACCATGCCTATACTTTATTATGTGTCAACATGTCTTGCCCCTTCCTGGAAAAATTCCTGCAGATGCCCCTGAACGCAATCCATGACAGGAACCTAATGAAGGAACTATCGGGACACACTACAAATGGGAAATATCAGCCAGAGGACCCACAAGCATGGAAAGGAGAGACACAGAGGAAACAAGAAGCCGTCCCCTACATGTAACCTTTCCAGATAAGGACAAAAAAGCATCAGTAATAAAAAACCTATATAAACTGAAAAACAAAAGTGAGCCATTTAGTGGAATGATTATAAAGTATGACATGAGCAGGGATGACAGAGAGGAGCGACTATTGCAGGAGGCAAGAGAAAAAACGCAGCAGGAACTGTCAACAAATTTTGTCTACCTGTAAGAGGTCGACCAGGAGAAAGGCAAATAATCAAGGTAAAAAAGGGTAAAATAACCAACTAAACTTGAGCACTGCAAGTGCCAGTACATGAGAAATAATTGTATGGTCTACAAATGCTGATGTACTAACAAACGAAAAACTAACTGAACTAAAATGTAGAATAAAAAACCACTCAACTCCACCACATGTTATAGCAATATCAGAAGTAAAGCCCAAACATTATAAATGACAACTTACCTCGCAGGAATACAACCTGGAAGGGTATTCTATGGAAACTGTGAACATGACTGAAGGTAAAGGCAGAGGGATGTTCTTGTTTATTCACAATTCATTGTCATTTCAAGTACACCAGTTTCATGTTGAGTTTAGTGAAGCACTGTTTTGCACTTTGAATCTTGTTGGTTCTTTTTATAATTTAAGACCTAACAGCACCACTGAGAACAATGACAACCTTAATAAATTACTAGATAAAATGTGAGAAATGTTTTTCGCATGTTCTTCTACTTGGAGATTTCAACTAATAATATCAACTACAGCAGCAAGTACTGAGGTTAAAGAAGTTAAATTTATTGAAAACTTTGAGACTGTTAAGGCGGCGATACACGGTACGATTGTCTCGGATGAAACCATACGATTACCACGTAAACAATGAAATCGTATCGTGTAGCAGTCCGGCCGAGTCAATTGCATCTGAGTTAATTGCACATCTGTCTGCAGCAAGTTCTATTTTTGTACGATTCCATCGGACGTTCAGTGATATTGACCAATCAGAGAACAGCAACAAGGTTGAACTTTGACATGCTTCAATAAAATGGTTGCTCACCTTAAATATTTGTCGAGCTATATCATGAAAGATTAATTGTGGAACGCAGCGAACCCAATTTACAATGACAGAAGCAACGGTTACGGATTGTCTAAAAGTTCTCAAGGATGACGGCTAGTGATAAAGTTTAAAAAATGGAAGATTATAACACAGAACTTCTGTCACTGTCAGAATTGTCAACACCAACGGACGGCGAACAGACTGAACGAGAAATGACAGAACGTCAGAAGTGGTGATGGTGACGTTATGATATTTGGATTATCAATTAATTGTAATTAAGTTAAAACGTAATATACCGCTCGGTAGTTATATTGATAAGTGTCAACGTGACGTGAAATGTGCATTTTTATTCCGCAAAGCAGTGCTTGTCTGAAATACATTCACAACATTGTCCTGTGCATTTCCTTTCCTTGTATTGTTTATTATCGCAACAACTTGCAAGTGCCAACACTGTATCAAACTTGTATCAACCATGAAATTATACTAGAATCTACACCTTTTAAAATGTTGAGGCGGCAGTGGCATTTTTAAAAACGTAATTTTCATGTTTGATGTTCGACTTTGTACTAAATTATAGGCCTATTGACTATCGTTGCGTGTCCCACTTTTGTGCTTGTGGGCCTTGGACTTGGTATCGAGTAATTTTTTCTCTTCCGTTAGTCAGCATCGGTGAAAGTTTATGCTGAATTGGCAGCTACAATTTCTAATAATAAACCTGGTTGGCATGTCATCATCCAGTACAAATATTGTTGATTTGAGAAAAACCACACTATATCAAGATGCCACGGAATTTCGGGAACTAGTAAACTTCATAGTTCACTTGTTCTCTTTCACGCATAGAATGGAAACACTTATACTATTTACTGGCTGTGTTAGCGTTTCTGTTACCAGTGTGAAAATGTTTATAAACAAATATAGATATCTAGGCCTTGGCTGGTACTATATAGGGGTTGGGTAGATAACATATTGTAGAAAATTATGCCTGTGCAAGGTTCAAATTTAAGGGTAGTCCGAGACTACCAGATCGTGCCGTGGACTAGTAAATATTACGACTTGTTGGTCCGGTGGACTACCGAATACAAAGTTCTCAGTGGCGCCACTTAATGTTCAAAAAACTTATATAATAGAACCACGCAGCCATTTTTGATCACTTTAGCAACATGTGGAAGTTTATCGATAGCGTGAAGAATCCTGCGAAAAAGCAAAAGTTAGATGAAAGCGAGAAGCGCGAACGTGACAAGAAATACGATAACGAGAGCAGAAACCGAGGATTCCATGAACCATGGAAAGTCAACCGAGGCTGGCTGAAATACGACGTTGAGAAAGTGGCGATGTTCTGCACGGTTTGCTGCTCACATGCGATGACCACGACTGATCACCAATTCAGTTTTGTTGATGGGTGAAAAACTTTTGCTTGGAAGCGGTGACACAGCAAAGAAGGCGAACCAACCCGGAGAACGACATCCTGACCAACATGCTGCACATTTTGTTCTACACTGCTAGCATTGCAGAGTTCGATCCAACTGCTGCCATCCACCTATGGAATGTCAGTGGCCCTAGGGGCAGACGGCCCGAGTTTGTGGCGTGGGAAGACAGTGAGGACGAGTACTCTGATGGTCATGAGGATGAGTGAGATGTGACACCTCGTCACATGTGATGTATCGCATATATATTGTCTCCAATGTATGTGCTTTTCGTGAATACATTTTGTATATATTTTGGTTATCTTGACTCTGTGTCTTTGACTGTGACGGGACTAGTAGATGTGATTGCGAACTAGTGAACTTCACTGGCCACTAGTCCCGTGGACTACCGTAAATCTTGTATTTGTAGCCGCGGCTTTAATTACAGTAGTGTGTAGCCGAAATAATAAACGATGACGGCAAAGTAGGGGAAATTGGCTAGTAGTAACGTTTATAATAAATAAAAAACGAAGTCGGATTTATCAATACAACACTGTATTACAACTGCCACTGGTACAAAAATAATGACATAACACATAAAAACCTGTGTCCATAAAGTGTTCAGAAACAAAGATCAAAACATGTGAAAACATTAAAATCCATCACTTTCATTGTCACCGTTAAAGAATGCCATGCCGTTCCGGCAGTGTCATTCCATGTATCCGTGCCACGTGCATTGGGCAAACATCCTCAAATATGATGGCATCATCCATTTCACAACTAAAATCCTCCCAAGTCATTTTCATTGTCGCTATCAAAGAACGCTGCCTGGAACGGCATGATGGCGTCATCCCGTGTATCCATCGGCATCGCGGACCGTGACCACGCACAAACGTCTTTTAAATTTGAATATGATGGCATCCGCCATTCTTAGCAACTGTCCCACACTAGCAGACATCAACTGTAACAACAATGGCTAAATGGACACAACCAAAGTAAGAGTTCAATGAAGTTGGCACTCGGGATGTCTTCGATTTCAACATGATAGCAGGAGAATGTTTGGCCAACCGCAATATGACCGATGATGGGAAAACCTTGTTGTGGCTGAAGGTCAAGTGGTTCCAGTATAGAAAGGAGGAATCATCACGCATCTACTTTAAATACCAACTTAATGGTCCAGAATTGAGCTGCATCACCATAAATTGTGTAACACACTGTGGTCGCATCAAGGTGATTGGAAATACAGAACTTTTGTGTGCCTACAATGAACTTCCCAGCATCGAAGAGGCAAAATACAAGTATTTGCTGAAGCTTTGCAGATGTCATGTTCCATCAGTCCATCGGAACTTCTACGAGACCCTAAACCATGGAACCAATGTTAGGGACAGACTCAGTGAACCCGATGTCAAAGAAAATGCTATTGACACTGATAACGAGCAGTGACCCCAATGTCAAAGAAAATGCCATCGACACTGATGACAAGTAGCTTTGACATAACACTAACAGTCAATATAGACCAGTGAATACATGGCCTATAACATGATTGTGACACCGATTTCCACAAAAAAAGCTAATTTTGTGACTCGCCGCGACAAAATGAGCCAGAAGTCCTATAGGTATGACAAGGGTTTTAGCTTTAAAAATCCCCCATGTAATCCTATTTGTTCAGATTAATGCCCGGTGGAGCATAAAGTAATGGGTTAATTTGTTTTCATTGAGATTCATCCTGAGAATATGTAAATCTGAAATAAGTTGCACTTTTATACCGCATTTATGGGTGTATATACAATCAAACGGAAACAATGATTTCTGTTATAACCCTTCCAGCACTGACCTCTTTGAAAAAATGTTAAGTGGTAAAAGGCTGTATCTGATGTGTTACATAACAGTTTTATCAATAATTAGACCTTTGTAAATCATGACATGAAAGATAAGTCACAACTGGCTTATGATAATCAGGTGTACATTTTCTAAATCTCAGTCTTTTTTCAGTTAAATAAAATATCCACTAGGTAGCAATTTATACACTAATGCACAGATGTATGGAACAGACTCCCACAGTCTGTGGTTGACACTCCATCAGTCCAGTCGTTTAAGGCAAAAATAGATAAGTTATGGCAAAACCACCCTATCAAAACTTAAATACACTGCCCCACCTCTATCTTGGATTGTGCCAGACTCAGACACATGTGCACAGTCTGAACAGATGTCAAAAGAGAGCTGGCATAAGAGGTAGTGATACTAATGGCAGTAGTAATGCCTAGTCAAGCCAGAAGAGGACCTGTACTGTAAGAACCTTCAACCTGTCATGCTGGGGGACCACTGTGTAGCTCGACAAAGATCGCTGTCGTCATTGTTGCTGGGCAGTTCTAAACGTTATGTCGTTAGGTCACTTAGGAGTAGGACACACGTTGATCTGATGCATTCTGTACTTTCTGCTAAACAATGAAATAATAATGTATGTTTTCATCATTTTCATCAATGTGGCGTACAAGCCACAAGTGCTGCCACCCTTTGTACAATGAACCTACTAGATGTCTGAAAACGAACTACGTCTATTACTCTAGTATATGACAATGATGTCTCAAAACCCTGTTTGCATAATTTGTATCGAAAAGGTTAAGTTTTAGTACGACAGTCATACTGCCAGTGACCGATGTATTCAACTAATCATGGGTACCTAATCACGTGTCGATAAATAAAATAATACGCCAAGCCGTGTAAGAACTAACAAGAGTGACTAAACCTGAAACCACGAGTTACCAAACCTTCCACGCCAATCCATGCAATATCGCCCACACAGTTTATGTTTCTCGTTTGTTCTTGCATGTTTTGTGCATTTAATTATATTTGTGATGCGCATCGTGTTTGGTTACATAAAGCTTTCTTACCTGTGTATGTCTTCTTCAAAACATCATTTCATTCGCCCGCATTTCTTCGAAGTTAGCGAAATTTGGGACGCTGTTGTCTGGATCGCAAAACGATAGGTGGCGCCACAATGCTGACCAACCCAGAGCATTATATTAGAGTTTGGCCATTGAGGTTTCGATTTTTGATTGGTCGATGACTGTGGACGCCATTTTCGGTCCAATGCGTCCTCGGGCTCAGGGAGAACAGGATGCGATGCCGTGCTGTTCTTCTTGGGGATGCTCTAATCGTAGCGAAACTGGTATACGGTTATTCGGGTTTCCTTTCGATAAAAGCAGAGGAAGCCGGAAGGTATGGGAAGCGAAATTTAAACGCGAAGGTTGGAGATCAAAGCCAGCACGTGCGCTCGCGTCGTTCTGTCTGTTTACGTTCTCTACATGTATATATATAATATAAGTGTGTGCAACTGCTGCGGCAACCCCAAGCCAATCGCTCACCTTTTAACATCAGAACTGCTCCGTCGCGACGCCAACACCGATTATGAAGATCACAAATAAATGTTCCAACTATTGTGGTCACAATGCCAACTTTTCGTAACAAACGGATTCGTATTTATTACAAAAAGAAGTGTTTTAATGAGTCGAGCACACGTATAAATGCAATCGCGCGCCAAGAGACGCTCTCCACTTCAAACCCCAACTCTGACTGTTCGTTGCGACTGCAGGACGTGGATAGCGTGCATCGCTCTAAGATGTAAAGTTTTGGTGAGTAATTTATACACTTGATGGATTGCACTGTTAAGTAATTGCATTTATTACGTAAACAATACGATTTCTGCTTGCTCAACAAGGGAAGGGTAAACACGTGTAGCTGAACATAATTATGCCTTCATTATGCTCCCCTTCATTGTTCGTGAAAGTATCACACCAGGCGCGGTACGACGTTTTGTGATAACGTTAACTGCAACTCTTCTTCATGCTTATGACGATGATATTATTGTATTTTGCAGTCGTAATATCCACATGGCACATTTTGTTGTTGTTGTAATTCCCACATCACACATCGTAACTTCAATGACTTTAAAATATTCTCTTTTACTTTGTTAAATATTTCTTTTTTGCAATGATCTGTGCACTTTATTTATTATAATGTTAGCATAATGAGAACATTTCTTTGCAGGACGCATTCACATACATTTTTTACTCATCGCCCTCAGGCATGTGTACTCATAATACACCAGAGGAGCTTGCCATATCGCTTTGCACCAATGGCCATAACGTCATTATTACTGGTCAAGCTGGCTCTGGGCAATAGCAACCACTCAGTTTGATGACGACGTCATGACACTGCACAAGTGGTCAGGTGTGCAGGTGTGTATTGGTTTGCTATTCATGTTCAAGCCTCCTTTACTTGTGGTATGCCCATACATGCGTACACAACGTGTACACACGCGTAGACACGCATACATACGCGTACACACACACACACACAATCGGTATATGTTCTGGTGTCTTGTAAGTAATCTGCAAAACTCATTACATGTTTCATTCATCAGGATGGCAGATTCACTATTTCACAATTGCATGATTTAATTGTGAATGACGAGGCATTCGGTGACATTATGTGGCGCATAACATCTACAGACGTTCTACTTATTGATGAGATATCTATGGTATGTGTACGGGCATATTACACATTTATGCGATCAATTAATTTTTTGAAAGTGTATGTAATTACGAAAATAGCAATATTCCTTATGTCGTTGATTTCTAAATGTGCATCATCATGTGGATTGCGTGTGTGAAGTTGTTGTAGTTATTAAATTCGTAACTAATAAGACAACTCTTGGATAACTTTGATACCCACACACACACGCACACATATATTTAATTTATGCTATTTATGTATTTTTAGAATCTATCCGTCAGGGGCGCCATTTGACAAAAATAAGAAGCACGAATTTAGGCAGTACTGAACTTTGGCTATATGTATTTAGTTCATAATTGTTCTAATGTTTTTAGAGTATAAAAGATTACCTGGGGATAGCTACAGATTGGATAGATATCGATGATTCAAGAGATCTGTTAGAATAAGAGGGTAAATATTTTTTATCGTACCTACAATTATTCTTTGGCATCTATATATGTAATAAAATGACACGTTACATATTTTCATAAGACTATAATTACCTTGTTTTCTATGCACAGATTAGTCTCGTAATATTCAACCAAGTGGACAACGTCTGCCGCAAAGTCCGCAATGCTAGCAGTGTAGAACAAAATGTGCAGACCACGCACAAACGTCTTTTAAATTTGAATATGATGGCATCCGCCATTCTTAGCAACTGTCCCACACTAGCAGACATCAACTGTAACAACAATGGCTAAATGGACACAACCAAAGTAAGAGTTCAATGAAGTTGGCAATCGGGATGTCTTCGATTTCAACATGATAGCAGGAGAATGTTTGGCCAACCGCAATATGACCGATGATGGGAAAACCTTGTTGTGGCTGAAGGTCAAGTGGTTCCAGTATAGAAAGGAGGAATCATCACGCATCTACTTTAAATACCAACTTAATGGTCCAGAATTGAGCTGCATCACCATAAATTGTGTAACACACTGTGGTCGCATCAAGGTGATTGGAAATACAGAACTTTTGTGTGCCTACAATGAACTTCCCAGCATCGAAGAGGCAAAATACAAGTATTTACAGAAGCTTTGCAGATGTCATGTTCCATCAGTCCATCGGAACTTCTACGAGACCCTAAACCATGGAACCAATGTTAGGGACAGACTCAGTGAACCCGATGTCAAAGAAAATGCTATTGACACTGATAACGAGCAGTGACCCCAATGTCAAAGAAAATGCCATCGACACTGATGACAAGTAGCTTTGACATAACACTAACAGTCAATATAGACCAGTGAATACATGGCCTATAACATGATTGTGACACCGATTTCCACAAAAAAAGCTAATTTTGTGACTCGCCGCGACAAAATGAGCCAGAAGTCCTATAGGTATGACAAGGGTTTTAGCTTTAAAAATCCCCCATGTAATCCTATTTGTTCAGATTAATGCCCGGTGGAGCATAAAGTAATGGGTTAATTTGTTTTCATTGAGATTCATCCTGAGAATATGTAAATCTGAAATAAGTTGCACTTTTATACCGCATTTATGGGTGTATATACAATCAAACGGAAACAATGATTTCTGTTATAACCCTTCCAGCACTGACCTCTTTGAAAAAATGTTAAGTGGTAAAAGGCTGTATCTGATGTGTTACATAACAGTTTTATCAATAATTAGACCTTTGTAAATCATGACATGAAAGATAAGTCACAACTGGCTTATGATAATCAGGTGTACATTTTCTAAATCTCAGTCTTTTTTCAGTTAAATAAAATATCCACTAGGTAGCAATTTATACACTAATGCACAGATGTATGGAACAGACTCCCACAGTCTGTGGTTGACACTCCATCAGTCCAGTCGTTTAAGGCAAAAATAGATAAGTTATGGCAAAACCACCCTATCAAAACTTAAATACACTGCCCCACCTCTATCTTGGATTGTGCCAGACTCAGACACATGTGCACAGTCTGAACAGATGTCAAAAGAGAGCTGGCATAAGAGGTAGTGATACTAATGGCAGTAGTAATGCCTAGTCAAGCCAGAAGAGGACCTGTACTGTAAGAACCTTCAACCTGTCGAGCTGGGGGACCACTGTGTAGCTCGACAAAGATCGCTGTCGTCATTGTTGCTGGGCAGTTCTAAACGTTATGTCGTTAGGTCACTTAGTCTTAGGAGTAGGACACACGTTGATCTGATGCATTCTGTACTTTCTGCTAAACAATGAAATAATAATGTATGTTTTCATCATTTTCATCAATGTGGCGTACAAGCCACAAGTGCTGCCACCCTTTGTACAATGAACCTACTAGATGTCTGAAAACGAACTACGTCTATTACTCTAGTATATGACTGTAATGACAATGATGTCTCAAAACCCTGTTTGCGTAATTTGTATCGAAAAGGTTAAGTTTTAGTACGACAGTCATACTGCCAGTGACCGATGTATTCAACTAATCACGGGTACCTAATCACGTGTCGATAAATAAAATAATACGCCAAGCCGTGTAAGAACTAACAAGAGTGACTAAACCTGAAACCACGAGTTACCAAACCTTCCACGCCAATCCATGCAATATCGCCCACACAGTTTATGTTTCTCGTTTGTTCTTGCATGTTTTGTGCATTTAATTATATTTGTGATGCGCATCGTGTTTGGTTACATAAAGCTTTCTTACCTGTGTATGTCTTCTTCAAAACATCATTTCATTCGCCCGCATTTCTTCGAAGTTAGCGAAATTTGGGACGCTGTTGTTTGGATCGCAAAACGATAGGTGGCGCCACAATGCTGACCAACCCAGAGCATTATATTATATTAGAGGTTGGCCATTGAGGTTTCGATTTTTGATTGGTCGATGACTGTGGACGCCATTTTCGGTCCAACGCGTCCTCGGGCTCAGGGAGAACAGTTTGCGATGCCGTGCTGTTCTTCTTGGGGATGCTCTAATCGTAGCGAAACTGGTATACGGTTATTCGGGTTTCCTTTCGATAAAAGCAGAGGAAGCCGGAAAGTATGGGAAGCGAAATTTAAACGCGAAGGTTGGAGATCAAAGCCAGGGGCTCAAAACTGCGAGGTAGGTGGCGATATTCAAGAATCAAGGTTAACTTTATGCACTAGTTAAACTTATACTGTTATAGTAGTGCCCGGTTCGCAATATTGGCGTACGCGATAGGAAAAGCTCATTTAAAGAAAAAACGGCGGCAAACGTTTCCATACGATATCCATATTCTAGATATCTACCGTACATTTAATTAAAGTACCTACAATTTTACAACGGTAAAACGGCGTTAGCACGAAAACACGCTATCGCCATTACTAGGCATTGCCATTAGTTGCGTTATAAATACGATAATAATTTTGTTAGATACGCAGCGTTGTTTTTTATTGATGCCACTTATGATGAAAATTGTCCATGTTGTATTATTAAGCAGTAATTCTATAGCCTATAGGCCTGTGCCCTGTTTTTTACCAACCTGATTATGGATAGATGAGTTTGGAAAAAAACAAGTTGTTTTTCGGCTTCGCTGTTTGATTCAGTGGCAATGGTAAACACAGGAGGCTAGCGCAAGATCCAGGAATATATTTTTAATGCTGCGACTTTTATCATACAGGGAAATTGGCGGGTTTAAAGGGAATACAAACATCTATTGCTTGAATTGATATTATATTTGAAATATTTACTTTGCCTTCATGAAGTAATAGTAAGGAAACAGATTGTAATTGGAATTTATGTGTTGCAGGAAATCTATGTGCATCTGTCCAAACAGCGACGGTTGGATTCTGTACAGAAGGAGGAGACTCAGAATATGATACGTCTCGGCGTGAATAAGAAACTTCATCAGCTGCATGTCCAGCAAGTCACAGGCAAAGTTGTCACGCTAAAGGACCTCAGCAATGTTCAGACGCACCTAAATAACCAATCGACAAAGAACGACCTCTGTGCAGTGGTTGAACAGCTTCAGTAGATAAAAGGTATGGACGGACACATGAATTCTTTAGACATTTTACTTCAGGGTGATTCCGTCTAAATCTTGACCCATTTACTAAGTACTACTTCTGCATTTAAAATACAAAGTTCTGTAACGTTTTGTATCATTTTTTTAAGATAATAATTTTTTAGATCGTGCAGCAAGTAACCTATCTGTTATGAGCAGCTACACTACCTGTAATTCTACTAAGGTAATTCCAGCATTATGGACTTGGCACAGAGCATTCTGTGTTTTTATTTCAATATAATAATGATATTTTCATTTGGTCTGTCTAATGTATTTTTGACCCGTCTGTAACCTCAAACTAAACAGTATTTATGCGATACAATGGTGAATTTTTTACAGGTTCCACAGTGGAAATCTTTGTTGATAGCAGCAAGACGCTGACATGCATCTTCTTTCAAGATGCTGAGATGAAGAGCAACTTTGCATCATTTCCAGAGGTCGTCATGGTTGATGCAACGTACAAGCTGACAAGCTTGTGTATGCCGGTGTACCTCATGCTCTGCATTGACGGGAATGGGCAGAGTGAGATTGTTGCATGCTGTGTGACAACGCTGGAGACTGAGGAAGGCATGACAGCCATGGTGGGGGCTTTCAAGAAGCACAATTCCAGGTGGGATAAAGTTGCCATGGTGATGACCGACAAGGACGTGACGGAGAGGACTGTGTTTGGGAGGGCATTTCCCAATGCCACGATGCACCTCTGTCTCTTTCATGTTTTGAGAACTTTCAGACGCCAGATAACTTGCAAGAACTTTGGCATCACGTCGGGGGAGCGAGACCTGGTATTGGACATGATGTGTCGTCTGACATACGCCAAGTTTTTGGATGCGTACAATGCCGTTTATGCAGAGTTGCTGGAATGTGGCTTGGAGGCAAGTGACATTCGTCAAAAAAAAGAGTGAGTGGAAGGCCTGAAAGGCCAGGTCTTCTCACTAGGCGAGACGACAAACAACCGCCTGGAGAGCACGAATGCAAAGGTGAAGAGTGTGTGCATGAAGTATGCGACGCTGGAGAAGTTCTTTACGAACTTCATCGCTGTTCTGGCTGTGTTGAGAGGAGAGAGAAGCCACCGGATCCTGATGTCGATGATCACAAGGACGACAAGCAGTGATGTCCCTACGCAGATCATCAACAACTGTTTGACGCCTTATGCAGCTGCATTTGTGAGTCAGCAGCTCCGAAACAAAGTAGTGATCGCAAACGATGATACACACGTTAGCTGGATTGTGCACTCCAGTGAAGGGCAGCTGACTGTGTCCCCTTCTGCATGCACATGCAAATTCGGGACAACAATGACCTTGCCATGCCGGCACATGTTTGCAGTGCGAGAAGTTGCGAAACTGGACTTGTTCTGTATGGACCTGGCTGCAGAACTTTGGTCAATGGCGTACCTGACCATGGCGCACAACCTGAAGGCATCCACACCCATCAGTGCTTCCTTGAGTGTGAGTGACGTGGCACCTGATCCAGCACCATCACGCTTGGCAAAGCTGAGCAGCCATCAGAAGTATAGTCATGCCTTCCAGCTCACCACGCCACTGGCATTACTGGCAGCAAAAGATGGTCAGTCAAATGTGAATTGAATGCTACCATTCATATTTCAGGTCCATCAGTAAGCAGGAGGTTTTGATATCTTAAGCTTTGGTAACTTTTTTATAACATATTTTACATTGCTACCATTCATATTTTATAACATTTGTTTCATTTTGACAGGTCCATCAGCAAGCAGAACGTTATGATGTCTTTTTATAACCTAGTTTACATTGATTTAATTTGACAGGTCCATCAGCAAGCAGGACAACAGTGACTGCTGCTGCTTCAGCTGAAATCGATAGGACAACAGTGACTGCTGCTGCTTCAGCTGAAACCGATAGGACAACAGTGACTGCTGCTGCTTCAGCTGAAACCGATAGGACAACAGTGACTGCTGCTGCTTCAGCTGAAACTGATCACGCTGCAGAGCAAGGCGCGGTTTATTTCTATTTTTGGGTATTTTTTTCAAGCTAGATGAAATGTTAGCGAGCTGTTTATTGCTGTGCTGTTTTTTGTTTAATTATGTTATAGCATACCGGGCTTTGGTTACATTTTAGGCATTCATATTTTCTAAGATGTCTTTAATTTGTTTAATTTTGACAGATGCATCAGCTAGCAGTAGGTTATAGTATCTTAAACTTCTGTAACTTTTTTATTACCTATTTTACATTTGTTTCATTTTGACAGGTCCATCAGCAAGTAGGACAACAGTGACTGCTGCTGCTTCAGCTGAAACCGATAGGACAATAATGACTGCTGCTGCTTCAGCTGAAACCGATAGGACAACAGTGGCTGCTGCTTCGGCTGAAACCGATAGGAAAACAGTGACTGCTGCTGCTTCGGCTGAAACCGATAGGACAACAGTGACTGCTGCTTCGGCTGAAACCGATAGGACAACAGTGACTGCTGCTTCAGCTGAAACCGATAGGACAACAGTGACTGCTGCAGCTTCAGCTGAAACCGATAGGACAACAGTGACTGCTGCTGCTTCGGCTGAAACTGATCACGCTGCAGAGCAAGGTGCAGTTTATTTATATTTTTTGGTATTTTTTTCAAGCTGGATGCAGTGTTAGCGAGTGTTTTTTGTTTAATTATGTTATGATATATGGTGACGAAGGCCTATTTTATAAAATATTTTCAATTTAGAATTACACTGAATTTCTAAATTACTTCAGTGTGAGCATCATCAAACAACTTAATTTTTAAAGTTCAGATGTAATATTCAACTGATGTGTTTCAGCTTTGTTAACCATCAAGCTGCCACCGGTGATGCAGAAACAGGGACATCCAAAAGGTCTTGAAAAGACGGTCATCGGGCTCCCGTTGAAGAAACAGCGCTACAGTCGGCTGCCATATGCGGGTAGGCCGATCGCAGAGAAGAAATTGTGTAAGAGAACTATCCAACATATGACATATCATACGCGTTTCAGACAATTGTCAGGTGTCTTGCTACACTAGTCTCAGTAATGTCAGGCAAAGTGTCTGGCTCTGTCTTTGAAATACGAGTGGGGCAGGTGTTTGTATTGCTTGCGAGGTTGATATAATTTAGAAGGCTATGGTAATGTTTTTACTAATACTTTCTAGGCCATTGCTCCCTTCTAACTGTTATCTGCCAGAGGAAGTAAAAGACCCCACACATGGGAGAAATGAGCTAATTTGAGTCCATCCTGTAGTGGACTTACTACCTGTTGGGCATGTAGATGAGGATATTATGAGATAAAACCACAGTGCAACATTGTAATAGGACTTTGCTGAATATTAAGTATTTGTCAAAATGTTCCAGTTTTTAGATTTATGATGTATAATATAAGCCACACATATTGTATTTTTATTGTGTTCTGTTCCATTTATTTCAGGTTGGTGTCATCACTGATGGCCAAAAGCAAGATTTGTCCATTCTGACAGCACTTATATACCAATATAAGTGGTATAGTGTTTGTGTGTATGCATTCTGAATTATTTAATATTATTATAACATACCCTGTACAATTAAATGTATATACTGCAATACAGAACTCGGAATCAATTTATTTGACCAATAAATATGGTACATGTGTAAGGTTTCAGGGCAAAGCGCAATAGTCATAATGACCGATGTCTAGACCCTAACTATTTTTTACAGTAGAACCTGTCTTGGATAACCACCTGCTTTCTCGGTTCCTCTTGAAATTGAGCATATTTTCAATGTTTATTGACCTGTCATGGGCGACCACCCGTCTTGAAAGACCACTTTTGCTAGGCTGAAGTGGCGGTCACTCAAGACAGGTTCTACTGTACATTTCAATTCTGCAATTTTGCCTAGGCAAATATGTCACCAGAGCCGCATGACGTTTACTGTATTTTACCCTTAAACCCTTCCTATATATACTATTGTTATGCACTGGTAATAATGTATGAGTGTATAAATACAGTGTGGTATGCCACGTTCCAAGTAATGGAAGAAAATCATTCAACCATGCCAATTACGTTCAGTCAGAATGACTGACCCAACAACAGTTTCCAATCTAACATTCTAGAAGTGTTGAGAAACAACCCATCTTGCTTAGAGTCACTATCAACTGTTCACCCCTACCCTCTTGACACTATCATGCCAAGTGATTTCGGTTTTCTCTTTCTACCACATGTTTTCCTTGCTCTCTGTCAATATCAAATGGAATACCATGTTGTACCTGTTTCAAATTACCGTGGTAGTATACCAGCGGATATGGGTCAAATTCATTGACATGTATTTAAATACAAATAATCTTGAAGGGTTAAAATATGATAAAATGAAAAAGTATATATTTCAATACAAATATGTATTAAAGGTACTTTTCAGAATTCTTTTTACAAAACCGCCAATAGCAAAAATAATGGCAAATCTTATATTGAGATATGTTGTTTATCAACATAATTTGACGATGCTATGTAAAAAAATGACATGAGATGTCGCTTACTGACTGGCAATCTTTGGTGTTTGTACCATGTATGAAAATACCATGTTGTACCTGTTTCAAAATACCATGGTAGTATACCCGAGTACAGTGTATATCAAGTCACTGGCATTGGAACAGGGAAGGGGGTGTCCAAAAAAAAACCCACCTTGAGGTTCTCCAGTAAACCTAAGTAAGCACCCCCATTCCACAATATTTAGGGGTAATCCTATCTCCAGTCCCCATACGTCACAAACTGCACACCCCTTCCTAAATGTTGGGGAGCTAAGCTCCTAATCCACACTTATTAGGAACTAAGCCCCCCCGGCAGGTTCCAATGCCTATGTAAATAAAACAAGTATTACCATGTTTAATTTGTTTCCTCCATGGATGTTAATTGATGTGTATTTTAGTACTAATATATTTAATGTTTCCAACAATATTTGTCTTGCTATCCCTGTTGTGAATGTCATTGTGACATGTAGTCTGTGCTATTTCAGATAATGGCTCATTACTGTTCACAAGTATTTAAGGATTAATTTCTTGACATGTATGCTCAATAGTTTTTTGTATTTATCATAAACTTAATTGTTCATATTGTATTATAATGTATACATAAGAATTTTTAGAAATGATTTGTGTAATTATTAGCATTGCTTGCATTTATGTACATGTATGCTCAATAGACTTTATTTTGTATTTGTTTTATTTGGTCATTCAATATGCTTGGATATTACTGTAGATTGCCTGTATGATTAATGTATTTGAATATATAATATAATACAGATATTTGAAGATTAACGTGCACCTATGTTAATGAGTGTCATACAGCATATTTTCTACAGGATATAGCCTATAGGATATTTCTTATAGGAAATATTCCATAGAAAATACTATAGGATATTTCCTATAATTTTCTATAGAAAATTTCCTATAGAATATTCTGTAGAAAAAAACTCTAGAAAATGTCCTGTAGTTTTCTGTAGAAAACTGCAAAAAATCCTGTAGTTTTCTATAGAAAATTTCCTATTGTTTTCTATAGAAAACCGCAAAAATCCTGTAGTTTTCTATAGAAAATGTCCTATAGTTTTCTGTAGAAAATGCAACAATCCTGTAGTTTTCTATAGAAAATGTCCTATAGTTTTCTATAGAAAACCACCAAAATCCTGTAGTTTTCTATAGAAGATGTCCTGTAGTTTTTTTTAAAGAAAATGCAACAATCCTATACTTTTCTATAGAAAACGCAAAAATCTTGTAGTTTTCTATAGAAAATTTCCTATAGTTTTCTATAGAAAACGCAAAAATCCTGTAGTTTTCCATAGAAAATGTCCTATAGTTTTCTATAGAAAACGCAAAAATCCTGTAGTTTTCTATAGAAAACGCAAAAATCCTGTCGTTTTCTATAGACAAGTTCCTATATTTTTTTTTTATTAAACAAAAATCCTGTAGTTTTCTATAGAAAACTGCGCAAAAATCCTGTAGTTTTCTATACAAAATCTATAGGTTTTTTTTGCTAAGGGCGGTACCTGTGACATATCCGTCAGCTGGTCAGAGAAAGGCATAGTATGCGACACTTGCATGATGTGGTTTCATGCCCGCTGCCAGAGTATCCCTACTCTCAGCTATGAAAAGTTGCACTTGGAAGACGTCCAATGGCACTGCGCTATCTGTGGCAACCCTAATAGTGCAACAGCTTTTGATCTTCATGGAGTCGACTGGTCTGGCAACTCTCCTCCTTCAGCATGTGAAATCTCAGCCTCTGACATCTCAAGTCCAACACCAGCTAGGACCAGCTTTCAGCCACATCACGCCTCCACTCCCACTAGGGCAAATCAGCAAAACAAATGGAAGAATAGACCACTGCGAGTCTTGAACGTGAACTTCCAGTCTTCGGTGGGGAAACGGGCTGAAACACTCCACTTGCTTGATACCATGAAGCCTGGCATTTTGATAGGCACTGAGACCTGGCTGTCTGACGCAGTTACCGACAACGAAATATTCCCAGACATATTCACCATTTACAGGAAGGGTAGAGGCAGGAAAGGAGGTGGAGTACTGATTGCGATTCGTAACAGTCTGAAGAGCTACTTGGTACCCGAGCTGTCCACTGAATGCGAGATGGTATGGGTGGGGGTGAAACTGCATGGCAGGAAAACCCTTTACCTGTGCTCCTACTACCGCCCAAACGTCGCGGATGAAGACAGCCTTAGGAAGCTCGGTGAGTCGCTTGACAAAGCCACAAAGTTCCCGAATGCACACTTCCTCATTGGAGGGGATTTCAACTTCCCCGACTGGGATTGGGCTACTATGTCCCTGAAACCTAAACCTGTCCATCCTCGTCTCCACAACATATTCATCGATATGATCCACGACCGTGGGTTGGAACAGCTTGTCATGGAATCAACAAGACTAAAAACACACCGTAGATCTCTTCCTGACTAACAGCCCACAACTGATCCCAAGAGTCGAAGTGATCCCAGGACTATCAGCCTCACTACAGAGGAATTATGGAGTAGGTTTAGAGACACCCTCACTAAGGCAATATCATCCTTCGTCCCACACAAGGAAGCACGCCAAAAGATCAGCAAGCCATGGATCACTCCAGACATCCGTAAACTGGTGAAGCGACGCGACCGGGTGTACATGATGATGAAGAAGCAGTGCTAAAGTCAACAAGACCCTAGGTTTCTTACGTCGCAACATCAAGATCAGCGCCACCCAGCTGAAGGAGACAGCATACAAGACCTTCGTTCGTCCCATACTGGAGTATGCCTGCTCAGTCTGGGACCCTTACACACAGCGCAACATTGACAAGATCGAGGCAGTCCAGAGAAGAGCCGCTCGGTTTGTGTTCAACCAGTACCAGAAGACATCTAGTGTCACCACAATGATCAACAGACTCAAATGACCTTCCCTCCAGTACCGCTGAAAGGTGGCAAGATTGACCATGTTGCATAAAATCATTAAGAACCAAGCTGTAGTCGATCGCTCCAAACTCCATCCTGCTCCGATCAAACAAAGAAGAGGGCACTCACAGCAGCTCTGCCAAATCAAGTGCAGAACCAAGTACAGACAACATTCTTTCCTCCCCAATACCATCAAAGACTGGAACGATCTGCCTGAAACAGCTCTAGCTGCCAGCACCCTTGGCACTTTCAAAGCAAGGGTGCCACAAAACTAGATATTACATAGTTAGACTAGGTATAGGGGTATGGATTTTCATTTCATTATTTATTTAATTGTTTTACATTTGATTTCATTTGCGTTTTTTTGTAAATAATAATTTGTTTTATTCGGGTTTATTTTATTATTAATTTAAAACTTTTATAACGATCGAATGTTCTCCATAGGTCTGTCACTCTAGATATTCTTCTCTTGGCAAAATCAAATTCTATCTCCTTGCAACCCCCAAAGAGTGGCAGAATAATCAGCAAGTTGATTGTGGCCGACAAAAAGGTTGATGATGATGATGAAATCATACGGCGTCCCACAGGCAGTGCCGTAACTATACTAGCGTACTCTATAGTAGATGCATCCGGCAGTCAATCAATGCCGGACCTATAGTAGATTCGCACGGCGTCCGCAGTCAATGAGTGCCGGAGCTGTAGTCGATTTATACGTTTTCTGCCGGAGCTACAATCACTGTCCGGTAGGCGGCACTGTTGCTATAGTTTACCGGTAGTTTCGCATTGCTCCGAACGGGTCCGGACCAATAGCAACGCCCTATATTATATCCTGCTATCTATTTCTATGTCCACCAAGCCAAAAAAATCAATGAATTAGAAATTCCACATTTTATGCTGTGCAGCCGGACATTTTCGAATATGCATATTTTTGGCGCGCTTTTTGGGATGCCGAGATGTGACGTCACATATGACCCATACTCGCATCAGGCCGACCCTTTCCATGCATTCAGAGCATGTTTACAAGGTTAGCTTTCCGGTCTAAACGAGCGTCAGAATGAGTTATTGTGCGATATTCCGATGTAATACAAACACTCGTCATCATAGCGGAACAAGCAGTTATCTTACGGTTTCACATGAATAAAATTTGATTCAAAACAATGAATGCGAATGGGCCTACAAGTCGACTAGGTTTTGCCGAGCTTGGGCTCGTTTTCAGAAAAATTATATCGAATGCAACTAACGGGAGATAGTCTACACCAATAAACATATACATAGCACAACAACAAAGATCACATCATTTTGTTCCTATCGTGCATAGTGAAAAGCCATTTTTCAAATATTACTTGGAATACAGACTACCGATTCATTTATATGAATGGTCGTGGGATATATTAATTTGTTAAAAATTCTTTGATGTGACGTAGAATCAAGTCTATTCAGATCATGTTTCAATAGGCTCTGAATATACCCTATTGAACTCCTCTTTCAGAGATAATTAACAATCAATACTTACTTACTTGTGCCCATCGTCCCTCCTGGGGCATAGGCCGTCGACAACAACTTTCCAGAGTCCTCTGTACTGGGCTCTTGTTTCAAGCTGTCTCCAAGTGTGCCCTGTCTTCTTGGTGTCCGCATGGAGGTCCCTTCGCCACGTGTTCTTTGGACGACCTCTTTTTCTCCTGCCTTGTGGGTTCCATGTCACAGCCTGTCTGGTGATAGTTGATGCTGGTTTCCGGAGCTTGTGACCAATCCATCCCCATCGTCTTCTTCTTATTTCATCTTCGGCAGACAGTTTGTGTGTCCTCCTCCACAAGTCAATGTTGCTGATGGTGTCTGGCCAGCGGATCTGGAGGATTCTTCTTAGACAGTTGTTGATGAAGGTCTGTACTTTCTTGGTGGTGGTGTTAGTCGTCCTCCATGTCTCTACTCCATACGGTAGGACTGACTTCACGTTGGAGTTAAACAATTGGATCTTCGTGTGTAATGACAACACTTTGGAGCTCCATATGTTCTTGAGCTGTATAAAAGCTCCTCTCGCCTTGCCAATCCTTACTCTAACATCCGCGTCTGTGCCACCCTGCTTGTCTATGATGCTACCCAGGTATGTGAAGGCCTCTACCTCTTCAAGTGCACTCCCTTCCAGTGTGACTGGCTCAGTGCTGGCTGTACTAACATTGAGGACCTTTGTCTTTCCTTTATGTATGTTGAGGCCCACGTGTGAGGAGATGGCTGCCAGTTCAGTGGTCTTCTCCTGCATCTGCTGGTGGCTAAGGGGCAACAGTGCCAGATCGTCGGCAAAGTCCAAATCCTCCAGTTGCGTCCACATTGTCCACTGGATTCCATTTCTTCTCTGGGTTGTGCATGTCGTAATAGAGATACAGGTGTTGTTAGTCGACAATAACAAAAGAGATTAGCTAAGTTGTCTTGCTTATTCTAACCTTTCCATAAATATATATATAATATCAAAAATAGATAAGCGAGCGAAAAATGAACAACTGTCAAACACGTTCCAAAAATGCCTTTTTAATGATTGCTAGTACCAATACGGTTCGTCGGATCCCAACAATATTGATGCCATTTGAAAGTTTTAGCGTTCTGCTATTCAAACATATAAATGGTTTCCTGATAATCATTCCTAAAATTAACCGAAAACGGACCTACAACCGGGCCCGTTCCGGTGTCTTAGACACTGCGAACCATGTTGTTTCGTCGACACAGTTAACCAATCTACCGATTGAGGCACTACTATCTGATTTCATGGTATAAGCTCCACCCACTTTCAAACGGCTACTAAAATGACATACGTGAAGTAGACGTGACGTCACAATCACGTATATCAACCATCCAACGCAACGAATTGTGTGACGTACTTTATTGTGACGTCACGCCGACATAGATATATATCGGTTTCGCTGCGATCAAAGCACATTAGTTTCGCCGCGGTTAAAAAGTGGGTGGAGCTTATAACATGAAATCAAGAAATGGTGAAGTGCGCATGTCTGAACCTATGCAAATGAGGAAAACAGCGCCGCAATCGGAAGATTAGTGTACTGAGTACCCGCCGCCAACTTCGTTCGGAACCGTACAGAACACCGAAAACGGCATGATTGTAAGTCCATTTATCGGTGTTCTTTGAACGGTTACCGGGAAATCTAGATGTCGCTAGAATAACAAAAAGTGCATCCTTTCAAATGATACCAAGATCGTCGGGACAGGACGAGCCGTGAGGGTGCTAGCGACCGTAGAATTTCATGTTTTATACGTGTTCTGAGTTTTTCATTTTTCGCTCGCTTATCTATTTTTAATAATATATATTTATGTATATATAATGTTTTTATTTCCGGGGCAGCGAATTTTGTTTTCAGGTAGGTGCAGTTTGCCTAGTTATTGGTGCTAGCGCGCCGTTCAGTGTCTGGTCGGTTACGCCGCAGTGATCACCGTGCACCGCCGTCTCAAAGCGAGCGGCGTGCGCGAGAGCGGAGCGAGTTCATGCGAATGTCTGTACGCCAGTCGTTGCATGTGCGTGAGGTGGCTTTGAATGACAGCCGACCGGCCCCTGCCCGCTCGGCTTCCGGCTGATTGACTGACTGACTGTCTGTCAATTAGAGTCGTCGACTAATTGTTCGGCGCCCGCTGCCAGTGTGCGAGTCTGCTGGTGCCCTAAGAGAGCGTATACCGAGTCGGGGTGCACCACTGCATGTTTAGCAGTGTATATCCACGGTTTCATGTCCGATAGCGGCGCACCAGCCAGACACGTGCTATTCGGATATATGAGTTTCTAACAATTGCATTGTCGATCGATTGCTAACTCGGAGTAGCCGCGCCATGCCCCCGTGTGCGTGTGGGAAAATGCCCCGCCTTTTGGAATACCTGCCGAGGAGTATGCCGGTGTGTGTTCGAGGGACGTGATCGCGCCTTGAGGCGTCCGTCCGCCACGGATTACTGTGCAATGATGTGCCGGTGCAGTGGCCCTGGCACACGGCGACGCAAGCCGCCCTCCTATGTTCGCTTCCTCTTTGCCGCTAACGTCGTCCGCATGGGCACGACGCGCCGGTGGCGGCCTATCGCCTGTCAGGTGCAGCTTCTGCATCGCCCTTCTTTTCTTCTGCTTTTAAGGGGTAATGGTCGGAATGCACCTTTGCCTTAATGCACCAGTCGCAATGCACCAACTGCCTAGTCGCAATGCTCCAACCACGTTGTCGCAATGCCTCAACCGCCTGGTCGCAATGCTCCAATGGGGTGGTCGCAATGGACCACTTTTGGTCGGAATGCCCCACTTTGGTGATAACGACCTGGTCGCAATGCTCCAATGGTTTGGCGCAATGCACCTCGTATGGTATCGATATATTATAAAACATTATGGTTTATATGTTTGTTTGTTTGTTTTTCCCTAGGCAACGCCGGGTAAGTCGGCTAGTATAGTGACTTCTTTAAGTATCGCCCACGCGACTTTATTATACTATATATTCTTCGGCGATAGTCACCAACTCGCTGCATCGACGCAGATATTTTGACGTTGACGTTCTGTCCGCTTCTTCAAACTGCGTCTACAGGGTTTTCAATGCCTTCTGCCGAGATGTCGTCACCTTGCTCTGATAGCGGTAGAGTTTCCTTTGCGCCACGAGCCTAACCTGAAGCCGACACGACCGACAATGTTATATTTACACAAAACTGCTATAACACACTCACACATACGCTTGCGCGTTTGTAGTTAGATTCACAACAAATACAATTGTTTTAGTAATTTATTTCACAGTAGTCAATACGGTGACATATCACACCCACATACACGCACACACACACACCACACACACAAACGTTACATTGTTTTCCGGGTTCTGAAATATGTAGGCTTCCATAATATAAATAGCCTTACTACTTCTGAACTTCACAAACTTACTACATTGCATATCCCCCGACGTACCATAATTGAGAATATTATGTGCATAGTTAGAATAATATCGAGTGGAATATGCAGTGGAAGCAGAAATGCTTCCTCGTGAAGTAACTTCACCAGTAGGTAGACGTTCATATGATCATGAGGCGCACTCTTGTTGATACGGTGGTGCCACCCCTCAGCATCGTTGTTTGTTCTAACGGATCTCTTGAATGTCGCCCATGATGCTGGGGTCCGGCTGATGCTCGACACCCTTGTCTTGTCAATATACTTCACAAGATCGGCGAGCTTCGTTGGCAAGTTCGGCAATGCCATCAATTGCGAATCTGGCACCTCACGGCCAGTTGGTGGCCGTGCGAAGACCTAACTCCTTCACACTGACAGCATCAAATAAGAACTTATTAATGTATATTTCTCGATATTAGAAAGCCCCATAATGAATAAGAATCAATCATAAAATGTGCATAGAACATAACATCATGCTGATTAATATTAAGTAATATATTTGCCCTTAATGGACGGTGTCCAGATGTATAATGCGAACACAGAAACTGTTTCGGTGGCTCATGCATATATATTTTACTTTACATGTACAAAAGGAAACGATACGTGGCGTGTAGTATATATATATATTAAGATTTATTTTAAAAATAAAACGTGTCAACTCTCCTTCCTGGAAATTCTACGGCAGAGCTGGAACATATAATCATGTTGGAATTTAGATGCGATAATTAAACCACTACCATTATATTCTAGTAGACGGCCTGCGATTCTGTAGACGGCCTGCGCCCAGTGGAACCAGCACCCGTGGACTGGTACGTCTGGGAGGCAGCTGCGCAGTGCACTCCACACAGCCCTTTCAAAGTCCACTACTATTTCCAACACTTCTGGTTCAGCGGGAAGCAGACGCAACAGTTCTTTGAAGACGGCAATGTGGTCAGTCTTCCGCCTCCTAGACATGAGAACAAAGAGGAGTGGCACCTGCTTCACTGAATCGCCAGCTTTGATGAAGCTGTGGATGCTTAGTAGCTGTACAAAAGGACTTCGCACCACTTTGAATGTCCCATCTATACACCATATATTCGCCTTGAACAACTGCTGCAACTCTCTGGATGATCGCTGCCCGTCACAGTATATGTCTGCCTGTAGGAAGTCTCCTGGTAGGTGATTCATGTTCACCTGAAACAGACATAGCAGCTAATCAACATTCTATTTTACATTTAATCTAGCTGATTTGCCCGGATTGTCCAGATAACACCAGGTCTATGCCAATGGATATCTATAAATTCAGTCTTACGGAGCGCTCCCACGCGTACCTCAAAATCTAGATATGCAGGGTTCATTGGCCTCAACAGTTGTCTGGCGCGATTGGCAGACCGCTGCATGGGATTCACGCATAGGAGATCTTCTCCAGTAGTCTGGATGCTTTGTAGCGCGTCATACACGATTTTGCCAGATGTTTTGAATATGTCTCTCCGAGCAACTTCTTTCACCTGTATAAAGGAATAAAAAGGTTGTATTATATCAACGTGCAGTGTGTAAACTCGTCGTCTACCGCATCTGTATGGAATAATTAGGTGTATTAAACGTATGGTGTGCATGTTTAGGCACGCCCTGTCACTGTGAAACACAAACAGTGATTTAACAAGATTTAACCAGATTTAACAAGATTGCCCACCAGAGCTATAAGCTCCACACGGCATACCGACAAGGAAGCCTTTGGCTTATAGACAGTCCACCTACGTACTTTCTTATATGCAACCTGCACTGTTCCTTGACTAATGCTGCATTGTGCCCTCTAGTTATAATGCCTTCTTTCAGTTTGAAGAAAATAGTTCTATCAATATCCTCACAATCATTCAATATATTAAAAAAAAATTATATTTTGACTCCTCTCGGTCTCCTAGTCTCTAGTGTTGTCAACCCACATTCTAATAGGCGTCTTTCATAAATTCCCAAGATCTTTCAGTATTTGATTACCCTTTGAAGCAGCAATTTTAAATTTAACCCTCCGAAACAGTGCGCAACATATATTTGGTCAAAAATTTAGTACACATAAATGCTACTAACCATTGTTCGTGCCGTGATACGTATAGCTGCCCCCGGGTCACCTGGATGATGGTTGTGGTGTGTCTCACCCCTAATAAATGTGTCGCCTTGCTGAACCACGGAAGCGTTACACTTTCGTGCACGCACGCTGCATATCCACGTCTTTCTCTAAGCCTTGTTGGTTCGTTTCCACGGATACGTGAATCCGACACTATCGGTGACAAAATCCTTGCCCTTGTGTGACCCGCCTTCGATCACTTGGTATGTTGTCGGTTGATCTTCGATGACATCGGGCATAGATTCAAACGAGGTCGACTGGACAGCCATAGTGCAGAAACAATAGTAACGACTCCAACAAAACAAAAGCCTTTCTTTATAGAAAACAAACAGATTTTATTAGCAACTCAACTTTGTTAGATTCATGTTATACAGTCGGTGAAATAATATCTTGACACGTGATACCTTTTTCTACACCAGTAACACAATCTTCGTTCTGTCCGTCTGTACTTACATTGTCTGCTGACTCATCGAGGTCCATAGATTCTCTGGAATCACCGATTTCATCTACGACGAAGCTGTTGTCACTGTTGTTGTCGTCAGCGTGTCACATTAAGAAACATTTATTTTAATCTACATTTCTTAATGGTCATGTCATATCTTCATCATGGTTTAATACACAGCATATGACCATTCAATAATCATGATGTGAAAGACATTGATCGTCATTCAGTTTCATTATTCAACGGGTAGCGAAAAAGCGATAAATCGTGATAATATTTGGTTGGTTTCGTCTTTGCAATTACTTAGCGTCGCGTGTTTGCGTAAACTCCTCCTAATAAAAAAAAATACACGACAGATTGCACGAACGCACCACGTGTTCGGCATTCGACCGTTACCACGCGAGTAGATTAGTGGAGAGTGTGTGGGTGCAACAGTAACATAGGTTTCCTACTACGAAACATATTATATTTTGGTTAGCTAACATATCAAGTGGAAAACAATTATCACTTACCATATGTAGCTCTGCATCACGTTCGACCTTTAACGTGGCGTAAGCGTCATCGTATTCACAATCGAAACAGTCATCGCGCTTTCCGTTCACCAGCTCTCGGTATTGATCCTGGCTGATGGATCTGTCGCAAATGCGGTGTTGCCAGCGGTCGCAATGGTCACGTTGCAATGCTTGTTGTCGCCGCCGGACAACTTTCTCGCAAATAACGCCAGTTGTCGTTATCATACATTGATTTAACAAGATTGCCACCCAGAGAATTAACTCTAGGTGGCAGGTGGACAAGGCAGCCCTTTGGCTTATCGAGAGTCCAACCCTTTTATATATGTTTATCCCGCATCTTGTAAATGCTGTCTATCTCCACCACTTTTAATCTTTCTAAACACTTTTGTATCATCCGCAAATTTCAACACCTTGCTTGTAATTTAATCATCCAAATCGTTGATATATATATATTAAGAATAATATAGGTACTAGTACTGATCCCTGTGGTACCCCGCTCAATACTGATTTCCAGTTTGAAGCCTCCTCATCAACTACTACACGTTGTCTTCTGTCAATCAGCCATTTTTCTATCCAGTTTATTATACCATTTCCTATGCCATGGGCCTTCAGTTTAAGCAGTAATCTTTGATGTGGTACCTTGTCGAAAGCTTTTTTTAAATCTAAGTAGACGATATCTACTGGTGATCCCTCATCTATCCACTTAGTGATGTCTTCCAAAAAACATAACATATTTGTTAAGTATGACCTCGCTTTAAAAAACCCATGATGAGATGGGGTTATCAAGTTATGTTTAACAAGAAAATCCACCGTTGTCGTAGTATTATGCGCTTTAATAGAACCTCATTATACTAGAGGTCAGAGTTCAGATGTTCACGTGTTAAGGCTTGGATTAAACATTCACTTCTTCTGACGTGTCTTATAGTCAACTGTCATGTAATAGCTATTATCAGTACATCCAAGCAACACAACAACATGGTGACAGCGGCGAGATCAAACTAAGGGCGGCGGTAACGTATTGACACTGAAATCGTGAACTTTGAATCAACTGATGAGTGAAAAATATGTCTTTATTCGCCGTGCCTGAAATTTGTTCAAAAGAATCACGCGCAACATGAATGACGTCACTCGACAGCCGCGTCTGGGTCAAAGGTCACGTCACATGCAATTTGACAGCTACGTGTAAACAACGGAGACATTCAGCCTTCTGTCATATTTACCGGGGCTCATAAAAGCAGCCTGGCTGGTAGTTTTAAGCTACACAATTTTTAAGACACACAGCTAACACGCTACTAGTAGGCGCGAATTGGCTAACAACAACAGCGAACATGGATCACGTACCAAGAATGGATTGGTCAGTGGAAAATCAAGCAGAAACATTCAAGTTATTTAAACAACGAATGGAATTATACTGCAAAGCGAATAGAGGAAGGAGAACAAGTAGTACACATTCTACTACAAATCGGCGATGAAGGACTACGCCGATACAACTCTTGGAGCCTCACAGAAAAGGAAAGGAAAGATCCTACCAAGATATTCGCCAAATTCGTTGAACAACTTGAGCCGTGTGACAACTATCGCATCAGCCGGTTACGACTTATGCACTACCGTCAAAGGCCAGAAGAAAACTTAGATTGTTTCATAAGCAGATGCAAGCTGCTAGCTCTGAAATGCGAGTTTCAAGATAACGAATTGAATGAGCGACTCATTGAACTGATCATAGCTGGTACGCCAATTCCTGATTACCAGAAGGAATTGCTTGGAAAAAACAAGAACGACACTCGGTTCTACATCGTTGATGTAACCGGCCCTGCAGTGATTGGTCTTCAGTCGTGTGAAAAGTTGAAGCTGGTGACTCTACATTGCACCATCAAGACGCACTCCTCAACAGAAGATAGACCTGCTACGGGACAATCAGCTGTCACGAGCACAGCCTCTATAAACAGCGTTGATGACCTCACTAGAATGTATCCAGAACAGTTTGACAGAATCGGCTGTTTTCCTGGTGAAGTGAAGTTGGTGGTGGATCCCGCAGTTCCTCCTCGCGTAAATCCTCCAAGAAAGACACCAATTGCGCTAAAAGATGCTATCAAAAGCAGTCTTGATTCCATGGTGGAAAATGACGTCATACGCAAAGTGCACGAGAATGAGCCAACAGAGTGGGTCTCAAGCCTGGCATATGCAAAGAAGAAAGATGGGAGCCTAAGAATATGTTTGGACCCCAAGTTCTTGAATCAGGCACTGAAAAGACCGCACCACAAAACTCCTACGTTGGAAGAACTTAATCACAAGTTCACAGGAGCAAGATATTTCTCCAAACTTGACGCCAAAGCCGGATACCGGGGTGTCCAGCTTCACAAGGACTCTCAACTCCTCACAACGTTTCAATCTCCTTACGGTCGGTATGCCTTCAAGCGACTTCCATTCGGCTTGTCTGCATCACAAGACATCTTTCAATCCAGGATGGAAATGATTCTCGAGCAGTGTGATGGAGCAGAAGGAATCGCTGACGACGTGGTGGTTTACGGTGCCACAGAAGATGAACATGACAGAAATCTTCATCAACTCATGAACATTGCGTCGAGGAACGGGCTTGTCTTCAATTCCAACAAGTGCCTGATCAAGGAGAGCAGTGTCAGTTTCTTTGGCCTCATCTACGGCATTGATGGCATCAAACCTGATACGGACAGGATCCGCGATTTGCAAGACATACCACCACCTCGAGACATGAAAGAGCTTCAACAGTTTCTTGGACTCATGACCTTCTTGAGCCCATTCATACCGAACTTGGCTGACAAGGCTTCAATGCTTCGAGATCTACTTAAAGAAGGCAGCATGTTCATGTGGGAACCGCACCATCAAAGTTGCTTCGATGGTATGAAACATCTTGTCACCTCAAGGTCAAGTCTTCAATACTTCAACGTGTCCAAAACGTCCATACTTCAGACAGACGCTAGTCTCCTTGGACTTGGCGCAGCGTTACTTCAAGAGAACGAGTCTGGTGTAATCCAACCGGTGGCATACGCATTGAGCGAGAGTTGCTAGCCATTGTTTTTGGCACACAACGGTTCCACACGTACCTATTCGGACGCAAGTTCAAGGTCGTCACGGACCACAAGCCTCTCGTTGCGATCATCCAGAAAGGTCTTGTCAACTCTCCACCGCGACTACAAAGAATGCTCCTCAAACTGCAAGGGTATGACATGGAAGTTTAATACCAACCAGGAAAGGACATTGTCCTTGCCGACACCCTCTCGCGTCTTCCAAGTATGCACAACACAGAAACGATCGACCTTGACGTTCGTGTTGACTTCGTCCGATTCTCTGATTAAGGCATCCAAGAGCTGAGGAACAAGACGAAGGCTGATCCAGTTCTCCAAGCACTCGAAACGATCGTGACTGGATGGCCCGAAGCAATAAAGGAGTTGCCAACTAACATCCGTTCATACTGGTCGTTCCGCGATGAACTCTCCGTGGAAGATGGTATCCTACTGAAAGGAACACGAGTCGTCACTCCTGAGAGCATGCATACATTCATACTGGAGAAACTACACTACGGTCACCTCGGCATAGAGAAGACGAGACTCAGAGCAAAAGAATCTGTGTATTGGATCAACATCAATCGTGACATTGAGACTACAGTCAAGTCGTGTGACATCTGTCAAGAACACCAACCAGCGCAGCAGCACGAGACGCTACAGCCGCACGAAGTACCGAGTAGACCTTGGGAAGTGGTTGGTACAGACATGTTCTTCTTCAACGACGCAGACTGGCTCATCATTGCGGACTATTCAAAATGTCCCATCGTGCGCAATGTCTAAGCTCAACCGTCGTTTCTGTCACAAAGCAGATCTTCAGCGAGACAGTCGTTCCTATGCGTGTCGTGTCGGACAATGGCCCGCATTTCGCCAGTGCAAGCTACACAGATCTGTCAAAGAAGATGGCATTCCAACACGTAACGTCTTCGCCGAGGTATCCACGCTCAAACGGCTTCATCGAACGCCAAATCCAAACCGTGAAGCATGTCATGAAGAAGGCGAGGCAAAGTGGGCAGGATCTCGACTTGGCGCTACTGTGTCTGCGAACAACGCCAATTGACAACAAACTTCCAAGTCCAGCAGAGCTCCTCAATGGTCGCAAAATACAGTCAACTCTTCTGACGAAAATCGTTGACACACGCCAAGATCATGACGATATGAGAACGAGGCTACAAGAGGACAATATGACGTTTCAGCACGATCAACACGCAAGAGATCTCCCACCTCTGCACAACGGTCAAGAAGTTCGCTTCCGTGATCAAGACGGCCGGTGGAGACCTGCTACGGTCCTTGACAAAACACCGAATCCAAGATCGTACATTCTCACGACACCGACCACAAGCACTATCCGAAGAAACAGAAATCAAATCCGAGACAACTCGACTCACCCGATCGTCAGGAGAGTATCGTTTGCCAGTCCGACTACAGTCCAGCCCGCTCCAGCTGTTGTAGATTCAACTACTCCCACGAAGACTATAGACGGCTCGGCTGAGAACATTGTTCAAAATAATATAACTGGACTATATGTGACCCGCTCTGGTCGTCATATTAAGCAGCCTCAGCGTTATGCATGAGTAGATACAAAGACTGTAAGCAAGGCATACTGTATAGCTTATATCAGAGTTAAATCTATTGCATGTTGTTCTTTTACAAGTTTACAGTTATTTCAGAGACTTTATAACAAGTTACTTTGAGTAAGTCATAATCTCTTCTTTTGTAAAAAAAAAAAGGGAGATGTAGTATTACGCGCTTTAATAGAACCTCATTATACTAGAGGTCAGAGTTCAGATGTTCACGTGTTAAGGCTTGGATTCATTCCTTCTAACGTGTCTTATAGTCAACTGTCATGTAATAGCTATTATCAGTACATCCAAGCAACACAATAACAACCATGTGATCTTTAATAAGTATTTCTAATAATTTGGAAATCACTGATGTTAAACTCACTGGTCTAGAGTTCTCTGACTTATTTCTCGAACCTTTTTTAAATAACGGTATAATGTTTGTCTCTTTCCATTCTAATATATATTTCCAGCACTATATTCTAGAGGACCGACCGTATCCTGAACTTTCGGTTTGCTTCGAACATACGCATAAAAACTCTTGCTGTCATGTTTTATATTACTAGCTAATTGTTGTTCATAGCTTCTCTTTGAATTTATAATTTCAGCTGTAGCTTGGTTAAGTGCTTTTTTATAAATGTAGTCTTCATCATTTCCAGTACATCTATGTGACTTCCACATCATTTGTTTATACTTAATGTTTCTAATGGCTTATTTCGATAAGTGTTTCTTTTTAGACCGTTTCCCTTGTTTTTTGGCACAACTGTTTATCGGTTAACTTAAATTTAAGAATATTTAGTACATAGAACTACCACGATAATGATCAAGAAAATAAGTGTCATGACAGGCATACGTCGAAAGGCAGAATGACTGGATGCTTCAGTGGTAACAACAAGGACATTTTACTGATTAGTAAAACACAATGGAACCATCTCCTCATTGGTAACGAATGCACCAATCGAATACATGCTATTGTCCTCGTGGCGTGAAAGGAGATGAAGGAAATTTAGAAGAAAGCACAGACACTCAAAAGCACGTGTAGCGTTGACCAATCTTCACAAATCCACATCCCAAAGGGGTCGCCAACAGGTGTGATATTCAGTGTTTACACAAACCGTGACTACACTACACACATTCTTAGAGAAGAAGAGTATCAACAAATATTTGTGCTACGCTAATTAATTGAATATTAGTTACTATTATTGTTGTTACATCTTACATATCTGATCTGTTATAACAACTTAATTCATACGCTACACGTGGAATTATTATTACGTTGTTTACACAGTTATTCTGAGCTTGACCAGTTCACTAAATAAGTACTTATTTTATACTAGTTTAAATTAATGAACTGGTTACAGCCTTGGTTGGCTCCACTGTTAGCCCGGAAGTGAGACTCTAATAAAACAATAACTGTATTTTAGTTACTACATTGTTTCGCGGAAGTTTTCGTTTTGATTTTCTAGAAATACTTGAAGGTTATATCTTATACAAGTGGATACGTTCATTATTAAATTACACTGAAATGATGACCTTTGAATTTTAATGTGACAGCTGACAACAACAACAGTGGCGTGTGTGTGTCAAGAATATTTAGAGGCTTGTGTAATTGGCTTCTCTACTCCTGCTTTGTTTTATTGAACAGATTGTTACACGTTGTCTCTCCTTTGATTTGGATGCCATAGCAATTGGCTTAACACCCTTGTATTGTTTCATCGAACATACCGTTTTGTTTGAATAACGGCATTGTACAAAGTGCGTTAAAACAACGCGTCCGACATTAACAGCATCTAGACGTTGGCTTCCGTTTGACTTTGATGACGTGAAGGTCTACCTGGGTAATCCAGTTCTTACTAAGTCTTCCTTGAATGCTTTGAAAAAAAGTTAGGAACTGAGCCGATCTTGCGTGTCAGATTTGTGTTACTATATTGTCTTACGTTACATTCTGAATAACAAGAAAATAGATATATAGACAGACAGACAGACAGACAGATAGAATTGTGTAAATCATACATACAAACATAATCAAACAAGTGTAACAGACGGTGAAATGACATTCAATTCCGGGCTAACAGTGGAGCCAACCAAGGCTGTAACCAGTTCATTAATTTAAACTAGTATAAAATAAGTACTTATTTAGTGAACTGGTCAAGCTCAGAATAACTGTGTAAACAACGTAATAATAATTCCACGTGTAGCGTATGAATTAAGTTGTTATAACAGATCAGATATGTAAGATGTAACAACAATAATAGTAACTAATATTCAATTAAGTAGCGTAGCACAAATATTTGTTGATACTCTTCTTCTCTAAGAATGTGTGTAGTGTAGTCACGGTTTGTGTAAACACTGAATATCACACCTGTTGGCGACCCCTTTGGGATGTGGATTTGTGAAGATTGGTCAACGCTACACGTGCTTTTGAGTGTCTGTGCTTTCTTCTAAATTTCCTTCATCTCCTTTCACGCCACGAGGACAATATCATGTATTCGATTGGTGCATTCGTTACCAATGAGGAGATGGTTCCATTGTCTTTGACTGCTCAGTAAAATGTCCTTGTTGTTACCACTGAAGCATCCAGTCATTCTGCCTTTCGACGTATGCCTGTCATGACATTTATTTTCATGATCATTATCGTGGTAGTTCTATGTACTAAATATTCTTAAATTTAAGTTAACCGATAAACAGTTGTGCCAAAAAACAAGGGAAACGGTCTAAAAAGAAACACTTATCGAAATAAGCCATTAGAAACATTAAGTATAAACAAATGATGTGGAAGTCACATAGATGTACTGGAAATGATGAAGACTACATTTATAAAAAAGCACTTAACCAAGCTACAGCTGAAATTATAAATTCAAAGAGAAGCTATGAACAACAATTAGCTAGTAATATAAAACATGACAGCAAGAGTTTTTATGCGTATGTTCGAAGCAAACCGAAAGTTCAGGATACGGTCGGTCCTCTAGAATATAGTGCTGGAAATATATATTAGAATGGAAAGAGACAAACATTATACCGTTATTTAAAAAAGGTTCGAGAAATAAGTCAGAGAACTCTAGACCAGTGAGTTTAACATCAGTGATTTCCAAATTATTAGAAATACTTATTAAAGATCACATGGTTGTTATTGTGTTGCTTGGATGTACTGATAATAGCTATTACATGACAGTTGACTATAAGACACGTTAGAAGGAATGAATCCAAGCCTTAACACGTGAACATCTGAACTCTGACCTCTAGTATAATGAGGTTCTATTAAAGCGCGTAATACTACATCTCCCTTTTTTTTATACAAAAGAAGAGATTATGACTTACTCAAAGTAACTTGTTATAAAGTCTCTGAAATAACTGTAAACTTGTAAAAGAACAACATGCAATAGATTTAACTCTGATATAAGCTATACAGTATGCCTTGCTTACAGTCTTTGTATCTACTCATGCATAACGCTGAGGCTGCTTAATATGACGACCAGAGCGGGTCACATATAGTCCAGTTATATTATTTTGAACAATGTTCTCAGCCGAGCCGTCTATAGTCTTCGTGGGAGTAGTTGAATCTACAACAGCTGGAGCGGGCTGGACTGTAGTCGGACTGGCAAACGATACTCTCCTGACGATCGGGTGAGTCGAGTTGTCTCGGATTTGATTTCTGTTTCTTCGGATAGTGCTTGTGGTCGGTGTCGTGAGAATGTACGATCTTGGATTCGGTGTTTTGTCAAGGACCGTAGCAGGTCTCCACCGGCCGTCTTGATCACGGAAGCGAACTTCTTGACCGTTGTGCAGAGGTGGGAGATCTCTTGCGTGTTGATCGTGCTGAAACGTCATATTGTCCTCTTGTAGCCTCGTTCTCATATCGTCATGATCTTGGCGTGTGTCAACGATTTTCGTCAGAAGAGTTGACTGTATTTTGCGACCATTGAGGAGCTCTGCTGGACTTGGAAGTTTGTTGTCAATTGGCGTTGTTCGCAGACACAGTAGCGCCAAGTCGAGATCCTGCCCACTTTGCCTCGCCTTCTTCATGACATGCTTCACGGTTTGGATTTGGCGTTCGATGAAGCCGTTTGAGCGTGGATACCTCGGCGAAGACGTTACGTGTTGGAATGCCATCTTCTTTGACAGATCTGTGTAGCTTGCACTGGCGAAATGCGGACCATTGTCCGACACGACACGCATAGGAACGCCTGTCTCGCTGAAGATCTGCTTTGTGACAGAAACGACGGTTGAGCTTAGACATTGCGCACGATGGGACATTTTGAATAGTCCGCAATGATGAGCCAGTCTGCGTCGTTGAAGAAGAACATGTCTGTACCAACCACTTCCCAAGGTCTACTCGGTACTTCGTGCGGCTGTAGCGTCTCGTGCTGCTGCGCTGGTTGGTGTTCTTGACAGATGTCACACGACTTGACTGTAGTCTCAATGTCACGATTGATGTTGATCCAATACACAGATTCTTTTGCTCTGAGTCTCGTCTTCTCTATGCCGAGGTGACCGTAGTGTAGTTTCTCCAGTATGAATGTCTGCATGCTCTCAGGAGTGACGACTCGTGTTCCTTTCAGTAGGATACCATCTTCCACGGAGAGTTCATCGCGGAACGACCAGTATGAACGGATGTTAGTTGGCAACTCCTTTATTGCTTCGGGCCATCCAGTCACGATCGTTTCGAGTGCTTGGAGAACTGGATCAGCCTTCGTCTTGTTCCTCGGCTCTTGGATGCCTTAATCAGAGAATCGGACGAAGTCAACACGAACGTCAAGGTCGATCGTTTCTGTGTTGTGCATACTTGGAAGACGCGAGAGGGTGTCGGCAAGGACAATGTCCTTTCCTGGTTGGTATTCAACTTCCATGTCATACCCTTGCAGTTTGAGGAGCATTCTTTGTAGTCGCGGTGGAGAGTTGACAAGACCTTTCTGGATGATCGCAACGAGAGGCTTGTGGTCCGTGACGACCTTGAACTTGCGTCCGAATAGGTACGTGTGGAACCGTTGTATGCCAAAAACAATGGCTAGCAACTCTCGCTCAATGCGTATGCCACCGGTTGGATTACACCAGACTCGTTCTCTTGAAGTAACGCTGCGCCAAGTCCAAGGAGACTAGCGTCTGTCTGAAGTATGGACGTTTTGGACACGTTGAAGTATTGAAGACTTGACCTTGAGGTGACAAGATGTTTCATACCATCGAAGCAACTTTGATGGTGCGGTTCCCACATGAACATGCTGTCTTCTTTAAGTAGATCTCGAAGCATTGAAGCCTTGTCAGCCAAGTTCGGTATCAATGGGCTCAAGAAGGTCATGAGTCCAAGAAACTGTTGAAGCTCTTTCATGTCTCGAGGTGGTGGTATGTCTTGCAAATCGCGGATCCTGTCCGGATCAGGTTTGATGCCATCAATGCCGTAGATGAGGCCAAAGAAACTGACACTGCTCTCCTTGATCAGGCACTTGCTGGAATTGAAGACAAGCCCGTTCCTCGACGCAATGTTCATGAGTTGATGAAGATTTCTGTCATGTTCATCTTCTGTGGCACCGTAAACCACCACGTCGTCAGCGATTCCTTCTGCTCCATCACACTGCTCGAGAATCATGTCCATCCTGGATTGAAAGATGTCTTGTGATGCAGACAAGCCGAATGGAAGTCGCTTGAAGGCATATCGACCGTAAGGAGATTGAAACGTAGTGAGGAGTTGAGAGTCCTTGTGAAGCTGGACACCCCGGTATCCGGCTTTGGCGTCAAGTTTGGAGAAATATCTTGCTCCTGTGAACTTGTGATTAAGTTCTTCCAACGTAGGAGTTTTGTGGTGCGGTCTCTTCAGTGCCTGATTCAAGAACTTGGGGTCCAAACATATTCTTAGGCTCCCATCTTTCTTCTTTGCATATGCCAGGCTTGAGACCCACTCTGTTGGCTCATTCTCGTGCACTTTGCGTATGACGTCATTTTCCACCATGGAATCAAGACTGCTTTTGATAGCATCTTTTAGCGCAATTGGTGTCTTTCTTGGAGGATTTACGCGAGGAGGAACTGCGGGATCCACCACCAACTTCACTTCACCAGGAAAACAGCCGATTCTGTCAAACTGTTCTGGATACATTCTAGTGAGGTCATCAACGCTGTTTATAGAGGCTGTGCTCGTGACAGCTGATTGTCCCGTAGCAGGTCTATCTTCTGTTGAGGAGTGCGTCTTGATGGTGCAATGTAGAGTCACCAGCTTCAACTTTTCACACGACTGAAGACCAATCACTGCAGGGCCGGTTACATCAACGATGTAGAACCGAGTGTCACCCCATGCCGACTTGTGGTAGCTGCATGAAATGTTAACCACGCCATGGCATGTGATGGACGTGCCATTGTACGCCTTCAATCGTGCGCCTCTTGCTGCTGCGACGATGTTATCAACGGGGAATACCTCAGCATTTAACTTGTCCGGAGACATGCGTCGAAATGTTCGCAGTGGAAGTGTATTGCCTTGTGCGCCTGTGTCCACTTTCAGGCTCAAATTGTGGATGCCAGGACGATTGCTCAGTTTAATTTGCACCTGCGCATAGGCTTCGTCGCGATTATTTTGCCCGAGACACATTGCTGACACTTTCACGTCATGAAAACTGAGTGCATCAAATTACTGTTCAAGTGTGTCAGTGTTCTGTGCATTGGAACGCATTTGATGAATTGTCTTTTCGTTTGCATACGAATGTTTTCGTTGCCGATGCTCGTTCCTGTTCCTGGATTTCGAACGTCCGTGCTGATGTGGCGTGATGTTGTTGGCATGCTGTTTTTTCTTAGTCAGACAACATTTCGCCCAGTGGTTCATTCTGCCGCATGCTCTGCACTCGACTCCAAAACACTGGACAACTTTCACGCGGTTTGAATGGGTGTTGTTGACCACAGTTGCGACATCTGGCGGATGAGTTTGCACCACGTCTGAAGCTATGCACCGCAGTTGTTGCCACTGTTCCCATGTCACGAATCTGCTGGACGTGGAGGCACTCGCTTCTTACGCTCGTCCCAACTGAATTGCTTCGTCCAGTGTGTAGTTCTTGTTTTTTCCAAGCAATTCCTTCTGGTAATCAGGAATTGGCGTACCAGCTATGATCAGTTCAATGAGTCGCTCATTCAATTCGTTATCTTGAAACTCGCATTTCAGAGCTAGCAGCTTGCATCTGCTTATGAAACAATCTAAGTTTTCTTCTGGCCTTTGACGGTAGTGCATAAGTCGTAACCGGCTGATGCGATAGTTGTCACACGGCTCAAGTTGTTCAACGAATTTGGCGAATATCTTGGTAGGATCTTTCCTTTCCTTTTCTGTGAGGCTCCAAGAGTTGTATCGGCGTAGTCCTTCATCGCCGATTTATAGTAGAATGTGTACTACTTGTTCTCCTTCCTCAATTCGCTTTGCAGTATAATTCCATTCGTTGTTTAAATAACTTGAATGTTTCTGCTTGATTTTCCACTGACCAATCCATTCTTGGTACGTGATCCATGTTCGCTGTTGTTGTTAGCCAATTCGCGCCTACTAGTAGCGTGTTAGCTGTGTGTCTTAAAAATTGTGTAGCTTAAAACTACCAGCCAGGCTGCTTTTATGAGCCCCGGTAAATATGACAGAAGGCTGAATGTCTCCGTTGTTTACACGTAGCTGTCAAATTGCATGTGACGTGACCTTTGACCCAGACGCGGCTGTCGAGTGACGTCATTCATGTTGCGCGTGATTCTTTTGAACAAATTTCAGGCACGGCGAATAAAGACATATTTTTCACTCATCAGTTGATTCAAAGTTCACGATTTCAGTGTCAATACGTTACCGCCGCCCTTAGTTTGATCTCGCCGCTGTCACCATGTTGTTGTGTTGCTTGGATGTACTGATAATAGCTATTACATGACAGTTGACTATAAGACACGTCAGAAGGAGTGAATGTTTAATCCAAGCCTTAACACGTGAACATCTGAACTCTGACCTCTAGTATAATGAGGTTCTATTAAAGCGCATAATACTACGACAACGGTGGATTTTCTTGTTAAACATAACTTGATAACCCCATCTCAACATGGGTTTTTTAAAGCGAGGTCATACTTAACAAATATGTTATGTTTTTTGGAAGACATCACTAAGTGGATAGATGAGGGATCACCAGTAGATATCGTCTACTTAGATTTAAAAAAAGCTTTCGACAAGGTACCACATCAAAGATTACTGCTTAAACTGAAGGCCCATGGCATAGGAAATGGTATAATAAACTGGATAGAAAAATGGCTGATTGACAGAAGACAACGTGTAGTAGTTGATGAGGAGGCTTCAAACTGGAAATCAGTATTGAGCGGGGTACCACAGGGATCAGTACTAGTACCTATATTATTCTTAATATATATATATCAACGATTTGGATGATTAAATTACAAGCAAGGTGTTGAAATTTGCGGATGATACAAAAGTGTTTAGAAAGATTAAAAGTGGTGGAGATAGACAGCATTTACAAGATGCGGGATAAACATATATAAAAGGGTTGGACTCTCGATAAGCCAAAGGGCTGCCTTGTCCACCTGCCACCTAGAGTTAATTCTCTGGGTGGCAATCTTGTTAAATCAATGTATGATAACGACAACTGGCGTTATTTGCGAGAAAGTTGTCCGGCGGCGACAACAAGCATTGCAACGTGACCATTGCGACCGCTGGCAACACCGCATTTGCGACAGATCCATCAGCCAGGATCAATACCGAGAGCTGGTGAACGGAAAGCGCGATGACTGTTTCGATTGTGAATACGATGACGCTTACGCCACGTTAAAGGTCGAACGTGATGCAGAGCTACATATGGTAAGTGATAATTGTTTTCCACTTGATATGTTAGCTAACCAAAATATAATATGTTTCGTAGTAGGAAACCTATGTTACTGTTGCACCCACACACTCTCCACTAATCTACTCGCGTGGTAACGGTCGAATGCCGAACACGTGGTGCGTTCGTGCAATCTGTCGTGTATTTTTTTTTATTAGGAGGAGTTTACGCAAACACGCGACGCTAAGTAATTGCAAAGACGAAACCAACCAAATATTATCACGATTTATCGCTTTTTCGCTACCCGTTGAATAATGAAACTGAATGACGATCAATGTCTTTCACATCATGATTATTGAATGGTCATATGCTGTGTATTAAACCATGATGAAGATATGACATGACCATTAAGAAATGTAGATTAAAATAAATGTTTCTTAATGTGACACGCTGACGACAACAACAGTGACAACAGCTTCGTCGTAGATGAAATCGGTGATTCCAGAGAATCTATGGACCTCGATGAGTCAGCAGACAATGTAAGTACAGACGGACAGAACGAAGATTGTGTTACTGGTGTAGAAAAAGGTATCACGTGTCAAGATATTATTTCACCGACTGTATAACATGAATCTAACAAAGTTGAGTTGCTAATAAAATCTGTTTGTTTTCTATAAAGAAAGGCTTTTGTTTTGTTGGAGTCGTTACTATTGTTTCTGCACTATGGCTGTCCAGTCGACCTCGTTTGAATCTATGCCCGATGTCATCGAAGATCAACCGACAACATACCAAGTGATCGAAGGCGGGTCACACAAGGGCAAGGATTTTGTCACCGATAGTGTCGGATTCACGTATCCGTGGAAACGAACCAACAAGGCTTAGAGAAAGACGTGGATATGCAGCGTGCGTGCACGAAAGTGTAACGCTTCCGTGGTTCAGCAAGGCGACACATTTATTAGGGGTGAGACACACCACAACCATCATCCAGGTGACCCGGGGGCAGCTATACGTATCACGGCACGAACAATGGTTAGTAGCATTTATGTGTACTAAATTTTTGACCAAATATATGTTGCGCACTGTTTCGGAGGGTTAAATTTAAAATTGCTGCTTCAAAGGGTAATCAAATACTGAAAGATCTTGGGAATTTATGAAAGACGCCTATTAGAATGTGGGTTGACAACACTAGAGACTAGGAGACCGAGAGGAGTCAAAATATAATTTTTTTTTTATATATTGAATGGTTGTGAGGATATTGATAGAACTATTTTCTTCAAACTGAAAGAAGGCATTATAACTAGAGGGCACAATGCAGCATTAGTCAAGGAACAGTGCAGGTTGCATATAAGAAAGTACGTAGGTGGACTGTCTATAAGCCAAAGGCTTCCTTGTCGGTATGCCGTGTGGAGCTTATAGCTCTGGTGGGCAATCTTGTTAAATCTGGTTAAATCTTGTTAAATCACTGTTTGTGTTTCACAGTGACAGGGCGTGCCTAAACATGCACACCATACGTTTAATACACCTAATTATTCCATACAGATGCGGTAGACGACGAGTTTGCACACTGCACGTTGATATAATACAACCTTTTTATTCCTTTATACAGGTGAAAGAAGTTGCTCGGAGAGACATATTCAAAACATCTGGCAAAATCGTGTATGACGCGCTACAAAGCATCCAGACTACTGGAGAAGATCTCCTATGCGTGAATCCCATGCAGCGGTCTGCCAATCGCGCCAGACAACTGTTGAGGCCAATGAACCCTGCATATCTAGATTTTGAGGAACGCGTGGGAGCGCTCCGTAAGACTGAATTTATATATATCCATTGGCATAGTCGTGGTTTTATCTGGACAATCCGGGCAAATCAGCTAGATTAAATGTAGAATAAAATGTTGATTAGCTGCTATGTCTGTTTCAGGTGAACATGAATCACCTACCAGGAGACTTCCTACAGGCAGACATTTGCTGTGACGGGCAGCGATCATCCAGACAGTTGCAGCAGTTGTTCAAGGCGAATATATGGTGTATAGATGGGACATTCAAAGTGGTACGAAGTCCTTTTGTACAGCTACTAAGCATCCACAGCTTCATCAAAGCTGGCGATTCAGTGAAGCAGGTGCCACTCCTCTTTGTTCTCATGTCTAGGAGGCGGAAGACTGACTACATTGCCGTCTTCAAAGAACTGTTGCGTCTGCTTCCCGTTGAACCAGAAGTGTTGGAAATAGTAGTGGACTTTGAAAGGGCTGTGTGGAGTGCGTTGCACAGCTGCTGTTCCAGCTCTGCCGTAGAATTTCCAGGAAGGAGAGTTGACACGTTTTATTTTTAAAATAAATCTTAATATATATATATACTACACGCCACGTATCGTTTCCTTTTCTACATGTAAAGTAAAATATATATGCATGAGCCACCGAAACAGTTTCTGTGTTCGCATTATACATCTGGACACCGTCCATTAAGGGCAAATATATTACTTAATATTAATCAGCATGATGTTATGTTCTATGCACATTTTATGATTGATTCTTATTCATTATGGGGCTTTCTAATATCGAGAAATATACATTAATAAGTTCTTATTTGATGCTGTCAATGTGAAGGAGTTAGGTCTTCGCACGGCCACCAACTGGCCGTGAGGTGCCAGATTCGCAATTGATGGCATTGCCGAACTTGCCAACGAAGCTCGCCGATCTTGTGAAGTATATTGATAAGACAAGGGTTTCGAGCATCAGCCGGACCCCAGCATCATGGGCGACATTCAAGAGATCCGTTAGAACAAACAACGATGCTGAGGGGTGGCACCACCGTATCAACAAGAGTGCGCCTCATGATCATATGAACGTCTACCTACTGGTGAAGTTACTTCACGAGGAAGCACTTCTGCTTCCACTGCATATTCCACTCGATAGTATTCTAACTATGCACATAATATTCTCAATTATGGTACGTCGGGGGATATGCAATGTAGTAAGTTTGTGAAGTTCAGAAGTAGTAAGGCTATTTATATTATGGAAGCCTACATATTTCAAAACCCGGAAAACAATGTAACGTTTGTGTGTGTGGTGTGTGTGCGTGTATGTGGGTGTGATGTGTCACCGTATTGACTACTGTGAAATAAATTACTAAAACAATTGTATTTGTTGTGAATCTAACTACAAACGAGCAAGCGTATGTGTGAGTGTGTTATAGCAGTTTTGTGTAAATATAACATTGTCGGTCGTGTCTGCGTCAGGTTAGGCTCGTGGCGCAAAGGAAACTCTACCGCTATCAGAGCAAGGTGACGACATCTCGGCAGAAGGCATTGAAAACCCTGTAGACGCAGTTTGAAGAAGCGGACAGAACGTCAACGTCAAAATATCTGCGTCGATGCAGCGAGTTGGTGACTATCGCCGAAGAATATATAGTATAATAAAGTCGCGTGGGCGATACTTAAAGAAGTCACTATACTAGCCGACTTACCCGGCGTTGCCTAGGGAAAAACAAACAAACAAACATATAAACCATAATGTTTTATAATATATCGATACCATACGAGGTGCATTGCGCCAAACCATTGGAGCATTGCGACCAGGTCGTTATCACCAAAGTGGGGCATTCCGACCAAAAGTGGTCCATTGCGACCACCCCCCCATTGGAGCATTGCGACCAGGCGGTTGAGGCATTGCGACAACGTGGTTGGAGCATTGCGACTAGGCAGTTGGTGCATTGCGACTGGTGCATTAAGGCAAAGGTGCATTCCGACCATTACCCCTTAAAAGCAGAAGAAAAGAAGGGCGATGCAGAAGCTGCACCTGACAGGCGATAGGCCGCCACCGGCGCGTCGTGCCCATGCGGACGACGTTAGCGGCAGAGAGGAAGCGAACATAGGAGGGCGGCTTGCGTCGCCGTGTGCCAGTGCCACTGCACCGGCACATCATTGCACAGTAATCCGTGGCGGACGGACGCCTCAAGGCGCGATCACGTCCCTCGAACACACACCGGCATACTCCTCGGCAGGTATTCCAAAAGGCGGGGCATTTTCCCACACGCACACGGGGGCATGGCGCGGCTACTCCGAGTTAGCAATCGATCGACAATGCAATTGTTAGAAACTCATATATCCGAATAGCGCGTGTCTGGCTGGTGCGCCGCTATCGGACATGAAACCGTGGATATACACTGCTAAACATGCAGTGGTGCACCCCGACTCGGTATACGCTCTCTTAGGGCACCAGCAGACTCGCACACTGGCAGCGGGCGCCGAACAATTAGTCGACGACTCTAATTGACAGACAATCAGTCAGTCAATCAGCCGGAAGCCGAGCGGGCAGGGGCCGGTCGGCTGTCATTCAAAGCCACCTCACGCACATGCAACGACTGGCGTACAGACATTCGCATGAACTCGCTCCGCTCTCGCGCACGCCGCTCGCTTTGAGACGGCGGTGCACGGTGATCACTGCGGCGTAACCGACCAGACACTGAACGGCGCGCTAGCACCAATAACTAGGCAAACTGCACCTACCTGAAAACAAAATTCGCTGCCCCGGAAATAAAAACATTATAGATATATAAATATATATTATTAAAAATAGATAAGCGAGCGAAAAATGAAAAACTCAGAACACGTCTAAAACATGAAATTCTACGGTCGCTAGCACCCTCACGGCTCGTCCTGTCCCGACGATCTTGGTATCATTTGAAAGGATGCACTTTTTGTTATTCTAGCGACATCTAGATTTCCCGGTAACCGTTCAAAGAACACCGATAAATGGACTTACAATCATGCCGTTTTCGGTGTTCTGTACGGTTCCGAACGAAGTTGGCGGCGGGTACTCAGTACACTAATCTTCCGATTGCGGCGCTGTTTTCCTCATTTGCATAGGTTCAGACATGCGCACTTCACCATTTCTTGATTTCATGTTATAAGCTCCACCCACTTTTAAACAGCGGCGAAACTAATGTGCTTTGATCGCAGCGAAACCGATATATCTCTACGTCGGCGTGACGTCACAATAAAGTACGTCACACAATTCGTTGCGTTGGATGGTTGATATACGTGATTGTGACGTCACGTCTACTTCACGTATGTCATTTTAGTAGCCGTTTGAAAGTGGGTGGAGCTTATACCATGAAATCAGATAGTAGTGCCTCAATCGGTAGATTGGTTAACTGTGTCGACGAAACAACATGGTTCGCAGTGTCTAAGACACCGGAACGGGCCCGGTTGTAGGTCCGTTTTCGGTTAATTTTAGGAATGATTATCAGGAAACCATTTATATGTTTGAATAGCAGAACGCTAAAACTTTCAAATGGCATCAATATTGTTGGGATCCGACGAACCGTATTGGTACTAGCAATCATTAAAAAGGCATTTTTGGAACGTGTTTGACAGTTGTTCATTTTTCGCTCGCTTATCTATTTTTGATATTATATATATATTTATGGAAAGGTTAGAATAAGCAAGACAACTTAGCTAATCTCTTTTGTTATTGTCGACTAACAACACCTGTATCTCTATTACGACATGCACAACCCAGAGAAGAAATGGAATCCAGTGGACAATGTGGACGCAACTGGAGGATTTGGACTTTGCCGACGATCTGGCACTGTTGCCCCTTAGCCACCAGCAGATGCAGGAGAAGACCACTGAACTGGCAGCCATCTCCTCACACGTGGGCCTCAACATACATAAAGGAAAGACAAAGGTCCTCAATGTTAGTACAGCCAGCACTGAGCCAGTCACACTGGAAGGGAGTGCACTTGAAGAGGTAGAGGCCTTCACATACCTGGGTAGCATCATAGACAAGCAGGGTGGCACAGACGCGGATGTTAGAGTAAGGATTGGCAAGGCGAGAGGAGCTTTTATACAGCTCAAGAACATATGGAGCTCCAAAGTGTTGTCATTACACACGAAGATCCAATTGTTTAACTCCAACGTGAAGTCAGTCCTACCGTATGGAGTAGAGACATGGAGGACGACTAACACCACCACCAAGAAAGTACAGACCTTCATCAACAACTGTCTAAGAAGAATCCTCCAGATCCGCTGGCCAGACACCATCAGCAACATTGACTTGTGGAGGAGGACACACAAACTGTCTGCCGAAGATGAAATAAGAAGAAGACGATGGGGATGGATTGGTCACAAGCTCCGGAAACCAGCATCAACTATCACCAGACAGGCTGTGACATGGAACCCACAAGGCAGGAGAAAAAGAGGTCGTCCAAAGAACACGTGGCGAAGGGACCTCCATGCGGACACCAAGAAGACAGGGCACACTTGGAGACAGCTTGAAACAAGAGCCCAGTACAGAGGACTCTGGAAAGTTGTTGTCGACGGCCTATGCCCCAGGAGGGACGATGGGCACAAGTAAGTAAGTAATGATTGTTAATTATCTCTGAAAGAGGAGTTCAATAGGGTATATTCAGAGCCTATTGAAACATGATCTGAATAGACTTGATTCTACGTAACATCAAAGAATTTTTAACAAATTAATATATCCCACGACCATTCATATAAATGAATCGGTAGTCTGTATTCCAAGTAATATTTGAAAAATGGCTTTTCACTAAGCACGATAGGAACAAAATGATGTGATCTTTGTTGTTGTGCTATGTATATGTTTATTGGTGCAGACTATCTCCCGTTGGTTGCATTCGATATAATTTTTCAGAAAACGAGCCCAAGCTCGGCAAAACCTAGTCGACTTGTAGGCCCATTCGAATTCATTGTTTTGAATCAAATTTTATTCATGTGAAACCGTAAGATAACTGCTTGTTCCTCTATGATGACGAGTGTTTGTATTACATCGGAATATCGCACAATAACTCATTCTGACGCTCGTTTAGACCGGAAAGCTAACCTTGTAAACATGCTCTGAATGCATGGAAAGGGTCGGCCTGATGCGAGTATGGGTCATATGTGACGTCACATCTCGGCATCCCAAAAAGCGCGCCAAAAATAGGCATATTCGAAAATGTCCGGCTGCACAGCATAAAATGTGGAATTTCTAATTCATTGATTTTTTTGGCTTGGTGGACATAGAAATAGATAGCAGGATATAATATAGGGCGTTGCTATTGGTCCGGACCCGTTCGGAGCAATGCGAAACTACCGGTAAACTATAGCAACAGTGCCGCCTACCGGACAGTGATTGTAGCTCCGGCAGAAAACGTATAAATCGACTACAGCTCCGGCACTGATTGACTGCAGACCCCGTGCGAATCTACTATAGGTCCGGCATTGATTGACTGCCGGATGCATCTACTATAGAGTACGCTAGTATAGTTACGGCACTGCCTGTGGGACGCCGTAAGATTTCATCATCATCATCATCCTTTTGGCGGCCACAATCAACTTGCTGATTACTCTGCCACTCTTTGGGGGTTGCAAGGAGATAGAATTTGATTTTGCCAAGAGAAGAATATCTAGAGTGACAGATCTATGGAGAACATTCGATCGTTATAAAAGTTTTAAATTAATAATAAAATAAACCCAAATAAAACAAATTATTATTTACAAAAAAACGCAAATGAAATCAAATGTAAAACAATTAAATAAATAATGAAATGAAAATCCATACCCCTATACCTAGTCTAACTATGTAATATCTAGTTTTGTGGCACCCTTGCTTTGAAAGTGCCAAGGGTGCTGGCAGCTAGAGCTGTTTCAGGCAGATCGTTCCAGTCTTTGATGGTATTGGGGAGGAAAGAATGTTGTCTGTACTTGGTTCTGCACTTGATCTGGCAGAGCTGCTGTGAGTGCCCTCTTCTTTGTTTGATCGGAGCAGGATGGAGTTTGGAGCGATCGACTACAGCTTGGTTCTTAATGATTTTATGCAACATGGTCAATCTTGCCACCTTTCAGCGGTACTGGAGGGAAGGCCATTTGAGTTTGTTGATCATTGTGGTGACACTAGATGTCTTCTGGTACTGGTTGAACACAAACCGAGCGGCTCTTCTCTGGACTGCCTCGATCTTGTCAATTTTGCACTGTGTGTAAGGGTCCCAGACTGAGCAGGCATACTCCAGTATGGGACGAATGAAGGTCTTGTATGCTGTCTCCTTCAGCTGGGTGGCGCTGATCTTGATGTTGCGACGTAAGAAACCTAGGGTCTTGTTGACTTTAGCACTGCTTCTTCATCATCATGTACACCCGGTCGCGTCGCTTCACCAGTTTACGGATGTCTGGAGTGATCCATGGCTTGCTGATCTTTTGGCGTGCTTCCTTGTGTGGGACGAAGGATGATATTGCCTTAGTGAGGGTGTCTCTAAACCTACTCCACAATTCCTCTGTAGTGAGGCTGACTCTGATAGTCCTGGGATCACTTCGACTCTTGGGATCAGTTGTGGGCTGTTAGTCAGGAAGAGATCTACGGTGTGTTTTCAGTGCCTGATTCAAGACAATCTGTATCGCGTGGAGGAGGTACTACGGCGTCGTCGTCGGCGCGGCGGCGGGTCGGAGGCGTTCGTAAAATGGAGCGGTTATCCGGCCTCCTTCAACAGCTGGATCGACGCCGCGTCGCTCGTGGACCTATAATAGCGCGACGGCGGCGGCTCCGGCTAGCCAGTCATGACGAGTCGTTGGACTCGCCACCAGGGATGCTGGCGACTGCACGAGGCGGGATTATGCGACGGAACTTTGTTCCTCCCGTATAAGGGGCCCTGCTGTATCGACAGACCGCAGTGGCGCGACGATGATCGACGAGGCGACGTGGCTCGGCGACGATACCGCTTCAGAAGAGAACTCCTTCGACACAGGCGCTACCGCAACCACCACGGTCCACGAACCCGCGGTAACGAATGCCCAAAGGCCGAAATCGTATTCATCTGTCAGGTCATTGTCCTGTATTTCGTCATCGCCGTTAGTATATACAATCTGACGCGGGGTCAAGGCGACTCCAACCTGTGGACGGCGCTGTTGAGCAGTTGTCTCGGTTACCTGCTCCCGAGTCCGTCTATGAGCGGCGGTCGACGACGACAAAACGGCGATGGCGGTGTCGTCTGACTTTTACCTGACGCTACCGAGCAACGCGTCTATGAAGCGGTACCCCGAAAATACGTTGACGCACTACATCACGACGCTGCCGCGACGTTTCGACCTGCCTGGAGAATGGGAATGCGGACTGGTGACGCTACAGTACCCGCACACGTGGTACAACGTGAGAAAGGAGGACGCCTACTTCTACTTGTCGGCCCCGCTGGGCGACCCGGGTCTTTACACGACCGTAGACGGTGTCATGATATACCGACAGGGTACGATTAGTCACGGTTTCTACAACGACGTTTACGTGCTGCGGCGCCAGATCAACGAGCAGCTAATGAAATTGTGCACCGATCATGTCAAGATGCGTCTAGAGTACAGCGACGTCTCTAACCGAATGACGCTGTATATGTCGCCGGGTGTCACCTTTACCCTACCCGATACGAGCCGTCTGAAGAGCGTGCTAGGTTTCCATAACAACGTTATCACGAGTCCCCCGATGATGGGCCCCGAGCCGGAAGGCGGCGTCGTTATCGAGACCAGCCCCGTCGCGTACACGTACGCGTACGAAGGTCACAATACGGTGGATATGAAGGCGGGCGTCGACACCCTGTACGTGTACACGGATCTCGTGGAATCGCGCGTCGTCGGTGACGTGTACGCGCCGCTCCTTCGAAACATCGCCGTCTTCGGTACGAACGGTAGCGTTATTTCGGAAACGTTCGACCGCGTCCAATACGTGAAGCTGCTGCGGCATCAATTCGATACGATCGAGGTCGATATAAGAGACGATCGCGGTCAACCGATACCATTCGAGCGGGGAAAGCTAGTGGCGACGCTTCACATCAGACGCTGTAATTCGAGATTGTTTTAACCACACGATGCCGAACCCGTACGAGGACTACTACGTTTGACAGGTCGGCGGTCAACTGCCGGTCTTCGTCGGTGGTCGGGGTCAACGAGGACACGGTCTGGGTAATATCTTCGGGAGCCTGTTTCGAAGCGTCATGCCGCTTTTTAAGAGAGGCGCCATGGCGTTGGGAAAACGCGCGCTCAAAACCGGCGTGCACATGGCGCGGGACGTCGTCGCCGGCGACAATCTGAAAGCGTCGGTAAAACGACGCGCGAAGGAGGCCGGCGTCGATCTTCTCGACGGCCTATTGAAAGGGCCGGCACCGAAGAGGAGGAAAAAAGTGCAGCAGCCGCGTATAAAGAAACCGCGTCGAACGGCGACGACCGTCAGTAGGCGGAAGAGAGGGCGTCGACCGGTCGATATATTCGACGCGTAACGATGGCGTTCGTGAATACGGCGTGCGAGGGCGTGAAGGCCGCACTGGACCTATTCACCGGACCGATGACGCAGAGGAGCATCGAGAGCAGTCAGTGGACCGTCTACCAACCGCTGACGGCTCTCGACGCCGGCGGCCCTATCGAGTTCCTCATCCCGGGGTCGGGTAACGACTATACGGACCTGGCGAACCTTCAAACGTTCGTCCGCTTCAAAGTGATTCAGGGGGACGGTGCCAACGTGGCGCCGGTCAACAATTTCCTGCATTCGATGTTCAGTCAAATCGACGTGTCGCTGAACGGCACGCTCGTGACGCCGTCGACCAATACGTACGCGTACCGGGCCTACATCGAGACCCTGCTGAGTTACGGTAGCGACGCGAAACGATCGCATCTCACGGGGTCGTTGTGGTACAAAGACAGCGCCGGACACATGAACGCGCACGGGGACGACAACACCGGGTTCGTAGCGCGGCGCGACCTGACGGCGGCCAGCGAAGAGGTGGAGATGATGGGACGCCTGCACGTCGACGCGTTTATGCTAAACCTCCTCCTACCGAACGGCATCGACACGAAAATACGCATGGTGCTCTCGAAGGACGCCTTCGCGCTCATGGGCCCGGCTGCCGCGCCGGGGTGGCGTATCGTGATATGCCAGATTTGCCTGCACGTACGAAAGGTGAAGTGGAACCCGGAAGTCCAGCTGGGTCACATCAAAGCGTGGGCTTTGGGAACGGCTAAGTTCCCGATGCGCCGCGTCGACTGCAAGTCGTTCTCGATAACGGCGGGTACGCTGTCGCATACGCACGAGAACTTGTACATGGGTGTGATTCCGAAACGCCTAATCCTGATGATGATCGACAACGCCGCCTATAACGGAGACTACACTAGAAATCCGTTCGACGCGCGGCACAACATAAATTTCCTCACGCTCATCGTCGACGGACGTCGGGTGCCGAGCAAGCCGCTGCAGCCGGACTTCCCGCGCCACCGATGCATCCGAAGCTACATGAATCTCTTCGAGGCCACCGGAAAGGCGGGCGAGGACGAGGGGAACGACATATCGCGCTCGGACTTCGAAGCCGGCTACACCGTCTTCGCTTTCGACCTGACCCCCGACTGTTGCGACGGGGACCATTTCAACGTCGTGCGTCAGGGGACCGTGGGCGCTGAAATGCAGTTCACGACGCCGCTACCCCGACCGATGAACGTCGTCGTGTACGCGGAATTCGAGACGGTGATGGAGATCGACAAGAGCCGGAACGTACTGTACGACTGTACGTCGTAGTAACCATGGATACGTTCCAACTGATGCGTCGCCTGGAACGCGACGCATACGCTAAAGACATCGTCGTCGGCGTCGTGCCTAAAGACGCGCTACTTACCACCGCCGTCACCACTTACCCGATGGCCTTCGTGTGCAGTACCGACGACGGCGGCGAGCCGGGGGAGCACTGGGTGGCCGTCTACGTCGACCGGCGAGGCGTCGGCGAGTACTTCGATTCGTACGGTCTGCCGCCGCTGCACGCCGACTTCCGCACCTTCCTGCACCGTCACTGCGGCGACGCGTGGATGTACAACGACAAGCGGTTGCAGAGCGTCGTCTCTAAAGTGTACGGACAATATTGCGTCGCCTACCTACTCCTCCGATGTCGCGGCATGACGTTGACTACGTTCCAGAACCTATTCGGCACCGATCGGGTGGCCAATGACTGTCTCGTATTCGATTGGCTAAAGCCATTGCATTAACGCTTCGCTTTTACGTGTATAGTAGTAATAAAAAACGATGACAAAAAATGTACGCAATTTTGTTTTATTACCCTACCTACATACATACATACATACAGAACCCTACCCCTAGGCGGCCCACCCCTAGGTTAGGTTAGGCGAGTTAGACGAGTTAGTTGTTGTTGTTCGTATACGAGTTAGACGAGTATCGGTGCCGTGGTGACGCCGTCGTCGAGCACGCAGCGTTTAGCGTAGAAGTAGCTCAACGCCGCGCGCTCTTGAACGTACGTCAACACGGACGAGTCTTTCACCTGGAAGCCGCGGTTCCAGCCGGAAACCAGAGCGAACGATTCCGGAAGTAGTGTTCGCGCAGCGCTTCCGTTACGAGCGCGTCGATGTCGTGGCCCGCGAGGGCGATGTACGCCGAGTCGGTGTCCATAGCGCAGTACTAGAAGAGCGGGCGGGGGATGTAGGCGTCGACGAAATCGTAGTAGAACTCGAGCATTCTAAATTTCGCGTATTGATACACGAAATAGCCGATTTGGATAGGCAGGCCGACGGTGCGCTTATTCAGCGCCACCTCGTACAGTTCGTCGTCGACGACGACGTCGAGTTGCCGGAAGCGCCGGTTGTTGACGAGTTGCGAGGCGCCGATCGGCGTGGCGTACTTGATATCCCGATGCCGATCGACGCGCGTAATCGTTATCCCGTACGAAATGTTGCCGAGTAGTTTAGTGGTGTCGGCGATGATCGATTTGTCGGGGTCGACGTCGCCCTCGCGTCGCGCCGTCGACACCGTGTCGCCGAAGCGGCGAAAGCACGCGATCGGCGTGTACTCGATCACCTGGTAGATGCGCGCGACGACGAGCCCGTGCTCCAGATACCAGCGTAGGAGGGGCGTGGCGAGCACGATCGCCGTGCCGAAGTAGCTACCGACGAGCGTCCGTTGAGGTCGGGTGAGTAGGACGTACGACTCGGCGTAGCGGCGCATGAACGGGCTGAGATCGTCGCGCGTGATATCGACGTTCTTGAACACGGGCTGCATTTCGGCGAACTTGGCGCGCAGCTCTTCCGGCACGGCGATATCGCACTGCACGAGGCCGAACAGAGAGCCGTCGCGTACACCCTCCAGCATCGTCGAGCGCGTACACCGGTTGCCATCGTGACGCGTCGGGCGGTGTCAGCGCCGTGGGGGGTCATACGACTCGCCACTGGCACTCCCACATTTCGACGACGGCGTCGACGTGGCGGCGTAGGTAGGTAGTCACGGCGATCGTCTCGGCGTACAGCGTCGTCATCGGTCGACCGTTAACGGTGTTCGTCGTCACGTGCGTCTGGCACGTCGGGCAGCCGTGGAAGTAGCAGCCGTGAAATTGATACGCCGTTCGCGTGGCGGCGCACCAACCGTCGACTCGGTACTTGCCGACGCGCCTCTCGCGTCCGTTCAACTGGTGTCGTATACGAGTGTCGGTCCGTTCCGCCTCTTACGTCAACCACTCCACGGCCATACGACCGTAGCGGTGCACGCGTTCCGCTCGAAAGCCGTTCTCGGCGCGTCGGCGCGTGTACCAATCCGTCGGCATCTCCCGCATCATCGCCGATAGATAGAGGCCGTTCGCGTCATAGCCTACTATCGAACGACACGGGTTGTTGCAGCCTCGAATCGACGTCACGCCGGCCTCGTGATGACGCGCGAAGATGATCTATGGGCCGCCGACGATCTGCGACTGCAGTAGGCGGTGCAGGTCTTTGTTCGGCTCGTTGAACAGGGAGAAATAGATTGACAGCGGCAGGTCGTTGAATAGGTACAACAACGTAAATCCCGGTACGTTGATGGCGTCCTTGAACATGTCGATGCACTGGCGGCGATAGAAGTCGAACTGCCGCTCGAGGGCCTCGAGAAACGGTGCCACATCTCGGTTATTATACCAGATTAGAAAATCGCGCATCGTCGTCATGCGTTCGTCACGCCACGCCGTCGCACAAATTTCGTACGCCTCCGCGGAGATTCCCTCGCGTTTCAGATGGCTATAGAAATTCTCGCGCGGCGGCAGGACGGTCTCGTCCAGGCGCGTCAACGCGTCGATATACTCGTACGGAAAGTACCCCTTCGTCGCCGCGCAGCCGTACGCTTTCAGATAGCGCTCGTAGCTGACACCGGGCGCGAGGTAATTAGTTATAACGAGGAATTTCAACGTCGACGTCGTCAGGCACATGTAATTGTTCTGTCGTTTAATGGTGAACGCCGACGATGTGTGCTGCGCGTCGTCGGTTATGAGCAGGGGGGTCAAGTACTTTTTGACGACATTCAAATCGTACTTACCGCTTTTGAAGCCCAGTACGGGCATTTGACGAAGGTGTGTCCACAGGCGGTCGGCGAGTGCGGCGTACGGTGACGCATCGTTGTCGTCGTCGCACCGTCTTCGCCGCCAGTCGTCGTCGAGCGCGTCGAGCGCCACGAAGACCGCGTCATAGCGGGGGCGAAGAGCCGCGCAAGCCGCCGCGCTCACGGCTTCCAGGTCGTCGATGAGGCGGCGCGCTAGTTCGGCCGAATCACCGGTCGTGACGTAACAGCGCGCCGCTTCGTGTCCGGGCACATTCGACGCGACGCTCACGCTGAGCAGTTCGTGTCGCGCTAGCCACCGGCATTTGTCGGTATCCGGCGGCAGTTCGTTGGTGGCAAAATAGCATTCAAAATCGAAGGTCGCACGGTACGGATAGTAGCGCAGGTCTTCGCCGCCGACGTCGATGCCTTCGTTGTCGAGCCGTTGAAACAAGGACGGCGTCGTTCGGTAGACGCCGCCGGGAAACACGTGACGAACGCCACCTTCGCACGTCGCTTCGTGACGTCGTAAATCCGACGGGCTCCGCCAGAGGCAGTTGCCGCATTTCGAGCACTTGTACGTTTTCGCGTACGCGCGCAGGTCGCTTATGTACGAGAAGTGCGTCTCGTACAGGTTGACGTTCAGGGTCGTGGGGTGCTTTTCGTGCGACCGACGGACTAGTTCGGCGGCGCCAGCCTCCGTCAGTCGATAGACGGCGACGTTGATGCCGAAAACCGTCTCCACGCGTTCCAGTTCGTTCAGGCGCACGCCGTTCGACGTCGTCGAAGCGTAGCGCGCGTGCAGTCGTTTAGCGACTCTCGTTAAACGGGTCGTATTTATTCTGGGGCCGTTCCGCGTTCCGCGTTGTCGACCGCCTTGCAGGTGGAGACCGATGCACCGGAAGAGGCATAGATGGTCGTCGTAGGGCGTGCCCCGACGATCGTTCGTCAACGTCAGTAAGTGCTTGTTGTTGCGCACGTAAGCGGGGAGCGCGGTGCCAACGCACCCGATAGGATGGTTTAGGATGGCGTTCACGAAGTAGGTGGCGTTCGTTACGAGCTCGACCACCCACCCCGAGTCGGGACGCTGCGCGATGACGTACTGTAGTACGTCGGTCGTGCGCACGGCGTCGAGGAAGCGTTCGAAGGAACGGCTATCGGTAACGAGGGCGGGCGTTTCGAGGAGGCGACCGTAGCAGTTACAGGACAAATGAAAATAGCGGTAACGACCCGACACCTTGTGGCGTAACACGAAACCATAGCTCACGTTAATTTTAAACGCGTTCCTTTGTTCGCGAAACATAACCCTCAGACGCGGTTCGAGCACCCGCGTACTCGTACAGGCGATCATTCGATAGTTGTAGCGGGACTGCACGGTACCGCGCGCTATCGACGTCTCTATGCTACGTCGATGTTCGTCCACGACGCGCTGTAGAGCGTCGTTGTCGACCGGTGGATTGGGACCATCTGGAGGTGGCGACACCTCCCGACGACCGCACGTATCCCTCAGGTGTCGTAGCATAACGGCGCGCGTACTGTACGTTGCGCCGCATTTCGGACACTCGTCTTTTTACGCATAGCGCGTTATCCCCGCATCGTTTCGAACTCTTCGCGTGTCTCTCTAACGTCGATTGTTTCGAGAAATAAGTACCGCATTTCGGACATTGCCATCTAGTAGGAGGCGGCATACTTTTGGCTGCTACTTTTTCGAGCACCACTATTATAACAGGGTGCTGTGGTGGTGGTGGTGGATGTTGTACGGACATGCGCATTGCTATCGTGTGTGACGTGGGGGTGGACATGCGCAGTAGTGCGTTAAGTAACGTGGGGTGGTGGTGGGTCGACCCTAATGTTGTGTGTGTGTGTGTGTGTGTGTGTGTGTGTGTGTGTGTGTGTGTGTGTGTGTGTGTGTGTGTGTGTGTGTGTGTGTGTGTGTGTGTGTGTGTGTGTGTGTGTGGTGTTTTGTTAAGTAACTCGGAAACGGAACGTACATTTTCAACGTTTTATTAAGCGTACCGTATAAGGTTTTCTTCCTATTAGCAAAGCGCGATTTTTTTAATTAAAACAAGCGCTTAATTTTTAAGTAAATCGACAAAGCAAATTTTCTAGCAGTAATGTTCAAGTGTTCATGCGGATTAGAGACCGCTTCGGCACTGGATGTACACGTGAACGGCCGATTCTAGTAGAGCGCTGTTGACGATATCGTGCCAGTCCGTGCCTAGCAGCCAGTCCGACACGAACTGGACCAGATAGAGTTCCACCGCACGTCCCGGTTTCTGCTGACCGCTCGCCTTAACGTGCAGTAGACGCACGAGACGCGTGAAGATCGGTATCAACGATTGATGTAGACACGTCTCCAACACGGCGTTGAAGTGCCGCGTGACGAGGTCGGACACGTTGTCGTAGCACTGCGTGTACACACGAGTCGGCCGACCCGCACGATAGCCGACCATATGCACGTACGGGCAGCCTTCATTAACCTCGCACGCGCCGCATCGATCGCGCGCCCTCTGCAGAATCATCTCACCGAGTTGTTCGGCGAAGAGGGCCAACGCATGCCGCTCATAGCGGCAGGCCAACTGACCCCGACCCGTCGCGACGACTTGACGTTATATCACTTCCGGCGGTGTTGGCGACAGCGGTGTGCATGTCGTTCGTCGGCGGTTCGATGTGTGGTACGCCAAGCGCCTCCTCGATGATAACGTCCAACTCGTTAACGCTACGCACGCACCCCTACAGCATAAAACATGTCCTACTAATCTTTACGACTACCGTCAATCTCTGCCTACAAACACACATTATAATTAGACCGCATCTCGCTGTAGCGGTGCTTTCTACATTATTATCTTTCGTCGCAGCCCATCGGTGTTTGTACGAACGCCTCCGCATACAGTTTTGCACGCACCGCATTGTCGTAGTTCAGTAGTAGTCTCTCGAACTCGGCTACCTCAGCGGCGTTTTCACGTTCAAGCCCCTCCGCCCTCTACAAATACACACATGATTAGTCCGCCCCTTTTTTAGCAACACGATCCAGAAGCACAGCGTCTATCGTCTCACTATGCGCCACTTCCCGGTCCAGCAGTGTTTGTAGGAACAAGGCAACCTCCGCATTCCTTGCACGCATCCTCTCGTTGTTCGCTAACATGTCCAGCAGCACGCGCCTGACCTCCTACAGAAGAAAATTGTCATGCTTTAAATAAGTTCGCCGCTTCGTAAGCTGAGCACCATGCCATTATATAAGTTTCGGCTATCTGGGCTAGTAGGCGCACAGATTCGTCACTCGTCGGTTTACGCGTCAACAACGATACCAACAGCGAACACTCCTACACAAACAACACAAGAAACACATTAGGCATCATCGTCGTCGTCGTATCACTTCAGCGTACGCACCGTATCAGACGGCTCGCCTTGCCACGTCGTCTTACGCACACTGAGCTCCACTCTCGTGCCGGTTAACTCCAGCACGGTATCACGCAGATCCTACTCACTTAATTCCTCCAAGTAGTCGGCCCTGTACTCAACTAGATTAGCCATTTGCGTGTCAAACAGCGTTAGCCAAAGCTCATCTTCGTCGGCATCACCATCTCGCACCATAACACGCAACGCAAAGAAATTCTTCCCCTCGCCCTGCTCACCGTGGGTTCGACATATCATAAGGGCATCCTTGACTTGCCGAAACAACTTGCGCCGGCACCTGGAACATCCCCTGTACATGCACTTGTCTTTATAAGACACAGCTTCAATACGAACTGGCGTCTTAATCTCATAGACGCCATTCTCAACGCACGCCAGCTCCCTCACACTCACCAATGTAGCGCGCGTTGACACCTCGGCGCTGCACTCTCGCTCGAGCGATGCACTCCGCACCGCCGGCTGCTCCAACGCCGCTTCGTCGGCACCTCGCTTACGCCCCATCGACGGCGCGAGAACCACCACGGGGCGCTTAGCAGCGGGAGTTGTCCCAGCTGCTCCGGCTGACGTCGATGCCTGCTGGCCTCCAGTCACCTTGGACGCCTGCTTGCGTATTGTCTTAGCCTTTTTCGGTGTCATCTCGGTAGCGTCGGCCATTGTTGCGGCGGGGAGGACGTCTGCTGCAGCTGTAATAGTTAGACCACTTGCGTTATACACTAATAGCAATTTTTCAATCGCTTTATACCCTCACAGCATATGGCGCATGCGCACTTACGGATAACGCCCTAGTCTACGGTTCTATTACAACATTTCGCGCATGCGTTCTAACGCATAACTGACTAGTCTCCGATGTATTTTGTTTTCGGGAAAAAATGAACGTTCATGTAGTGCGTTCGTTGACAAACGTTTATTTATATCGAAATTCAATAATACAATGGCACTACACAAATCCCTATTCCCCACTGATCCTATACAACGCTTAAATTCATGTTTTTAGTAGTTCGTGTATTGTTTTTGAAATGGCATTGTTCTAGCTTCACATTCCGATCGCGATAAGCTATCACCCAATTAACGTCACGCGCCGCAGCTGTTTTGCGTCACCATTCGGTTTCTAGTTATTCGCTTCAGGAAAAAAAATCAGCGGTCGCGTTAGTACATTCGTTGTCAAATGTGACTTTTACATCGAATTTCTATAATATTAATACACCACAAGATGCTCGAGCCCTAACTAATCTTTAACAACACTTCATTTCATGCATTTAGATTTTCGTTTATTGCTATTTCGATCTCTTTGCATTCAATGTTTTACGTCACTTTCGCGCATGCGCGCTTAACGCATAAGTGACTTTAGGAAATAATGCAACGGTCGTTGCTCATTTTCATACCATTATGGCTTCCTGCACAACGTCTGCAAAAGAGCCTTCCGCCGCGAAAGAGCAGCGGTACGTTTTTATTTTATTTTATTTATTTATTATTTATTTATTATTATTTAGTACAGCGGTAAGTCGTCTTTTATCCTATCTGTAAGTTTTATATTCTTTATTAATTACTTTTTATATTATTTATTTGCTATTCTTTATTAATTACTTTTATATTAATAACAGTGATTTAGTTCTTGGGAACCTCCTCATTATTCAAATGCATTATTCATATTTCACAGATTCCACCTGCCTCGACGTGGAAAAGAAATCCACCTGCCTACACGAGAAACTGTATGCAACAAGCCTGTATGTCGTGTGCACCCGTTACCACGTAGCCTGCCACCGACGACTGCCATCCCAGCCGCCTTCCAGGCACCTGACAGCAGCTCCTCAGACGACGATGACTATGGGACCTCTTCATTCAGTATACCTGACAGCAACTCCTCCGATGATGACTACGGTGGCCTCACCTCTTCATTCAGTATACGCGGACCTACCGGGTTGTGGTATACACCAGTTCCCCCTGAAGAACTGTACGAACGTCGCGGGTTTAACGCGCCGTTAATACCGGCCGCCCGTTCAACGATGATACAACGGCAGTTTGACGCTGATAATTCCCGCGCCGCGCGTCTCCTACATCTCAGCCAGCTTGGTCGCATTACTCAGGCCTGGCCGCGCTCCCCTGGGTCGTTCTCATGTCACCGTGAATTCTAATGTAATAAAAATAATCTATTACTTACACCGTTTTGCTTCCATTCGTCTATCCACCGCACATAACCATCCCGCCTTAACAGGCCGCCGAGTACAGATTTTAAACGTTTCATCGCTAAATACATGCATGCAATTCGTTTCAGTTTGACAGCGCCAGCTGTACGGCTGAAATTAAAGCCGTTACATCTCCGGCTAACCGCACGGCTATATTTAGACACCCACAACTAGGCCGCCAGATCATAGGCCACGGCTGCTGCGAGCGCCGCTGCTGCTACATAGGGTACAGCGGGGTTATTCTCAAACAATGGGTTTAGAGCGCAGTTATAACCACAGTGGTTTTAGCTATAACCGTTGTGTTTATATAAAGGCTTACATAAGCACACGCTATATATATATATATATATATATATATATATATATGCTTACGTAATATATATATATATATATATCGATAGGTCCTACGTTGATCACTAGGGCTAAATTAATCACTGGGATAACCGCTAGGTGGCGCCTCAAGGGGCAAGGTAATCAATCAAAAGTGACAGGTCATCAATCACGTTTTTTATAAGTATGTTCCCGAAAACGTTTAGTGTCACCAAAACCCTTTGATCTTTTTTTTATAAGTATGTTCCCGAAAAAGATAAGGACGTTTTTTATGCATAGAGCTAGGCCTAAAAGGGGGCGGGGCGAGCCGTTGCCCCGTCTATATACTACTGTTGTCGACCAACACCCTCCCGTCCAAAGAAAGTTGATAACACTGAGACCAAACGCGCAATGGTATTCAGATGAACTGAGACACGCCAAATACGCGCGCAGAGAGGTTGTGGCGGCGAACCAAACTCACCGTTCATCGGCAGCTGTTCAGGGAGCAATGTAATATATTTAATAAAGTGATGAACAGTGCGAAGAAAACGTTCTTTTCTGCAAAGATCAGAGACTGCGGCAAGGATCAGAAACATCTTATCAAATTAACGTGACTTTTGATGGGTAACGTACACGGGACACGTAATTTTACCAATCCATGAATCGGCCGAATAGTTAGCGACTACTTTCGGTGACTTTTATATGGACAAAGTAGCTATTATCCGACGTAACTTCGATACCGGCAGCCCAAGTGATATCTACGAAACAGCATCGGACGATGACGTCATGTTTGAAGGAATCTCGCTTCAACGGCCACGATAACTTGGATATAACAGATGACATTGTATGCTTTTCTAACATGTTGAGGAATCTCAAAAGGTGCGTCAGAAGGTTATCTGTGGAAGCAGTCATGGGCAGTGTGGAATTTGTAAAAGATAAATTCATACAGTAGGCCTACTGGCTATTGTTTGTGTGTTGCCCAGTAGGGGTGGCACCCATCTTTGCGCGCCAGGTGTCGCTGCAGCTGGTCAGCAGTCTGCATGATTTGCACGTATCTTTAGTAACACTAACAGGCTAAATTCCATATGTTTCTCCATAATCACTATTTCTATTAGGGGTGAGACCACCGCTAAAATAAATAATAGTCCCCTGTAAATGGTGATATTTTAAATTTGAGACCCTTTTCATGTGAACCGAGTGCACTAAATCAGGCATTTCAACAGGTCCTGTGGTAAAATGTGGAATAGTACTCTAATAATCTAACAACGTGTATTGTAACATAACTGTTTAATTACTCATGTCAACATCGTGGTGCATCTGGGCGGACGTGCGTTCCGCATCCCGGTTAACAGATCTGTCTAGAACAATCCATGCCATCTATATGTACAGTGATGAACTATTTATCCGTAACTGGTGGAACTTAATACGCCAGATGGCGATACTATCACATCCCCCTTCTTTCAATGAAGTGACGTCTAACGATAGTACTATGCATACAAATTGTCTACAAAACTAACTGCTAAGTAGGAAATAAAATGTCCAAAGAAGACGTGATGTCTCGTGGTAACGTGTCAATCTACATGTGCGCGCGTTTCTAAGTATGGTGTGTGCGAGTGTCTAAATATTATAACTGCGTATCTGTCTCTATGAACCGTTCAAGAATATCTAGAGTTCAAGCCTGCGCGGTTGTCGCACACTTCTCCCCGACCTCGTCCGGTAGACGGGTTCTGGCGCGAACGAGACGCGTCTCTCCGGTCTCGGGGGTGGTGCTGATGGGACGACCTCGGGTGTGGCGTCCGCACTCTCTTCCGATATGGGGTCTTGACGGAAGGGTTGATCGACCGCTGGTCCGTCCTCGTGATCGCTCAAGAAGTAGTAACGCTCAACTGTCGTGCGAATGTGGCGTCGGTTTCGTTTCACAGTGGCCCCGTTGGGGCGTAGTACGTCGTATGATCTCGGTTCGTTACGCACCACTTTGACGATGGCTGGCTGCCAGGAGCCAGTGACGTGGTTGCGAACTCGTACATGTTGCTCTGGTCCAAGGTCTGCCAGCTGGCGTGTACCTCGCGACTCGTGGTAGAGCTTCTGGTCTTGTCGCTCAAGCAGTCGCTGCCGCACATCGTCTCGATCGGTGCAAGTGTTTCGTAACTGAGTGTGAATGCTCGTATTTAGTCTTCGTGAGTAGAGGAGTTCCGCTGGTGACGATAGCCGACTGTCTGTCGGTGTCGTACACAGTAATAGCAGTGCCATCGCCTTGTCGAGTCGTGTCGCCTCGGCCTTCTTCAATGTCCGCTTCACCGTTTGGATCTGTTTCTTTTTTTCCGTTTCAATCCGTTCGATTGGGGGAAATGGGGGCTTGATGTGATATGGTTGAATGCCCATTCCCTGGCGAACTGGCGGTACTCGTTACAGCTGTACTGCGGGCCTTTGTCGCTGATGACGGTGTCCGGTGGCCCGTGTTCACTGAAGATCTCCTTAGACAGCTCAATGACTGCGTGATTTGTCACTGCTCCCTCTACCTTCCTCACAAACGAGAACTTTGAATAGTAGTCGGTCACTATCAGGTAGTTTCGTGTTCCGATGGAGAAAAGGTCGGTGCCCACTGTCTGCCATGGACGTGTTGGCACGTCGTGTTGCAACAGTAGTTCTGCCATCTGTGCTCGTTGCATCTCTTGGCACCCTCTGCACTTGTTCACCATGATCTCGATGTGAGTAGTAAGTAGGGGCTTTAGGAGGATCAAAGGACATCAAAGGGGTGTTGGATCAGTCAGGGTGTTCGAGTGGAATACAGATCAAAGGGTTTTGGATCAGCCATATAAAAATCTACTTATAAAAAAGCCTCTTATTTTAATTGGTTTTTGACATCTTACTTATAAAAAAAGTTTGATTGATGCCCGGTTGACCCCTTTTTATAGTCGCCGCGGGTTCATGTAAGTACGGTTGCATGTAAGAATATCAAGCTGAGAAAAGCCATAATTGCCAATGAAAAACCCGACTTCATCTGTAATCTATGCGACTGCGCGCATAACATATTGAAAGGGAACGTGAAATTGTCAGCGAAGCAGAAAAAAACACTGTCAAAATACAAGAACAATCTACGAAAGTTGACGTCAAAACAGGTGTCCGTCAAGCAGAAGCGAGCGTTCTTGCAAACGGGTGCGGGCGGCTTTCTGATGGCTCTGCTAGCCCCGTTAGCGAGCACCGTCCTTCTCCTGCTGCTCAAACAGGTAATCGGGTGATGCAACACGCGAAGTAGATGGCGTTGGTAGACCCTCGGTTGGTGGAGAGTCTCCTGCCGCTAATTGACCAGCCACCGAGCACGAACAGATCGCGTGCGATGAATAGCCTGGACAGCGACATGAAGGACGTTCTAGACCTTTCGGATTTATCCGAGCGAGAGAAGGTGGCGTCGTACAATCAACTGCTGAGTCGTTGCAATTCGATAGAGGCGACTCGAGCGGCACAACCGGTACGAGTGTCCGTGGTGACCAAGGGGAAGGAGGAGGATGTCCAGCCGCTACCGACGGCGGCGCCGGAATCACTGAGCGGTATAGAGCGCGAGATCGTGGAAAGCGTGCCGAAAACTCTGAAAGGGAAAGCCCACCTCCTGATCGAAAAAATGAAAACCGATCCGTTGTGTCGATGGAACGACCGCGGCCAATTCGTGTACGACGGTCAACCTATCGCGGGAAGTAACATGGTCGACCGAGGAAGAAGACGGTACCGCCGGTTGGGTGGGAAGCGTTCGGGGACCGTATGAGGCGTCTGAACGTCCCTATGGAACTCGTCGGTAACCCCCGGCATCGAGCGTACAAACAGCAGCAGCAGGCGACGGGTGGTAAAGGTAAGCGTCGTCGTCGTCGCGCTAAGTCTCTAGAGCGAGAGTGGGAGGAGTATTAAAGATGTTGAAACGCCGCCTTCCGAGCCACTCACAATGCCCCCTCGAAGGTGGGTAGTCGTCGTCTTCGTCGGCGTAGTCGCAGCGGCTTTCGCTTTATATATGTGTATATTATTCGTTGTAAATCGTTCGTCGTCGTCGTCGTCGTCGTCATGGTGTCCCGGCGGACTCGTGGTACGCAAAAAAAGCGCCGCCGACGCCGCACTCAACGAGACGACGACCGCCGCCTGAAGCGCGCCTACTTCGACCCAAAACAGGCGGGCAGTTACGGCGGCGTCGACGCGTTGTACCGGGCGGCAACTGTAGTACGCAAACCGGTCGTGAAGCAGTGGCTAGCGGCGCAGGACACTTACACCCTGCACAAACCGGTCAAACGACGTTTCAAACGACGTTGCATTATCGAAAGCGGTCGAAACCAGCAGTGGCAAGCCGATCTCGTCGACGTAGCTAAACTGAAAAAGCACAACGACGGTATAACGTTCCTATTGACGATCATCGAAGTCTTTTCGAAGCGGGCGTGGTGCGTCCCGTTGAAGAGTAAAGCCGGCCCGGCGCTCATTACGGCCTTCGAGTACCTGCTGCAGCAGCAAGAGCAACGGCCGAACGCGCTGCAGAAAGATTAGGGTACGGAGTTTCTCAACAGACCCTTTCAGAAACTTTTGTCGAAATACGGCTTCCACCATTTCGTGACGCATCACGAGGAGACTAAAGCGAGTGTCGTGGAAAGATTAAATCGGACGCTAAAGACGCGCATGTGGAGGTACTTTACGAAGCATCAGACGCTGAGATACGTAGAGCCGTTACTGGACTTCCTGCGGTCGTACAACAACGCCTACCATCGAAGCATTGGTAGGACGCCGGCGAGTGTCAACGCCGCGAACCAGGAGAGTGTGTGGCAACGATTGTACGGCGGCGAGGGTCGAGGCTGCAAGCCGAAACTGCGAGAGGGAGATCGCGTACGTATCAGCAAGGCCAAGGGTCGGTTCAAGAAAGGGTACATGGCTAACTGGAGCGAAGAGCTCTTCACCGTCGTAGAAACCCATCCGTCCGAGCCTCCCGTTTTACCGATTGAAGGACGACGCCAGGACGCAAATAGACGGCACCTTCTACGAACCGGAGCTGCAACGAGTAGTCGTCCCGAAGGATAAACTGTATCGCGTGGAGGCCGTTCTACAACGTCGTCGACGCCGTAAGGGAGGCGGTGCGGAGGTACTCGTGTAATGGAGCGGTTATCCAGCTTCCTTCAACAGCTGGATCGACGCCGAGGCGCTCGTGGACTAAAGGGTAGGTTGCCGTATCGTCGGACGGTAGTCGTGCGACGATGACCGACGAGACGACAGCAGCCGCAGCCACCAATGCCCGAAGCCGCCGACTTATCCGTCTCGGTCGATACCGCTTCAGCAGAGCCTACCGCCACCGACTTATCCGTCTCTGTCGATGCGATCGATGACGTCGACGTCGACCACGACGTCCGCGAACACGTTCCATGGCGTTTCTGCGGCAACGAATGCCATAAAGCCGAGATAATTTTCCTGTGTCAGATCGCCGTCCTGTCCACGGTTATAGTCGTCAGTATATAAAATCTAACGAGAGGCCAGTGCGACTCCAACCTGTTGACGGCGCTGTTGAGTAGCTGTCTCGGTTACCTACTTCCGAGTCCGTCTATAAAACGCGATGGCATCGTTTGACTTTTATCTGACGCTACCGAGCAACGCGTCTATGAAGGCGCGCCCCGAAAACACGTTGACTCTCTACACCACGAATCTACCGCAACGCATCGACCTGTCGGGGCAGTGGGAAAGCGGATTGGTGACGCTACAGTACCCGCATACGTGGTACAACGTGAAAGAGGAGGACGCGTACTTCTTCTTGTCTTGCAAGACGGGAGAGAGAGGGTTTACACCTCCGTAGACGGTGACGGTAGTCCAATTTACCGGCAAGGCAACATCCCTCACGGCTTTTACAACAGCGCTTACGAGTCGATGCACAAAATCAACGCGACACTGACGAGACTGAGCACCGATAAATAATAATAATACATTTATTCGTACTAAAATTGTACAATTCAACTAAATCAATGTATATAAGTTACTGTGTACATAAAACAGTAAGCAATGAGCGCAGCTCGTCAATGGCTAAAAAAGAAGAGCTACCCACATTATTTATATTATGTAATACATCTTTTGCAAATGAGACTCTACATACTAGTTCATCATCCAGCCCCTCCTGGTAGTGTTCTTGAATCATACCATAAAACTGATTAGACTTCATTCGAAAGAATGTCATGGCATCAAGTTTGAATTTGGACATGATATAGTTAAAACTTTTAGACATATATGACCCACTACCTTGAAAGGCTAGTTGAGAGAGCATTTTCAAACTGGAGTTACTGCATTTCAAGCAACTCTGCATAAATCGTACCATTCGATTCATAATTTGAATTTGAATCGGTAAACAGTCTGCTAAAAGTGGCACCATATTACAATGCGTGCAAACTGGTAGATTAAACAGTTTTCTGATGCCTTTGCGCCACGTAGTATAAAACATATCAAGATGTTTGTTTTGCAAGTTCCACAGACATACACCATAGAAAGATGTACAGTACGACATATATAATTGACGTTTTATGTTTATATTACAAAACCCAAAATTAGCAGATAACGCATTTACACGCCATATAAAATCATGACACATATCTTTTACCATAGCCTGGTGAGCGTCAGGACCAATAATAGGCAAGGCCCGCCTGGAGTACAGCCCCATCTCTAACCGGATGAAGTTGCATCTATCGCCGGGTGTCGAATTTAACATACCCCGATAGGGTAGCTAACGACTGTCTCGTATTCGACTGGCTAAAGCCGCATTGAATTATTATTTTTCGCTTTGCTTCGCTTACTTAGAATAAAAGACGATGAAAACTCACTATTCGTTGTTGTTCGCAGTTTTATTCCCGACAGACATGCATACCTCCCTACCCCTACCCTACCTCCCTACCCCTACCCTACCTAGGCCGCCGCCGTCGCCCCTTAGAGGGGTAGTCGTAGTCCCCTTAGAAGGGTAGGGTTCGTCGTAGTCCCCTTAGAGGTGTAAGGTTCGTCGTTATACGACTAGTCCCCTTAGAGTTCGTCGTCTTTCCCCTTAGAGGGGTAGGGTTCGTCGTTATACGAGTAGAGGCGCGGTGGGGACTCCGTCGTCGAGCACGCGACGTTTAGCGTAGAAATAGCTCAACACCGCGCGCGCTCTTGAATGTACGTCAGCACGGACGGTTCTTTCACTTGGAAGCCGCGGATCCAGCCGCTACCGCTCCGTTGTCCGCGCAGCGGAAGACGTCCTTGTCGATGTCGTTCTGACGCTTACTCAATCCCTTCGTTCTGTACTTATCCCCGCCGGCGCCGAAACAGTAGTAGGTCTTACTGCAGAGCGCAATGGTACCGCGACCGGACCATTCCTCTTTAAAGAGGCCCGGCGAGCGTTCACTGAGGTCGGGCCAGGAGATCGTGCGTTTCGGCGTATCGTCGCATGAACGGGCTGAGATCGTCGGACTCGATGTAGGCGTTCTTGGTGACGGGCTGTATCTCGGCGAAGGCGTCGCAGCACGTCCGGGACGGCGATATCGCATTCTACCAGGCCGAACAGAGTGCTGTCGCGTACGGCGTTCAAGATCGTCGACCGCGTAATATCGCCGCCGCCGGTCCACCGACTTTCAGGTGGCGGCGGCGGCGACGGTCTCACCTCGCGCCATCGACATTCCCACATCTCAACGACGGTGACGAAACGGCGAAGGTAGGTTGTAATAGCGTTCGTCTCGGCGTACAGTTGAGTCATCGGCGTCCCATTAACGTCGTTCGTTTCCTTTCCCCGTACACGGGCAGCCGTGGAAGAAGCATCATTGAAACTGGTACGCCGTTCGCGTCTCTCGAAACCAGCCGTCGACCCGGTATTTGCCGATGCGTTTCTCGCGACCGTTGAGCTGGTGTCGTATGCGCACCCCGTCCGTTTTGCCTCCCACGTCAGCCACTGCACGGCCATACGTCGGCATGTCATGCGTGATAGCCCATAGGTAGAGGCTGTTCACGTCAAAAGCCCATGATCGAGCGACAAGTCCGCACCGAATCGTCGTATTCGTTCTGGCGTAGAACGGTTACGTCGGCCTCGTGATGACGCGCGAAGATGATCGAGGGACCGCCGTTGTTCGGCTCGTTGAAGAGAGTGAAGGGAATCGGCGACGAAAGATCTTTAAAAAGGTAGAGTAGCGTTAGACCCGGTACGCTGATGGCATCCTTGAACATGTCGATGCGACGCTGCTGGTAGAAGGCGAACTGTTTGTCGACAGCCTCCAAGAACGGTACCACGTCTCTGTTGTTGTACCACATGAGGAAGTCCCGCAGCGTCGTCATCCCTTGGTCGCGCCACACCGTCACGCAACCCTCATACGGCGCGGCGGAGATCCCTTCGCGTTTTAGGTGTCTTTTTAGTTTCCTCAACGTGTCGAGGTACTCATAGGGAAAGTAGCCCTTCGTCACTTCGCAGCCGTAAGCCTTCAGAAACTTATCGTAGCTGAAACCGGGGACTAGGTAGTTGGTGATGTCTAGGAACTGGAGCGTCGCCGTCGCTAGACTCATGAAGTTGTTCTGACGTTTGATCGTAAACACCGACGATGTGTTCCGTCCTTCGGTCATGAGCAGGGAGTGAAATACTTTTTGACGACGTTCAAGTCGTACTTACCAGAATTGAATGCGAGGACTGGGAGCCGGCGTAGATGGGCCCACAGGCGGTCGGCAAGTACGGTATACGGGGACTTGTCCGACTCCTCCTCGTCGGCGGCGGCTCGCCATTCGGCGTCGAGCGCGTCGATCGCTTCGAAGGTCGGGTTGTACGACGGTGGCAGAACCGCGCACGCCGCTTCGCTCGCGGCCTCCAGGGCAATCATCAGGCGCTTTGCGAGGTCGTTCGAATCCCCGGTCGTGACGAAGCATCGCGCCGGCTCGTGGCCGGGGACGTTCGAGGCGATACTCACGCTGAGTAGCTCGTGTCTGGCTATCCACTGGCATTTGGCGCTATCCGCCGGCAGGTCACGATCGTCGAAGGAGCACTCGAAATCGAATGTCGCTCTGTATGGGTAGTAGCGCAGGGGTTCGTCCACGTAGATACCCTTATCCTCCAACTGTTGAAACACGGACGGCGTCGGGGAAGACGTGGCGAACACCACCCTCGCACGTCGCTTCGTTACGCCGCAATTTATAGGCCTTTCGCCACAACGATTCACCGCACTTACTGCATAGGTACGTGTGAATGATCATCGTATAGGTTCACGTTCATGGTAGTGGGGTACCTGTAGAAGGAACGACGGATCAATTCGGCGGATGTTTTCCCGGGTGTCTCCTTCGTCAGTAGATACACGGCCACGTTGGTTTTAAAGACCGTCTCCACCCGGTCGAGTTCGTTCAGAGGAACGCCGGCGAACACGTAGGGACTCACTCCCCCGCCGACGCCGCCGCTGTAGTCGGCGTAGAGTTTTAAGGCGGGGGTCAAACGGTCGCCCGTGTCTCCCTTTCTTCTATGAAGCGCCAAACAACGGAAGCGGCATAAGTTATCGGTGTAAGGCTTACCGTTCGATCTTTCTCTTGAGCGACGATCGCCTTGCTGGTGTACAGGTAGGCGGGAAGTTGCGCATCGAGACAACCGATAGGATGGTGGATGATAGCGTTGAGGAAGTAGGTAACGTATGTTACCAATTCGGCGACACATCCCGAGTCGGGTCGTTGCGCTATAACGTACTGAAGAAAGTCGGGTTGTCGGACAGCGTCGAGGAAGGGTTTCGAGGTAACGACCGCAACAATTTCAAGACGAATGATAATACCTGTAACGTCCCGTCTCCTTGTGTCGTAGAATAAACCCAAAACTTAAGTTTATTTTAACGTTAGAGTCTGCTCCGCAAACATTTGTCGTAGTCGGGGGTCGAGTGCGGCCTTGTCCAAACATTAGGTCAGTTGATAATAATATCTCGACTGGATAGGACCGCGCGACGTAGACGTACGTATACTAGACCAGTGCTCGTCAACGGTACGCCGTAGACCGGCCGACACCGACACCGCCTCGTCGTCGTCGTCGTCGTCGACGTCGTCGTCGTCGTCATCGATAGGCGGCGGTGGTGATGGTGATGGTTGTACCTTTTTCTCTTTCTTTTTTTCACCGCCGCAGGTCTTCGAAGTTCTCAAATGTTTCACCATATTATAACGATAGGTGAACGATCGACCGCCTTTCGGACATTTACAGTCATCATTCTTTCCGCTAGCGCAATTCTTTAAATGTTTCGTTAGGCCGCTACGAAAGGCATACTTCCGATCGCATTTCGGGCATTGGTGCTGCGGCTTGTTTTTACACGAATGCCCCGCCAGACGATCGACGGCTCGGCCGCATACGGGGCAGACAGGCATCGCTGCTACTGCTGCTGCTGCTGCTGCTGGTGCAACCGTTCTAGTCAACACCGAAAACGATATTAACTACGATGAAGCCTCTACACTACCTATAACGCTGTTGTTACCACCACCGCTATGAGTGGTGGTGGTGGTGGCGGTAGTGTTGGTGGTGACACGGCTGGGATCTTTGACCTGTAGCCGTGAGACGGAACGACGTTAGTAGAGCTAAAAATTACGGGCGAGCGAGCGAGCGAGCGCTAGTGGCGGCTTGACGTGTTTTGTGCTATGGGCCTTTATTAAACGTAGGGGCAACGTTTCGTGTATGAGCCTTTATTAAACGTAAGGGTTTTGTGTATGGTGGGATTTTTATTAAACGTGTTTTTGTAATAGTAATAAACAAGATTGTTCATACGTTTTCAACGTTTTATTAAGCATAATACATCACCGACGACTATAACAACGCTACTACAGGTTTGTACGGGAAAACGAGAGAATAAAATAACCAGCGACCTACACTAATTATAAGACTTCCATTTTTTACTATAACCACTATATAACCTCCTTACACATAAGTGCATTTTTCTCGTATAACCACTATATAACCTCCTTACACATAAGTGACTGATTACTCATTCTTGCACTATAGGCGCTACCGTCTACGTTATCATAGCATAACCGCTAGAGGCGCTACCGTCTACGTTATAATAGCATAACCACTAGAGGCGCTACCGTTTACGTTATCATAGCAAGTATATCCACTATAGGTTAGCGCTTATGCAACCGTACTTACATGAACCCGCGGCGACTATAAAAAGGGGTCAACCGGGCATCAATCAAACTTTTTTATAAGTAAGATGTCAAAAACCAATTAACTCTTTTTTATAAGTAGATTTTTATATGGCTGATCCAAAACCCTTTGATTTTTATTCCACTCCAACGGCCTGACTGATCCAAAAACCCTTTGATGTCCTTTGATCTTTATTCCGTGCACCGGGCCGTAAAGCCCCTACTTACTACTCATGTGCGAGCTCGTAGTCGAGTCTTCTCGACCCCCTGGTGTGCCGCATGTAGTTTCTTGAGTATACCAGGTTGTAACGTCTTGGGCACCATCACACATTCACCTTTAGTGATGATTCCATCTGCAACTGACAGCTCATCTCGGAAAGCCCAGTACTTCCGGAGATTCGAAGGTACTTGGTTCCTCCTGTCGGGCCATCCTTTGACAATCACCGACTGTAGGTCTGTCAACTCGGGGTCTTGCTGTGTCTCTAGGCGCATCGTCTTCAGTCGCGATGTGGAGAACTGGACCGGATGGAGTTGCACATCTAGCTGTATCTGCTCATCTTTGCCGCACGGCTGGCGGGACAGTGCATCGGCTAATAACATCTCCTTGCCCGGCCTGTACTTGATCTTGATCGCGTACGGCTGTACTCGCAAGAGCATCCGTTGGAGGCGCTGCGGAGCTGCCGCCAAATTCTTCAAGTGTATCATCTCGAGTGGTTTGTGGTCTGACTCGATGGTGAAAGCCTTCCCGAACACATAAGTGTGGAACCTTTCACATCCGAAGACGACTGCTAGCATCTCTCGCTCAATGTTCGCGTACCTCTGTTCACAGCCGCTTGGCGACTTACTCGCGAACGCAATCGGCTTTCCTCCTCGTAAGAGGACTGCACCCAACCCTCGGCTCGAAGCGTCGACTTGAATCACGCTCTCTGCGTCCGGGTCGAAGTAGCTGAGGGTGATCTGACGACAGATTAGCGTCTTCGTCTTCTCGAAGGTCGCGTTGTGTAACTGCGTCCACCCAAAGTCTTTCTTCACCAGGTTGCGCAGTGGCGCTGTGTGCTTGGACATGTTGGGTGTGAACGTTGACATATAGGTCGCGATGCCGAGGATCTCTTGTAGCTGTGTGACGTTCTGTGGTGTCTTCATCCCTTGGATGTCGGAGATCCTCTCTGGGTCTGGGTGGACACCTCGTGCGTCGAACACCAGTCAAAAGAACCTCATACTCGGCTGCTTCATCTCGCACGTTGCCAGGTTGAAGTCTAACCCGTGCTGTCTAGCCGTTCTCATCAGGTGGTGCAGGTTCTTATCGTGTTCCTCTGCTGTCTTCCCGAAGACGCCGACGTCATCGGCGATGCCGATCGTCCCAAGGCATTGCTCGAGGATGTAGTCCATCCGTTCTTGGAATACGTCCTGGCTCAAGTTGAGTCCGAACAGCAACCTCTTGAAGCAGTACCGGCCGGTCGTGAGACGCCTCGACTCTTCATTCAACTGTACCGACCAGTATCCGTGTCGTGCATCTAGCTTCGAAAATGTCACTGAGCCGGCCAACTTGTGCGGGATTTCGTCTAGCGTCGGTGTGTGGTAGTGAGGACGTTTGACGGCCTTGTTCAAGTCCTTCGGGTCTAGGCAGATGCGTAATCGTCCGTTTGACTTCCTGCGGTATACTATACTGGAGACCCAATCCGTAGGCTGTTTCACCTTCTCAATGACTCCGAGTTCCAGCATGTCGTTTATCTCTCGTTGCACCTCGTCTTTCAGGTGTATCGCGCATCGTCTTGGCGTATGGATGACAGGGGTCACCTTGGGGTCAAGAGTGATGTGGAAGTCACCGCTGAACTTTCCAATTCCCTGGAATCGGTCCGGGTAACTTCTCAGCAGGTCTTCCTTTGATCTGATGACGTCATCGGGTGATTTACGAGTGACCTCGCAGTGCGTCGTCACGAGTTTCAGCGATCGACACGATGGTGACTGGACCAGGCGTGTCGTCGACATAAAACTCCACCTCGCAGCTCTTCTGGTTGTAAGCACATCGCGGTGTCATTGTCCCGTGTTGCGGGATGCGCTCGCCGTTGTACGAAGACAGGTGGGCATGGGGTAGCCTTCAGCGTCCAGGTTTCCGGGGTACATTCGTCTGTATACCCGGAGAGGGAGAACGTTTCCTTGCGCCCCTGTGTCGACTTTGACTTTGAGGATCGCTGGCCTCTTCTTCATCACGATGACAAGGGACGCGAAGACTTCGTTGCGCGTGTCCTGTGCGTAGATAGAGTCAAAAACTAAAGTCTCGAAAGGTTCGTTGATCTGCTGCGCACTGTCAACGTTGTCGATTGTGGTCGGGTTGTCACCTCGACCTGCTGGTCTCCTTCTCGACGTTGACCTTCTAGCCGGGATGTCGTGACGACGTGTCGGTCTGGAGCGTGCATCCGCTCTGCCGCGTCTCGCGTCGCTGGCCGTGCAGACCGCCTTCCAGTGGTTGGCTCGGCCGCACGCCAAACACTTGCTGCCGTAAGCTGGGCATATGCATGTTTGCTGCCGACCAGTTCATGCGCGGAGGTTCCCATAATCGAAATGTAAGGCAATTCACTTAGCAGTTCGCTGACAGCATTGATTCAGACTCAGACGTGCGTCGTTGTCGTTCAAAGTCTCATTTCTCGGTCGATCTCCGACGAAAGCGTGCCGCTTGGCGTCAATTTGTATCTATAGGGTTCGTTGCCGGCTCCCACCATGGAATGGTACTCTACGGTACTCTATAATAATCTGACAACGTGTATTGTAACAACTGTTTAATTAACTCATGTCAACATCGTGGTGCATCTGCGCGGAAGTGTGTTCCGCATCCCGGCTAACAGATCTTTCTAGAACAATGCCATGCCATCTATATGTATAGTGATGAACTATTTAAACGTAACTGGTGGAACTTAATACGCCAGATGGCGATACTATCACAGAATGTATTGGAAGTAAAATGACGCATATTTGGAAGAGTGTAGTTGGCGGGGTGATTTTTTTGTTTGCCATTTTCTTCCACATAGCACATGTGGATGCTGAAAAAGTGGTTATTTTGGTCAATATCGATGCGCACCGTACATGCACGCATTTTAAAGAGCTGGATGTATGTGATTTTGACAACATTTCTTCATTATATCAATGACATGACAGCAGTGGCTGTGAATGAATTTCAGATTTTTGTCAGGTACAGTTTTCTCATAATCTGACAAAACGTTAACATGCCACATGGTCGCCATTTGCAATGGGAAATCGGTACTTTTGCAGTTTAGGCCCGCACCTCGAAAAACCATGATAACGGTCACCTATAGTCACCAAACTTCACACTATATATCTACAAAATCTATTCTACACATATACATTCGTCACGTGATCAAACAATTAAATGTACTGTCTGTTATCGATCAAAATGTACATATTTACTCGTTTTTGCGTGTATTCCTTAATTCCACTGTAAACTCCGGTAGGTGGCGCCACTTTATGGTTGATTTCAGACGCGGGAATAGATCACGCTTTATATTTCAATAATATTGTCAAAGTCAGTTAATAAAACACGCGATAATTAATTAAATAAGGTTACCTTAAATTTTATGTTGGCATCAGCTGATAGTATTTATTATGATCATTGGCTTGTGTAATTACTGCTGCTTTTTAATTTTGTTTAGCAGAGGTAATATATCATGTCTATTATACAATACATATTAATTTGTTTGCAAATATTTTATTTTGCAAAAAACATGTTTTCTTGTAATAATTGCTAGCTTTATTATATACAGTGACAGGTGAATTTTTTTTTTTATGTAACGAATAGATGTGCTTGTCATTAAGTTACTGAATGGTTCAATAGTTTTAACAGTTTTTAATTAACATCAATAATGTCAGCAGTATGAAAGACTGTATAAATGTCTTAATAAATATTTTAATGGATTTCACCCTGATCCATTCAGTTTAGACTTCTAAACTGGTGTATTTAGGTGGGCATTAGGCCATGGATGCTCCCCTATCAGAAATATGCTGTTTTTTATTATTGTTAGCTAATTGTGAAACCATATAACACCATTATATATTGAATTTAGTATGGATTATTCCTGTTGTTAATATTTTACTTGTTAACAATGTTAAAGCTTTAATTAAGTGAATTATTACAAAATAGCTGTACATATCAAATACTTTATATCCACAACTGTCTATTGCCAGGTACTCATTCAAACGGATGAGTGAACTGGAGCAACATAGAGTGAACAAACTTGTCCAAGGTTTGACACTGCAGCACAGGATTCAAACCTGGGTTCTCTCGGTCGAGAGTCTGAAGCTCTAGCTACTGCTCCACTCCGCTCTGCTCCATGAAAGCCTTTGTATGGAATATTGTTTGGCAGATTATTTTATCTATAGGTAAAAGATGATGATGTTGATTTGTTTGGCAATTTATAATGTATGTGTTATATTATAACAGAGCGAGCTGGGAAACTGGTGAAGAACGTAGAAAAGAAGGCGGCATATCTTTACATAGCCTTATTGTCCTACTGTGCCACATCCGTCGAAATCAGATATTCGCTATCGGAACTGCTATTATGCAATCCATTACACACAACGTTTCTGTGACGCTATCTACCCTGAAGTATCGTTGTGTTAACAGCTGCAAAACGGACGTAACAAAAGGTGACAGCAGAAGAACACGTATATGGGCTCACACGAGACTACGGACGTCACATCACACGAGAGTACAAACGAAACAAGAGATATGTCACGAGACTTCGGATGACACATCACACGAGACTTCGGATGACACATCACACGAGACTACGGATGACACATCACACGAGACTACGGACGTCACATCACACGAGAGTACAAACGAAACAAGAGATATGTCACGAGACTTCGGATGACACATCACACGAGACTACAGATGTCACATCACACGAGAGTACAAACGAAACAAGAGATATGTCACGAGACTTCGGATGACACATCACACGAGACTACGGATGTCACATTACACGAGACTACGGATGACACATCACACGAGACTACGGATGACACATCACACGAGAGTACGGACGAGACAAGAGACGAGACACTGGACAAGATTACGGATGACACATCACACGTTATGTCACGAGCCTACGGATGTCACATCACACGAGACTACGGATGACACATCACACGAGAGTACCGACGAGACAAGAGACGAGACTATGGCCGAGATACGTCACGAGACTACGGATGACACATCACACGTGAATAAGGACGAGACAAGAGATATGCCACGAGACTACCGATGACACATCACACGAGACTACGGATAACACATCACACGAGAGTACGGACGAGACAAGAGACGAGACTATGACCGAGATATGTCACGAGATTACGGATGATACATCACACGAGACTACGGATGACACATCACACGAGAGTACGGACGAGACAAGAGACGAGACTATGGACGAGATACGCCACGATACTACGGATGACACACCAGAATAGACGTGTTATCGCGTGAGATCCCTCAAAACGAAGCAAAGCAAAGCAAATAGACGGGTTATCAAAGCAAAGCAAAGCAAATAGATGGGTTATCAAAGCAAAGCAAAGCAAATAGACGGGTTATCAAAGCAAAGCAAAGCAAATAGATGGGTTATCAAAGCAAAGCAAAGCAAATAGACGGGTTATCAAAGCAAAGCAAAGCAAATAGACGGGTTATCAAAGCAAAGCAAAGCAAAGCAAATAGACGGGTTATCAAAGCAAAGCAAAGCAAATAGAGGGGTTATCAAAGCAAAGCAAATCAAAGCAAATAGATGGGTTATCAAAGCAAAGCAAAGCAAAGCAAATAGACGAGTTATCAAAGCAAAGCAAAGCAAATAGACGGGTTATCAAAGCAAAGCAAATAGACGGGTTATCAAAGCAAAGCAAATAGACAGGTTATCGCGCAATTCAACTAGTGGTTCTTTTCGTTGTTTGCTTTTGAACAGTAAACACCTGCATCATGAGCTTATCTACTGTTCTACTGGCTGCCAACAAGCCCACACCATCACCGTCCTTGGTACCTTTCCGATACCCAGATTGCAAGAGATATTTTACACGTAGGAACAATTGAAAAACTCACATTGCTTACAATCGCTGTAGGCCATCGACAAACACTACGACGACAAGCACTGCATTGTTCAATTCACTTGAACCGGCGCCTACTTCGACATCTGTGTCTTTGATCCCAGCAACAAAATCGACATTCTCGTCTCCATCTCAGGTGCCTACTATGACACATGTACCTACGGTTCCTTCAACAAGCTCGACATTCGTGTCTCCATCTCAGGTGACCATGGAGTATACAAAGAAGATGGCCCTGGTCGATCCACGTATCTTGGAAAACATTCAACTACAACGTCCTTCTCCTGCTAACCCTATCGAAAGGGTCTTGCAACGACTCGACAATGAAATGTTATTTTATTCAAAAAGTGTTCGTATACCTTTGCGATTAAATTCCCTATGTTTTAACATGGGGTGAAAATTCCCTATCCTTTAACATGGGAACTACTTTTCCAAGCTCATTTGCATAAATAACCACGCCCACAATGCCCAGCTCGCTCGTGATTGGTCAATCGCACTTCCACAAGGCCGCTCCTAAGACCTCATTTGCATAATTGGCGCGAAAGTGTTTTGGAGCGTACCTGTGGAAATCCCTATCTCTTAACATGGGATTTCCTCCAGGGGGCGCCAGTTGCGCGCGGTAAGGGACATCTATTACTACTCATACATAATGCATATAGTTGGCTTATAGTATTGTCTATACACTGTGGCTTTAAGCCAATCATCATACTAAAGTCATTAATATGATTTAGTCACAATAATTCTTACAGTATGTTATATGGTTATATATTTGTATGGTCATCGTTTAACTTTCTCAAATGGGTATCTAACTGTCATTTTGCGACGATTCTGGCAAGTGTGGTCTCAATTTGTTGCATATAATTTCAGTTTTACCAATTCAGCTCTTAAGATATTTAATAAATGTAATTTCGTTACGTGGCCTCCCCATTTTAAGGGTTATGATTGTTGCTAATAGTAGGATTAGTGTTATGGTTAGAGATGGGAGTAATTATCGGTACAGCTAGAATCAGGCTTGGGTATAGGGATATAGATAGTGGTAGGTATTATTCTTACAGTTACCATTATGCTCTTGAAGTATGCCATTCAGATGAATATTGCCTGCCTAGCAATGAGACAAGAGGGCTGTCGTGTATAAAAATGTCGGGATAAGCAGAAGGCCACCAGAAACGAAGATGTCAAGGAAAGTCAGAAACTGGTCGGTGCATGCATGGACAGTCAAATATTGCTGATAAATATGCTCTGGATTTCTACTTTCGAGGAACATATTTTTAAAGAGTGTTGTTTACACAATGGGAAGTTCGCGTACACTTGTCCAGAATGAAAGCAGAATGTCATTGCTATTGGTGTCCCCCAACTGCAGTCAATGGTGGAATCCTGACGGCTGAACAATACTGAAGCCCCCAACTGGAGTCAGTGGTAGAATCGATCCTGATAGCTGGAACAGGCATATAAAATTAATCCCCAAATGGAGTGCATGATTGAATACTGGCAGCTGGAACAGATACAGTAGTCGGTAATGGAATGCTGAGAGCTATACCATACACAGAAGTCCCCTAGGTGCAATCAATGGTGGAATCTTGACAGCTATGACAGATACAGAAACTCCGACGCTGCAGTCAATGGTGGAATCCTGACAGCGCTGGAATAGATACAGAAGCTCCCAGATGCAGTGAGTGATGGAATCCTGACGGTTAGCACAACTACGGATTCCCCCAGTTGCGGTTAATTACTAAATTACAGTAGATTTTGCAGGTGTTGATATCAAAGTTGACACGTACCATCCTTCCATGCAGCTAGAAATGACAACAACAACCTTCTGAAACCAGGTGACTTTCTCTGCCTCATTTCTAAGAAGTGGTAGTTGTTCAAGGTAATGCGAGAGGAAAACGAGAGATGTCCTTGTGATCAGCTAGACTCCAGCCAAAAACAAACTGCGTTGGAGAAAGACCCATATACTAATCGTTTGTCAAGAAGATCTATCACGCCGAGTGGCAGCACCCATTCTAATTGGGCCTACGTTGGTGGCCTTAGTTGTGGTTAATTGGGCCAAATAGACACACGTTAGTAGAACAAGACCGCTGAGCCCGCATCAGTTGATATTCGTCTATAAACAAATTATTAATGATGTATAATTGGCCGTCCGACGAACGTTTTACGTTCCAAACAACATATTTACCCCATAAAAGGTGAGTCTTGACATATATGGGGTATTTTGAAAACGTAAAAAGGTATTACATCCAACATCTTTGATCATAGATTAATCCCTGAATATTTGGCGCTCGGGGTTCAAACTGTCTAAATGTTGACATTTTCGCATGCATGCTTGTATGCATACATAAATACATACATACAAGTAGTAATAGGCGTGGTGTATGATGTATGTTGGCGCGCTCTGGGGGAAATCCCATGTTAAGAGATAGGGATTTTCCCCCAAGACGCTCCAAACCATTTCGCACCAATTATGCAAATGAGGTCTTTGGAGCGTCTCGGGGGAAGTGCAATTGACCAATCACGAGCGAGCTGGGCATTGTGGGCGTGGTTAGTTATGCAAATGAGCTTGGAAAAGTAGTTCCGACCCCGGGTTAAAGTATAGGGAATTTTATCGCAAAGGTATCCGACCACTTTTCGAATTTTAACCCCATGTTAAAGCATAGGCCATTTTTATCGCAAAGGTATGCGACCACTTTTCGAATTTTAACCCCATGTTAAAGCATAGGAAAATTTCAACTCCATGTTAAAGAATAGGGAATTTTCACCCCATGTTAAAGCATAGGACATTTTTATCGTAAAGGTATACGAACACTTTTATGAATAAAATAACATATACCGAACAGCATTTGGATATGTCACACACGAGATTGCTTGACCCGTACGCCGAGGCTTCGCCAAGGGACCGAGCCGTTATTTGTTTGACTAGGACATGTTGAAAATGTGGTGTTATAGTAAGGCGTCATGTATAACAAAAGGATTATAAATTCAACGGAGACCGTTTTGTCTGAAATAATGTATACGGAATGTAGATTACATATAGGACTATGTTATATCAGAGCCTATAGCCTCGTTTTTTCGAACAGAGCGACCATTTGGAATTAGACCTTTGGTGTCTGTTACAAAAACCCGTACTCGAGACGTGACTGGACACGTTTGTTTGTTTGTTGCAAGCACGCGCACCCTGTATGACGTCATGGTACGCGCTGTAATTTTGTACACGAAGTGAGTTGGTCAAGCAGATAGTGCTTTGGTTAGACCTTGTATTGAACTTGCGCGTATGTAATGTAATCCCTTTATGTGACGTCAATTAAATAAGTAATTACGCATGCCCAATAGTGGCTATTCTTATATGTCGTAGGTTATCGACCCTTTGATTAGGTGTAGGCCTCTCCATACATTTACAATTTTAACATAGGTCCAAACCCGATAAAGCATAGCCATAGGCATAGGCATAGTAGGCTAAAGGCTATCTGGCCTACAGCGCATAACCACGGACAAACAACTTACAAACACTGACAAACAACTTACAAACACCGATATACAACTCAAAAACACTAACATATTATATCGAGTGAAAAATGTCCCTGTTAACCGGTATAAACTGGTATAAATCAAGCCTCAAGGTTCTGTGTTGAAAAAGCATCCGTGTATTTGTCCCGTGTTAAGCCTTAAGACATAGGAAATTATACGAACTTATCAGCTAAAACATTCAAACTACCAGCTATCTGTATAATATTTTGATCAAACTGTTTGTCATGTAACAGTATTCGTCATACGAAAGTTGTACTTACCGAACTTTTTGAAGTTATTATAGCAGTTGATAGCCTGTACACAAACTGGTGTCAAACTGTTTTGAAGAGGTATTCCTTGTTCAAGGCTCATCTGTATTTCATCTGTGCCTAGAGACCAACAATACTGGTTCAGCATTTTATCACGCTGGTGTTCTTAACCTATACGTGTGTACGTATGTACGTATGTACGTATGTGTATAATTGCGTTCAACATCGTTATTAAATAAATAATCACGCTATGAGTGATGCACAATGTCGACTCGATCGTCTTGACGCCAAAGAGCATATATCAACACAAGACGGCGCAGTGCTCGCTATCTACATTGTTCGAGGAAAGTGAAGCGTCATGATAGTGAAGCGTTATGTTAGAACAGTACAAACACACAATAACCTCCCAGATAAGATGTACCAGTATTCATATAGTTTACCGTATTAAGGGCCAAGTGTACAAATGTCCATTAGAACGTTTTTATCTTTTTTCGGACTATAGTATTTAAATTCGTGCTTCTTCGTTAAAACCTGCCAAATTAGCTTCGGTCGTAAAACAACTAATCTGGCACGGGTAACCGAAAATGAACTCATAGATACATACACGCACATGAACTCAGACCAACTAGACGGTGAAAGACTGTTTGAGTGTTTTGTTAGACGCAGGTGTGAAGCTATCCGGCCGAGATATGTCACGAGACTACGGATGGGACATCAGAATAGACGTGTTATTGCGTCAAAGCCCTCCTTTTTTCAGGAAAATAGACGTGTTATCGCGTGAGATTTGCTTCAAAACGAAGCAAATAGACGTGTTATCGCGTGAGATCCCACCACCACCACCACCACAAAAAGAAGCAAATAGACGTGTTATCGCGTGAGATTTGCTTCGAAACGAAGCAACGCAAAGCAAATAGACGTGTTATCGTGAGAGATCCCAGCGTCAACCCCTCCGTTTTTAGTGCTGGTAGTACTCAGAACTGTTTAGTGTCGGTAGTACTCAGAACTTTTTAGTGTCGGTAGTACTTGTTGTGATATAGCACATACCATAATTGCTATAGCGAACTACATTATCGCATGTATCACTACGCCCAATAAACACCAGTTGGTGAGTTAGCCGATCAGCCTGGATCGAGTGTTTGTGCATCGCTGAACGTCATTATACCTATCGTAGCGAATCACTTCATGGTGGCAGCGGTAAAAACGAGCGAATATCGACTACAAACAGCGGTAACAGTGTACGAACTATAACTATTGTTACTGAATGCGCTACCAGCTTAACAAGCCGCAAACGAAACGTTTAGTTGAACCGAAAATGGCGTCACGCAGATGCAGACAACGTCGAAGAAGTTGTCAAAGCTGATCACCAGAAGGCGCCACCAACGTCGGAGAAGTTGTCAACTGATCACCAGGAGGCGACAGCATCGCACATGCACACCGTTAGCGTCTTTGTGAACTGTGACAGTGTTAGTTTTATGTAAGCCTACGTAAAGCCGGACCCATAAAAGCGGTCGCCAGGCTACAGTAGCTATACCTTACACACTGTGCAACACATAACCAGCTAACAATGGCAAAATACCCAACTATGAACTGGGAAGGCGATAACATCGCAGAAACATTCAAACTCTTTAAACAGCGAATGACATTGATACTCACAGACGAGAATGTCATTGACCCAGCTAAACAGGCAATCAAAATTCAGATTGCTGTTGGTAATGAAGGACTCAAGCGTTTAAATGCGTCAATGCTATCAGACACAGACAAGCAAGATCCCGCAAAACTCTATAAGCTGTTTGAAGACCAACTAGACATACGGGTGAACTTTCGCATCCACAGAATGGAACTGATGACATTTCGTCAAACAGAGCGAGAAAGTACAGACGAGTTTGTCAACAGAGCGCGTCATAAAGGCAGTTTGTGCGACTTTGATGAATGTGAGCTAGTGGAGCGAGTCATTGAGCTCATCATAGCGAGTACACCTCATGAACTGTTGCAGAAGCATTTGCTAGACCAAAACAAAGGGTACGACATGAGGAGTGTACTGCAAGAGGCACGCAAGTACGAGGCCATAGCCGCCGGAAAAGCGTCCCTACAAACATTATGCACACATCACACGTCAATCAGTGAGGTAAAGCACCGAAACGCGTGCAGAAACTGTGCATTGTCACACGCACCGAGGCAGTGCCCTGCATACAAAGACAGATGCAAGCACTGCGATGGCATCGGGCACTGGGCCAAGTGTTGTAGGAAGAAACAGAAAGATGAACAACAAAGGTATCGCAAACGACGTGATAGCCAGCCAAAGAGCCGAAACCGACGTGACAGTCGCCGCAGACCAGATAAACCAATCCATGAACTTTCTGGCTACCAAACAGAAAACGAGAACCCGGACTACGAAAGTGAAAGTGAAGGCGAAGTCTACACGAAGTCGTTCAGCACGATGACGACAGAAAACCCGGGTCGCTGCACAGACTCTCCACGTGACGAAGTGTACGCTCAACTTAACATTGTGTGCGCTGACATGAAGGGCGTCCACGAACTCAAACTGAAGGTTGATACTGGCGCTTCGGGCAACACACTGCCCATACGCATAGCACGACAAATGTACGGTGACCAGTGGACAACCAAAGTTGAGCCCGTACCGAACACTACGCTGACAGCCTACAATGGTGGCGAGATAAAATGCTTCGGTGCAATGAAAATACTCTGCCAGTACAAAGAATGCCAGTGGAGAAAGTACAAATTCTACGTCGTCGATGTCGACGGGCCAGCAATCTTAGGCTTGCGAGCATGTGAACAGATGAAAATCGTCACCATCAATGCAGTCAAGTCGAGAGACAAAACAACCCAACATGCGGTGACCGTGAAGTCCGTGGATGATCTGAAGAGGCGTTTTCCAAAGCAGTTCGACCGCATAGGTAGCTTCGATGGGAAGGCTAGCCTAGTACTGAAACCAGATGTGCAACCATCAATCGATGCACCACGCAAGTGCAGCATTCACCTGGCATTCACCGGCAGGTATTGCTACAAGAGGCTTCCGTTTGGCCTGTGCGTATCCCAAGACCTATTCCAGCAGGCCATGGACCGCATACTAGCCAGGACGCCAGGTTGCGTCGGCATCGCAGACGACGTAGTCGTGTATGGTCGAGACGACGTGGAGCACGACAAGAACCTGCTGAGACTGATGCAGGTCGCCAGTGAGGAAGGTCTCGTCTTCAACTCGAAGAAATGTGTCGTGAAGACCCACGAGATCGTCTTCTTCGGGTCAGTCTACGGCCAAGACGGAATTAGACCGGACCCGAGCAAGATTGAGGACTTACGCATGATGCCGACCCCTCAGGACAAGGAGGACCTGCAGCGATGCATCGGCCTGATGAACTACCTTGCAGCGTACATACCTCACTTTGCGGACAAGGTGGCACCCTTGAGAGAACTCCTCAAGAAGGACGTACCATTCGCGTGGCACGAGGACCACCAACACACCTATGACGATCTGAAGAGATGTATCAGCAACGAATCATGTCTAGCGTACTACCATCCACAGAAGGAAACGACGCTGGAAGTCGACGCATCGCAGAAAGGGTTGGGTGCCTGTCTGCTGCAGAACAACAAACCCGTGGCGTTCGCATCGAAGACACTCACCCCAGCCCAGTCAGCCTATTCGAACATCGAACGTGAGACACTAGCGATCGTAAATGGCATCCAGAAATTCCACACCTACCTGTTCGGAAAGCAGTTTGTTGTCATAACAGACCACAAGCCTTTGATAACGATACACAACAAGCCGCTGAAGAGTGCACCTCCACGTCTCCAGCGACTCCTGATCAAGCTACAGGGGTACGACTTCCAACTTGTGTATCGACCAGGCAACAAGATGATCATTGCCGACGTTCTGTCGAGGCTCCCCAACCCGAAGAACAACGCTGAGATCCCACTGGACGTGGCTGTGGATGCTGTCGTGCAAGATGAAGAAGAGGAAAACGTCATCGACAGCATCGATCTAATCAACTTTAGCATCGACAAACGTGCTCAGCTTCGAGAGTTGTCCACCTCAGACCGCACACTGCGAGCCCTCCAGCAAGTGGTCTACAGCGGGTGGCCCGACACGATCAGAGATCTGCCACAGGACCTTCGCCAATACTGGTCCTATCGCGACGAAATTGGCATCTCTGATGGCGTCATCTTCAAAGGGAGACAGGTCATCATTCCTGAGGCGATGAGGAAAGACATCCTAGGCCAGCTCCACGAAGCACATCTCGGAATCGAGAAGACCAGACGACTGATGCGTGAATCAGTTTACTGGCCAAACATTCACAAAGACATTGAGACAATGGTGAAAACCTGCGCAGCCTGCCAGGAGAATCAGCCAGAACACCGACAACAACCTCTCCTCGCCCACGACGTACCATCAACACCGTGGACTAAAGTGGCAAGCGACATGTTCCAGGTCAAAGGAAACAACTACCTGCTGATTAGCGACTTTCACTCAAAGTTCTACCTCGTCCAGAAGATGCATTCAACAACCAGTTCTGCCATCGCGAACATGTCAGCAGAATGGTTCAGCATGTTCTCACCACCACTGGAAATAGTGACTGACAATGGCCCACAGTATGTAGGGCAACCATTCCACGACATGTGTAAGAAGTGGAACGTCAAACACACTACAACATCACCCAGATATCCTCAATCCAACGGACTCATTGAGAGACAGGTCAGGGCGGTGAAAACGGTCATACAGAAATGTGCGAAGACGGGCAGCGACGTGCTAATTGCCTTACAACACCATCGATGCACGCCGCTGGATAGTCATCTATCTAGCCCGAGTGAAATCTTGTTCAACAGACCTGTGCGCACTACCCTACCGAGTCACCACCCGACGCTGATGCAGAGCCAGCAATCGAACAACGAGCAACTCGAGCGACGCAGAGATCGAATGATACGGGACCACGACCGACACGCGGGTCCAGAGCTCGCTCCGCTGCAGGCTGGGCAACGCGTGCGAATCCTGAACAAGGAAACACACAAATGGTGCCCTGGAGAGATCATCGCGCAGAGCACAGACCCGCGTTCATACATCGTACAGACGCCAAATGGCACGCGTCTGCGCAGAACAAGGTCCCATCTGAGAGAGCTGGTGTTGACGCCAACTCCAAGATCCGTGACATTCCGTGACCCGCTGGACGACGACGACACCTCCGACCAACCGGTCGCGGTGCCCGTCACAACGACCGGTGACACACCGCCCTCCGAACCAGCGATCCGACGATCAGGGCGCGTGATCAGGAAGCCGGCCAGATTCAGCAATGAGTAATTTTGACTAGTTATTAATTGACTATACAATTACGTTAGAATAGTTCTGTGTTATATAAGCTTACTCATAATCTCATATTCATAATTATTGTTCTAGTTCTATGTATATCGTTCACTTTTATTTCTGCAGAGGGAGATGTTGTGATATAGCACATACCATAATTGCTATAGCGAACTACATTATCGCATGTATCACTACGCCCAATAAACACCAGTTGGTGAGTTAGCCGATCAGCCTGGATCGAGTGTTTGTGCATCGCTGAACGTCATTATACCTATCGTAGCGAATCACTTCAGTACTCAGAACTTTTTAGTGTCGGTAGTACTCAGAACTTTTTAGTGTCGGTAGTACTCAGAACTTTTTAGGGTCGGTAGTACTCAGAACTTTTTAGTATCGGTACGACCGAGATGTGTCACGAGACTGCGGATGACACATCACACGAGACAAGATACGAGACTATGACCGAGATGTGTCACGAGACTTCGGATGACACGACACAAGAGACGAGTCTATGACCGAGATGTGTCACGAGACTTCGGATAACACGAGACAAGAGACGAGACTATGTCCGAGATATGCCACGAGACTTCGAATGACACATCACACGAGACTACGGATGTCACATCACACAAGATTACGGATGACACATCACGCGTTATGTCACAAGATTACGGATGACACATCACACGTTATGTCACAAGATTACGGATGACACATCACACGTTATGTCACGAGACTACGGATGTCACATCACACGAGAATACGGACGAGATAAGAGATATGCCACGAGACTACGGATGACACATCACATGAGACTCAGACCAACTAGTTGCGTAAACGAAACAGAAACTTAGCCGATTACGCTACACGAATCGAACTATAGACACGACTTGTACAAATGAAACACGAAACTTAGCCGAACACGTGACACGAATTGAACTCAGACCAACTAGTCGGACAAAAGAAACACCAACACGCTGCACAAAGTTGTCAATTCGACGTGTTATCGCGTCAAATCCCTCAAAAATATGGAATTCCAGGTAATACGACGCGTTATCGCGTAAGATTCCGTCAAAAATATGGAATTCCAGGCAAATCGACGTGTTATCACGTAAGATTCCGTCAAAAATGTGGAATTCCAGACAATTCGACGTGTTATCGCGTAAGATTCCGTCAAAAATATGGAATTCCAGGCAATTCGACGCGTTATCGCGCAAGATTCCGTCAAAAAGATGGAATTCCAGGCAATTCGACGTGTTATCGCGTAAGATTCCGTCAAAAATATGGAATTCCAGACAATTCGACGTGTCGCGTAAGATCCCGTCAAAAATATGGAATTCCAGGCAATTCGACGTGTTATCGCGTAAGATTCCGTCAAAAAGATGGAATTCCAGGCAATTCGACGTGTTACCGCGTAAGATTCCGTCAAAAAAGATGGAATTCCAGGCAATTCGACGTGTTATCGCGCAAGATTCCGTCAACAAGATGGAATTCCAGGCAATTCGACATGTTATCGCGCAAGATTCCGTCAAAAATATGGAATTCCAGGCAATTCGACGTGTTATCGCGCAAGATTCCGTCAAAAATATGGAATTCCAGGCAATTCGACGTGTTATCGCGTAAGTTTCCGTCAAAAAGATGGAATTCCAGGCAATTCGACGTGTTATCGCGTAAGATTCCGTCAAAAAGATGGAATTCAAGGCAATTCGACGCGTTATCGCATAAGATTCCATAAAAAATATGGAATTCCAGGCAATTCGACGTGTTATCGCGTAAGATTCCGTCAAAAATATGGAATTTCAGGCAATTCGACGCGTTATCGCGCAAGATTCCGTCAAAAATATGGAATTCCAGGCAATTCGACGTGTTATAGCGTAAGATTCCTTCAAAAATATGGAATTCCAGGCAATTCGACGTGTTATCGTGCAAGATTCCGGCAAAAATATGGAATTCTAGGCAATTCGACGTGTTATCGCGTGACATCTCACCGCTTTCTGACAAATCGACGGGTTATCGCGTACAGCTCACCTCTTTCTGACAATTCGACGTGTTATTGAAACACTAAACTTAGCCGAACACGTGACACGAATTGAACACAGTAAGGACAACCACCTGACAGGACTTCATTCAAAGAGGTGACCATCAAGGTTCCCAACAGCACTCAACGGATACCAATGTAATTAGTCAGAGTATTGCCATCTACCGACCATGCCAGATCTCTATTCTTGGACACACTTCCGGAAACGGTGAAACCGTAGAGGCCGCCATGACAGTCAAGTAACTTCCGGTGTGACACCACTTCCGACGTAGTGTCCCTAGTATAGGCTGCCATAGCAAACGAATTTGAAAACTGCTATGACCGAAACACTAAACTATATACACTAGTTTTAGGCGTCATCTCATTTGCATAACCAATCAGACCGAACGTACATCACGTGACTTCCCTTAACACAAAAAAACTGTGCACGTCCATGAGAGAGGCGACATTCGACGTCATCTGTTATGTCTGTGTGTAGTTCACTACAGACGTTAGCTGGTAATGTCTGTGTGTAGTTCAGTAGAGACGTTAGCCAGTGATGTATCTGTGTAGTTCAGCACGGAGACTTTAGCCTGTTATGTATATGTGTAACAAACTTGCAGGATTCTGAGACAAACGAAACATCAAACACTTAGATCAGCGTGTGACAAGAATCAAAGTTGTCGGATAAAGAAAACACCAAACACTTATTAGGTTTCGGCGTCATCTCATTTGCATAACCAATCAGACCGAAGGCGCATCACGTGACTTCCCTTAACACAAAAACTGTGCACGTCCATGAGAGAGGCAACATTCGACGCCACTCAACGGACACCAATGTAATTAGTCAGAGTATCGCCATCTACTGACCATGATAGATCTCTATTCGTGGACACACTTCCGGGAATACCCGAAGCACAGAGGCCGCCATGACAGTCAAGTAACTTCCGGTGTGACATCACTTCCGACGTAGTGTCCCTAGTAGAGGCTGCCATAACAAGCGAATTTGAAAACTCCCACGAACGAAAACGACTATGTCAATTACATGTAAGGACAACCACCTGACAGGACTTCATTCAAAGAGGTGACCAGCGTGGTTTCCGACACCACTCAACGGACATCAATGTAATTAGTCAGAGTATTGCCATCTACCGGCCATGATAGGTCTCTATTCGTTGACACACTTCCGGGAATACCAGAAGCATAGAGTCCGCCATGACAGTCAAGTAACTTCCGGTGCGACGTCACTTCCGACGTAGCGTCCCTAGTAGAGGCTGCCATGACAGGCAAGTAACCTCCGGTACGACGTCATTTTCGCGAGGTTAACTTCGCGAAAATTTAAACAACCACCAAAGTGGTATAAATTTTGTGACGTAGAACTCCGATTATCCACTAGGAGGCTTTACGGCTTTACGCCGGAAGTGACGTCGTACCGGAGGTTACTTGCCTATCATGGCAGCCTCTTCTAGGGACGCTACGTCGGAAGTGACGTCGCACCGGAAGTTACTTGACTGTCATGGCGGACTCTATGCTTCCGGTATTCCCGGAAGTGTATCAACGAATAGAGACCTATCATGGCCGGTAGATGGCAATACTCTGACTAATTACATTGATGTCCGTTGAGTGGTGTCGGAAACCACGCTGGTCACCTCTTTGAATGAAGTCCTGTCAGGTGGTTGTCCTTACATGTTATTGACATAGTCGTTTTCGTTCGTGGGAGTTTTCAAATTCGCTTGTTATGGCAGCCTCTACTAGGGACACTACGTCGGAAGTGATGTCACACCGGAAGTTACTTGACTGTCATGGCGGCCTCTGTGCTTCGGGTATTCCCGGAAGTGTGTCCACGAATAGAGATCTATCATGGTCAGTAGATGGCGATACTCTGACTAATTACATTGGTGTCCGTTGAGTGGCGTCGAATGTTGCCTCTCTCATGGACGTGCACAGTTTTTGTGTTAAGGGAAGTCACGTGATGCGCCTTCGGTCTGATTGGTTATGCAAATGAGATGACGCCGAAATCTAATAAGTGTTTGGTGTTTTCTTTATCCGACAACTTTGATTCTTGTCACACGCTGATCTAAGTGTTTGATGTTTCGTTTGTCACAGAATCCTGCAAGTTTGTTACACATATACATAACAGGCTAAAGTCTCCGTGCTGAACTACACAGATACATCACTGGCTAACGTCTCTACTGAACTACACACAGACATTACCAGCTAACGTATGTAGTGAACTACACACAGACATAACAGATGGCGTCGAATGTCGCCTCTCTCATGGACGTGCACAGTTTTTTTGTGTTAAGGGAAGTCATGTGATGTACGTTCGGTCTGATTGGTTATGCAAATGAGATGACGCCTAAAACTAGTGTATATAGTTTAGTGTTTCGGTCATAGCAGTTTTCAAATTCGTTTGCTATGGCAGCCTATACTAGGGACACTACGTCGGAAGTGGTGTCACACCGGAAGTTACTTGACTGTCATGGCGGCCTCTACGGTTTCACCGTTTCCGGAAGTGTGTCCAAGAATAGAGATCTGGCATGGTCGGTAGATGGCAATACTCTGACTAATTACATTGGTATCCGTTGAGTGCTGTTGGGAACCTTGATGGTCACCTCTTTGAATGAAGTCCTGTCAGGAGGTTGTCCTTACTGTGTTCAATTCGTGTCATGTGTTCGGCTAAGTTTAGTGTTTCAATAACACGTCGAATTGTCAGAAAGAGGTGAGCTGTACGCGATAACCCGTCGATTTGTCAGAAAGCGGTGAGATGTCACGCGGTAACACGTCGAATTGCCTGGAATTCCATATTTTTGCCGGAATCTTGCACGATAACACGTCGAATTGCCTGGAATTCCATATTTTTGACGGAATCTTACGCGATAACGCGTCGAATTGCCTTGAATTCCATCTTTTTGACGGAATCTTACGCGATAACACGTCGAATTGCCTGGAATTCCATATTTTTGACGGAATCTTACGCGATAACACGTCGAATTGCCTGGAATTCCATATTTTTGACGGAATCTTGCGCGATAACACGTCGAATTGCCTGGAATTCCATCTTTTTGACGGAATCTTGCGCGATAACACGTCGAATTGCCTGGAATTCCATCTTTTTGACGGAATCTTGCGAGATAACACGTCGAATTGCCTGGAATTCCATCTTTTTGACGGAATCTTACGCGATAACACGTCGAATTGCCTGGAATTCCATCTTTTTGATGGAATCTTACGCGATAACACGTCGAATTGCCTGGAATTCCATATTTTTGACGGAATCTTACGCGATAACACGTCGAATTGCCTGGAATTCCATCTTTTTGACGGAATCTTGCGAGATAACGCGTCGAATTGCCTGGAATTCCATATTTTTGAAGGAATCTTACGCGATAACACGTTGAAATGTCTGGAATTCCATATTTTTGCCGGAATCTTACGTGATAACACGTCGATTTGCCCCGAATTCCATATTTTTGATGGAATCTTACGCGATAACGCGTCGAATTACCTGGAATTCCATATTTTTGAGGGATGTGACGCGATAACACGTCGAATTGACAACTTTGTGCAGCGTGTTGGTCAAACTAAAGTGTTTCGTTTGTCCGACTAGTTGGTCTGTGTTCAATTTGTGTCACGTGTTCGGCTAAGTTTCGTGTTTCGTTTGTACAACTCGTGTCTATAGTTCGATTCGTGTAGCGTAATCGGCTAAGTTTCTGTTTCGTTTACGCAACTAGTTGGTCTGAGTCTCATGTGATGTGTCATCCGTAGTCTCGTGGCATATCTCTTGTCTCGTCCGTACTCTCGTGTGATGTGACATCCGTAGTCTCGTGACATAACGTGCGATGTGTCATCCGTAATCTTGTGACATAACGTGTGATGTGTCATCCGTAATCTTGTGACATAACGCGTGATGTGTCATCCGTAATCTTGTGTGATGTGACATCCGTAGTCTCGTGTGATGTGTCATTCGTAGTCTCGTGGCATATCTCGGACATAGTCTCGTCTCTTGTCTCGTGTCATCCGAAGTCTCGTGACACATCTCGGTCATAGTCTCGTCTCTTGTGTCGTGTCATCCGATGTCTCGTGACACATCTCGGTCATAGTCTCGTATCTTGTCTCGTGTGATGTGTCATCCGCAGTCTCGTGACACATCTCGGTCGTACCGATACTAAAAAGTTCTGAATACTACCGACCCTAAAAAGTTCTGAGTACTACCGACACTAAAAAGTTCTGAGTACTACCGACACAAAAAAGTTCTGAGTACTACCGACACTAAAAAGTTCTGAGTACTACCGACACTAAAAAGTTATGAGTACTACCGACACTAAAAAGTTCTGAGTACTACCGACACTAAAAAGTTCTGAGTACTACCGACACTAAACAGTTCTGAGTACTACCAGCACTAAAACGGAGGGGTTGACGCTGGGATCTCTCACGATAACACGTCTATTTGCTTTGCGTTGCTTCGTTTTGAAGCAAATCTCACGCGATAACATGTCTATTTGCTTCTTTTTGTGGTGGTGGTGGTGGGATCTCACGCGATAACACGTCTATTTGCTTCGTTTTGAAGCAAATCTCACGCGATAACACGTCTATTTTCCTGAAAAAAGGAGGGCTTTGACGCAATAACACGTCTATTCTGATGTCCCATCCGTAGTCTCGTGACATATCTCGGCCGGATAGCTTCACACCTGCGTCTAACAAAACATTCAAACAGTCTTTCACCGTCTAGTTGGTCTGAGTTCATGTGCGTGTATGTATCTATGAGTTCATTTTCGGTTACCCGTGCCAGATTAGTAGTTTTACGACCGAAGCTAATTTGGCAGGTTTTAACGAAGAAGCACGAATTTAAATACTATAGTCCGAAAAAAGATAAAAACGTTCTAATGGACATTTGTACACTTGGCCCTTAATACGGTAAACTATATGAATACTGGTACATCTTATCTGGGAGGTTATTGTGTGTTTGTACTGTTCTAACATAACGCTTCACAATCATGACGCTTCACTTTCCTCGAACAATGTAGATAGCGAGCACTGCGCCGTCTTGTGTTGATATATGCTCTTTGGCGTCAAGACGATCGAGTCGACATTGTGCATCACTCATAGCGTGATTATTTATTTAATAACGATGTTGAACGCAATTATACACATACGTACATACGTACATACGTACATACGTACACACGTATAGGTTAAGAACACCAGCGTGATAAAATGCTGAACCAGTATTGTTGGTCTCTAGGCACAGATGAAATACAGATGAGCCTTGAACAAGGAATACCTCTTCAAAACAGTTTGACACCAGTTTGTGTACAGGCTATCAACTGCTATAATAACTTCAAAAAGTTCGGTAAGTACAAATTTCGTATGACGAATACTATTACATGACAAACAGTTTGATCAAAATATTACACAGATAGCTGGTAGTTTGAATGTTTTAGCTGATAAGTTCGTATAATTTCCTATGTCTTAAGGCTTAACACGGGACAAATACACGGATGCTTTTTCAACACAGAACCTTGAGGCTTGATTTATACCAGTTTATACCGGTTAACAGGGACATTTTTCACTCGATATAGTATGTTAGTGTTTTTGAGTTGTATATCGGTGTTTGTAAGTTGTTTGTCAGTGTTTGTAAGTTGTTTGTCCGTGGTTATGCGCTGTAGGCCAGATAGCCTTTAGCCTCTATGCCTATGCCTATGGCTATGCTTTATCGGGTTTGGACCTATGTTAAAGTTGTAAATGTATGGAGAGGCCTACACCTAATCAAAGGGTCGACAACTACGAAATATAAGAATAGCCACTATTGGGCATGCGCAATTACATATTTAATTGACGTCACATGAAGGGATTACATTACATACGCGCAAGTTCAATACAAGGTCTAACCAAAGCACTATCTGCTTGACCAACTCACTTCGTGTACAAAATTACAGCGCGTACCATGACGTCATACAGGGTGCGCGTGCTTGCAACAAACAAACAAACGTGTCCAGACACGTCTCGATTACGGGTTTTTGTAACAGACACCAAAGGTCTAATTCCAAAATGGTCGCTCTGTTCGAAAAAACGAGGCTATAGGCTCTGATATAACATAGTCCTATATGTAATCTACATTTCGTATGCATTACTTCAGACAAAACGGTCTCCGTTGAATTTATAATCCTTTTGTTATACATGACGCCTTACTATAACACCACATTTTCAACATGTCCTAGTCAAACAAATAACGGCTCGGTCCCTTGGCGAAGCCTCGGCCTACGGGTCAAGCAATCTCGTGTGTGACATATCCAAATGCTGTTCGGTATATGTTATTTTATTCATAAAAGTGTTCGTATACCTTTACGATAAAAATGTCCTATGCTTTAACATGGAGTTGAAAATGTTCTATGCTTTAACATGGGGTTAAAATTCGAAAAGTGGTCGCATTCCTTTGCTATAAAAAATGGCCTATGCTTTAACATGGGGTTAAAATTCGAAAAGTGGTCGGATACCTTTGCGATAAAATTCCCTATACTTTAACCCGGGGTCGGAACTACTTTTCCAAGCTCATTTGCATAACTAACCACGCCCACAATGCCCAGCTCGCTCGTGATTGGTCAATTGCACTTCCCCCGAGACGCTCCAAAGACCTCATTTGCATAATTGGTGCGAAATGGTTTGGAGCGTCTTGGGGGAAAATCCCTATCTCTTAACATGGGATTTCCCCCAGAGCGCGCCAACATACATCATACACCACGCCTATTACTACTCATACATACATACATATACATACGCTCGATTATTTTAAGATTATTATATAATTTCTATTTCATCAACATAGTGTGTAGGCCAGCGTTTGAAATATACGCTGACCCGGTGGTCACTGACCACCTACTTTACTGTCGGGTCAGTAACGTTTTTGAGTTACTGGTCCGTGTGACCGCCTACTTTTTGAGGGATATAATACAACGTCCTACTGCAGTACGCATCAGCATTTTGTCAAGACTGGTCACCTGAAGACGATGTTTACAAAACTGTGTTTTACGCTCGATATTGCTCAATTTGTTTTAACGTGAAACGCAACGCCCACGGAGCGGGCACGTTACAATAGTTGTTATAGTAAAAAAGCACCCGAAACGAACGTACAGTAATTTATTCATTTTGGTAAACCAAAAACGAGGCATCATCACTGGCGCCGCCATCATCATATCCACACGGGCCTTTGGAATATGTTTGAGAAAAGCCGCCATTGACAAAATCTGCTGGGGAAAACCGGTTACAAAAATGCGAAAAAGATCGGGCCTACGATACTGACACGTGTCACTGACATTTCCGAGACACCTGGTTGGCCCAATTTCTGTGACTGCGTAATCCATGAATGGAACACTTTCTGTAAGAATTCGCATATGACCATGACCCAGAAGAGTATAGCTCCTGTGGTTCATGTAGGCCCTATAGATATATTGATGTAGTTTTATTCAAAATATGATATTTGGGTCGTTCAAAATGTGTATATCTTAAAGCAACCATATACATTATATATATATATATATATATATATATATATATATATATATATATATACTGTGTTGATATATGCTCTTTGGCATATATATATACTGTATATATATATATATATATATATATATGTATGTATATACATATATATGTATGTATATATATATATATATTATATATATATACACTGTATATATAATTAAAGCAATGTTATTGGAGACACACAGGTGTGTGTGTGTATATATATATATATATATATATATATATATATATATATATATATATATATATATATATATATATATAATTGTGTTGTCATATGTTGCACATTCCCATGACAATAAGAGTAAAAGAGTAAAATTATTTTATCCGTGTGACAGTCACACAAGATATAACGTACACTGTACATACTAAGTGAAATGTGTATAGTCCTTTATATATAGTTGGTTTGATGCTGGCAATGAAGCAGAGATACTGCAGGCATAGTTACTTATACACTACCCAAATATGCACTACACTAATTCGTGTATATTTAATGTATATCATACTTATGTTTTCAAATAATATAAATCCTAGTAATTATCATTATAATGCATGTAGTGATCATGCAATATAATTTGGTATATGTTTAACAGTACACACGTTTTCAAAATTAAATTACTGACACTCTTACACGTTACGAACTGAGCAACATACAGGTCAATTACAATAAGATATTTATATATTAAATTTTAATTATAGCTAAGTACATGTTTACATTTCTGAATGTCTGCTTGCATGGGCATACGGATTTTTTTTGTAATATATATATATATATATATCATATTATTATATACAAAATTGTGTGGTGCACAATGCACATGCAACATTCATCAATGTATACACAGACATTATCATTAGGTTACTAATATAAAACACATCACCATCACAACAAAAGGAGACGCCAAATTACTTCATGACTTAAAAACAAACAAATCAACAATGCCCGACCAGGTGCCAGCCAGAATCCATGGTCATGGCAGTATTTTACAGCGGCAGGATTTTTCGCTCCTTGCTAACATATAACAAGCCCTGGCGTTTCCCCGCAAAAACTACTTTCGGACATGCGCATTAAGGGTCGGTGCGGCAGTATTTTTCAGCGGCAGGAATTTTTGCTACAGCGCCACATTGTCTAGTCAAAGTAGTGGCGCCACATGGTGGGCCGCGAACCAGCCAACACCTCATTCAACAAACACTAGAGGGCGACAAACCAACAACAAGTACTTGATGAATTTGCCGTCTGCTAAACGGAATTGTGTGTTTACGTACACCCAGTCGTTAGTCTTTGTCAGATGTATTTCTGATACACTTACATGTATACCTCTCACGCGCGTTACTGGTAGCAATAGCACTATTGTGATCCACAGGAAATAACATATTCCTGTGTTTATTGCATATATAATTATGTATCCAGGCAAATACTGACTGTTCGCTCAGCCGTTGTGCGGATAACGATAAGTCTAAGCCTACCGTATCTATCTTATCCGCCCAGCTTTTGTTCTGTTAAGGCAGTTAATCCGGCTGCAGCATCAGTATCATTTTTTAATTCTCTTTAACTTGATTTACTTGACTTAAATGCATAGGCCAAACCCACCACTGTCCTCCATCTTGGAGTTAGCTTATCCAGATCACACCACTCTTCTGTTAATAGCTGGATTGAGTCCAGACTCCAGTGTCATGTTTGATTTGTTCACCCCACTTCTTCCGTGGTCTTCCTCGTTTTCTTTCTCCTTTAGTCTTGTTTGAGAGCTATGTTAACAAGGTTTTCATTGAACAAACATGCCCGAACCATGTCCCCAGTAGTTATCTATGTCTGGTGATGTCTGAGACGGTTTCAGCCACTTCATGTCCTTTCATTGTGGAGTGCAGTGGCACAATGGATAGAGCATCGGACTCTCAAGAGAATCCTGTGCTGCTGTGTCGAACCTTGGGCAAGTTCGTTCACTCTAACTTGCTCCAGTTCACTTAAATTTTTAGCTCTGTATAAATGAGTACCTGGTTATAGACAGTGGTGGATATTTAGGTATGAATAGCCTCCACGTATTAATTGCAGTATGGCTGACTGCTTCCAGAGAAGTTGAGATGGTATTGACTATTCGATTGAACAGGTCTGCCAGGGAATAAAGTGTAAAAGAACTGGATAATGTACTATATAAGAACTTTTACTCTGATCTGGATGTTTTGTAGTCTGTCTGTCCTGGTATTCTTTGATATCCTACAGACAATGCATCTCTAAAACTTCATGACACTGTCTCTCTTGTGATCATAGTGTCCAGGTTTCTGCACCATAGATTGCTGTAGGCAGTATAAGGACTACATAATAGTCAGGCAGCCCTGGCTGTCAATCTTGTGATATCTTTAAAATCATCAACATCACTAAAACACAACAAGCTTTTTTGCCCTATAATATTTTTTATTTTCCAGGGCAGAGTCTGAGAATTTTTTAAGTTTATCTTCAAATTTGATATTTAAATTGTTCGGTTAAAAACAAGCATATAATAGCCTTTTTACAATTGAACTTATTGATCATCTACCTATTAGCATCCACATACAAACCACTTTTCACAATTATAAAATAATATTTTATGCACTTTTTGTTGAGCATTATGACAGTTAAAGTACTTTGCGCTAATCGCTTCTACCTATCAATTTCTGTATTTCCCATCCTCGCAAGCCAGGCTGTTTGCCATGCAAAACTAGCCCTGGCAGATCTCCTACCCGAAGTGCGGAAGTTAGCTGAGTCAAACTAGTAAATGACTTCACTAGTCACGACTGCATCACCTGTGAGAACAGCGCAAATACCCGCCCAAATTTGACTTCTGGGAATCCCAATATGTAATGACCCGCCCATTAGCACGAGTAGCCGAGCGGTATTGTGTATTCGAATAATTGCTTCTACATCCTAAACATTGCATGTAACACGAGCCACAGTTGGTTGGAATTAGTTTTATTATGACCACCTGACCTGCCAACATCCTCTGATCTAATGAGCGATTTCATAGGCTAAGCTTAAATTCAGTGTTTTGCAAAGCGATCAGCCAGGAGGTACTGCTGGCTGACGCTGATGTAATCAGCAGCTGCGACCCCTGGTGCACGAGGATGGTATTTCCCGCATATTTTCATGACAGTATAACATTTATTTAGATGTAAAACACAGCCAGCTTTACTAAATTAAGGTACAGCGCTAAAGATTAAGTGTACATAGATGTACTATAAATTTGCAGCTCAAATATTTAGACACACAAATAGTTTACCGATTTGCTTTGTTATAAAATGGAGACGGTTGACGGAGAGATCAGTGAAAGACCAATGACGGAAAAGACAAAAGATAACTGAAATTGAGGAAATCAAGGCCAGCCTCATCCCTGATAAACAGGGAAACAAGAGAACATCAGTCAAATACTAAAGTAATTATGCTAGTAACTAACATTCAGTAAATATTGTTATATTATAAAAATAATAGATTATGTTAATTACCATAGCATATGTAAATTTCATGGTGCAAGATAACAATAATCACACAAATTGTTATCTTACACCATGAAATTTACATATGTATCACATGTATTGTGAGGCCTAATCAGCCACTCATGGCTTTATACCCTCATTACAGAAACCATGGCAATCTGTGTATTGATTGGAATGTATCATAGTTTCTGTAATAAACGATTATTATTATTATCAAAAGCATTAACATTTATGTTCTTAACACGCTATATTACTATTGTTAGGTTGCATATGTGGTAATCACTGACATTATTATAACAGTACAGCAGTTACCATAGTAATTTGTTACTTTCATTCTCTGTCCTGAGCAGGTACTTAGTTTGATAAATGACAGGGGATATCATATATGATATGGCCCATCCCATTGTATCAGTTACACACTGTTGCATAAATGATGAAGATGATGTAGATTTACCAGTCCTCAGCCACCTCCCACCGACTAGGAGGTGTAACTGTACACCAAGATTATGCTGGGTGTGTCACATGTGTAGACTTGGTATACACGCATGTGCGTAGTATTGTGAGAGGCCTAAGACTTTCCTACACAGCGTTGGCTACTTCCATCTGCCCAAAACTGCATTTTTACTTGAAAACCTGTGGCGGTCGTGGACAGTGGGTCTCCATGGATATATCAGGCTACAAAGGTGCAAATCCGCTGAAGTTCATGGGGTTTTACCTTTTTCCCCAGGGCATCAACAAGCCATCTGGATGTGTACCGTGCTGGCATGCAGGGGTGGGGGCGACATTCGCCCCTCCCCATGTTGTGACGTTTCCCAGGAAGGGAGACAGGGAGCTTGGATTCAGCATAGCTGGTGGAGCTGACGTCCTGCAGGGGTGGAAGGCGTTCTACATTAACTCCATCACTCCAGCGGGAGTTGCTGCACAGATGGGACAGCTGAAAGAAGGTGAGGTTGAAACCGAGTAATCTCAGTTACACACTTAATTACTACAGCTTAATATAAAGTGAGGTTAATAAATAAAATTAATAGCCATATGCTTGGAAAATCCACATTTGGTGGCACAACGAAACCGTAGGATTAAGTATTCTCATAATCTTACAATGTGAAAGTCATCAATGTCTATTCCGTTGCCTGGAATCAACCTGGGGTGGTAATTATTAGCAGGAAGTTCACTGAATCAGTTGTGTTAAGTGTGGGAACCGCGTGAACACCCTGAACTTCAAAACCAGCCATTGTCCACAATACCAGTTGAACATGTTGACAGTCTGATTGTTTACAATTTAATTTTGTGGGCGCAACAGTCAAATTGCTAATAGTGTTTCAGGCTTACTAAATGCAATTTGGCAGGCAGCTTCAACACATTTATGCTTCTATTAAGAACATTATAATTATTTAAAATGAGGAGAAGACTTGAAGAAGGTGCTGCTGAAAGTCAGTTATTATATAATTATTGTTTCCGTAGTGTAATAAGGCTGAAGTTCAATTACCTCTTGTAGTGTTCTTATACACCATATACCTAAACAGTGCCAGCGTATACCCCTAATCTATAATGTAGGTATATGTTTTGCATACATACCTTATAATGTATGTATTTCTGTACAGTTATTCAATTATTCATATTTTCTTATAAGCAAGCAAACTGCCAGATACATTCAAGCTACAACTGTATCATTAAACCAGACATATAAAGAGAGGCAAAAGAAAATGTTTTTTTGTTATATAAATAGGTGGCTCTTACAACATCAACATTTCTGTCTTAACAGTAGTGACCTTTTCTGCAGTTTTTTTACTGATGTACAATTTTTATATTAATTATTACGAGTTCAGTAGTAGTAGAAGTATATAATACATGTCTATATATACTTGTATACTGCATTGCATAATTTTACTTGGGATATTTGGGGTCAAACAGTTTCTGTTGCGCAGGTGATGAGGTGATGGAGGTGAATGGGTCCTTGCTGTATGGTCTCACGCACTCTGAGGCTGTGGCACTCTTCAGACAGTTGGAGAATGGACCTTTACGTCTGACGGTTCGCCGTCCACTGTTAGTGCCCGCTTCTCTTGTTACCGACAGTCACATGATATCATGATTTATTTTTATGCCCATGTGTAGTTGAACCCTTCTAAAGCAACCACCCAAGTGACTGATGCAAAATTAATGAAATGGGTGACCTGGTAATAATTTAATAGAGAAGCTAGTCAGATATACAGATGTGCAGTTCTGGCAAAACTGTGTTCATAGACGTATGTGTACATGTATATAATATGCAAAGGTGTTCAATGCTATTATCATTATGAACATAATTTGTTGGCATTAGGTAGGAATTAATTTGCCGCAAAGATCTGTAATACATCTTGATATTTCTTTTTAAGTGGACATTGGTCGATGCTGAGGGAGTTTACTGGTCATTTTAGACTGTTATAACTGGCCTCATTATGGATTATAGGATGGCCACTTTACAGAATTAGTTTAACATGGGTTTCATTGGAAAAATCAAGATAGAGTGACCATTTCCAAACTCAAACAAGATTTGCATGCGTGAGATGCCTTCAACTATCTGGTTACTGCTTTCATTACAGCTGTACACAGAAACATCACTGTCAATGTTCATCTTGTGGATACTCATGGCAACAAAAACAAAGGGATCCAAATGGTCCATGCACACCTTAATTTTCATGTTGAAGTGGCTGGAATTGAATCCCTAATGAACAAAATAGTCAACCTATAGGGAAGTGTCTCTTCTACTTGGCAGCCCTTGCCAACCATTAGCAAAGGTGGGGCGGCCAATTTCCCCAATGTTGGTAAAGGTCATTTAATAATTGTACCAACAGGAATTAAATCACATACACGATGAGATAAAGCAGAACAAATCATACTCTCATCGAGGTACTACACAAACAATTATTAAATGACAATCAGATTAATGGAGGTGGGACGGCCATTTCCCCCCATGTACAATCTATAAATTAGACAACAGTATAAAGTACTATATTGGAATCACAGTAGATAATACATCAAAACCTACTTAAAAGATGCCTCTCAAACATTTCAACGACTAAAACGACTACTTATTAATCCTACTTTATTTTCCGCCCTAAAAACCCTGCGTACACTTGCTGCTGTGTCATCAATAAGGAGATAAAAGCCTTCAGGCGAAACCTCGGGTACAATATATATGAGCAGGGAAAAGCGTCACAGAGAAATTACCGGTACATGGACCGTATCACAAAATTAACATTGAAAACAGAGAATAACACTGTGATTACATGTTATACAACATTAGCACAATGGTGGTAGAGAGGGGAGGAAGGTGGGATGAATTTAATCTTCCTTTGTGTTGAAAAACAAAGATGTGTTACGCAGTCGAATTCCAACACAAAGGGAATGGTCCCAGCTCAGCCTCGTTTTGAGTCGGGGTAAGTGTTTACATAATCCGGACCATTGTTACACTATCATTGAACAAAACGTTTATAGGCATCTTTGCCTCACATTGCATAAATACAATTTTTACTTATGTAAAAATAATCATATTAATGTATACATGCATGTGTGTTTTACTTCTGTAGTCAAGCACCCATGACCCTGGGTGAACCTCAGACGTACCCCCACCCTTCAGCATCTCCTGCCCACATCCCCACAATGGCGCCACCACGACCACCAACTCAGGATGTCAGAGTCGACACTCAGTTGGAGCGAGTTGGGATACTGCGACATCCTGTGTGTCGTGATGCCACACTGCCAGATGGGGCGGCACACACCACATTTGGAGAGACCAGACTACCGCCCAGTGCACAGCTTTCCCTGGAGGCAGAGAGGGAACAGGGAGTGCCACTGTGGAAGACTATCATCAAGAAAGGTGAGTCACTTAATCTTTGTTAACCACACAAGAAACTTGAGTTTCACGTACAGATATTTGGGCTGTGTCTGAAGGGCTCTGTCAGTAGACTGGATTCATAATGGGCATGTCATATCATGTGACCAGGATCAATCTATGTGCTTTTTCATGAAACGATTCTGAATGAAGACAAGTGGAAGAAACAGATTCAGAAGGGACTTTAAACTTGGCTTGCAAAGAATTGGTGTCGCAATGACACGAGATTGTTCAGCAGATGGGTAACCTGTATAGTAGTACGCTAACTTTGAGGGCAGTCTGGCAGCATCTCTTCCCAGGTCTCTCTATGATCACTTGATTCCATGGACCATTGCCCCCTGATCTACAAATTGACGATGTATTTCTAAAAACAATCACAGAAGTAGTTATTTAGAGTTATTTACGTATGCGTTGGTGCCTCACCCAAACTGTTTTTTTTCTGTTGGAGAAAGATGGAGACAGTGAATGAATTTAATGGTGACCCACTCTCCAGATGGCGCCATTGTAGCTTCACGCTCTCTTTACCAGGAAATATCAGTTAGCAGTTGGCAATAACAGAAACTAAATGGTCTGCGGAAGCGAGTTTATGGTCAACAGTATGTAATGATGACAACTGCTGTGCTGGGTTTGTTGTTCCATTGGCGGGTGTAAGCTGGTGAGTTATTACATTTGTAGAACCAGGCGTTGGTTTGGGACTCGACATCACTTGCCTCAGACTCCCAGAGGGCAGACAGGGAATATTTGTGCAGAAAGTTCAGCCAGGGTCTACTGCCGCACACTCACACAGCATCAGGTGAGGAGGCAGCTAGTTCTGTCATGTTCTACTGCCGCACAATCACACAGCATCAGGTGAGGAGGCAGTTAGTTCTGCCAGGTTCTACTGCCGCACACTCACGCAGCATCAGGTGAGGAGGCAGCTAGTTCTGCCAGGTTCTACTGCCGCACAATCACACAGCATCAGGTGAGGAGGCAGTTAGTTCTGCCAGGTTCTACTGCCGCACACTCACGCAGCATCAGGTGAGGAGGCAGTTAGTTCTGCCAGGTTCTACTGCCGCACAATCACACAGCATCAGGTGAGGAGGCAGCTAGTTCTGCCAGGTTCTACTGCCGCACACTCACGCAGCATCAGGTGAGGAGGCAGCTAGTTCTGCCATGTTCTACTGCCGCACACTCACACAGCATCAGGTGAGGAGGCAGCTAGTTCTGCCAACTGCCCTTCTGCAGTAGTTCTTCATACTATAAATTTTGGTTCTGAATTGTAATGTATGACCTGTCCACTAGGTGGCACCACAAATGCACTGCTGTTCTCATCTGTAATAATGTGTTAGTGAGTGTGTACGTGTGTCACAGGCGTGTCACAGGGCATACATTCAAGCATGCATGCATACAAGTGTGCTTGTATGTTTGTGTGGTGTGTGTGTACACATACATTTTATATAATGTGTATAATAGAATACACACACACACGCACTTGCATGCACTTGCACATTTTACGGTACATATACTTATAGACATGGAAGAGAATATATAGATATATTAAAGATTTACTCAAATCTCTCATAAAATCACTTTACAATTATATTAATGGACTCTTATGTTTGTATTTTATACAGAATAAAATATGTAATCATAACCATGTCAACAAATATTAAAGATATATAATTAAAGATCTAAGATGTGGCACTTGTCTGAGAGTATATAATTATGTTACATACGTATAATGTTAACTCTGCATTTGTTTATGTTTAGACCCATAAACACATTTAATTTAACATCATGTAAAACAAAAGCAGCTAGAAATTGTCAACAAAGGAGAAGCTTGCCTTTATAATTTTATTTTTTAATGTTACTTCTATACTTCTCCTTTCAAACTTGTCACCCGTAGGTTTTTCATGTCTCATTCACTTGTACACTTGAATGTTTGAATAAACGCTTTTGACTTTGACTTTGTAGCCATGGTGACCAGATCCTAGAAATTGGTGGGGAAAGGCTGGAGAATGTGAGTTTGGTGGATGCACAACAGATACTGGCCCAACTGCCCCCAGGGCCTGTGATGGTAGTTATTTCAAAGAGAGCTCTCCAACTGGTAAGAAATGTTATTTCACAATGGAAATTTATTTAATATCAATCAAAGTATTGGTGCCAATTGCTACCCTTGGTTTTTACTCCATGAATAGATGTAAGCTAGTCTATACTCTAAGGCACTGAGCTTTACTCACCTCTTTCACCTCTCAGTTCATTCGCGTCCTTCGACCAGTAGCCTCTGAACTACCATGTATTTCAGAAAACACAACAATATTTATTTACTTGTGTTTTATATGCTTTTCTAGAGGGTCTTTCTCCTACATGTTAGAATTGAGTGGTGACAAATTCTCCAGATGGCGCCACTGTAAATTAGTGATTTTACGCTCCATTGATGGGTGTAAGCTAGTGATTATGTACAGTCGAACCTCACTATTAAGGTCACCCTTAGGACTAGACGAAAGTGACCTGAATAGCGAGGGACCTTATTAGAGGGACTGATTTCCTATACTTTATAATTTGGGACTGTACTAGAGTGACCTTAATTGTGAGGTGGCTGTATTACTGAGGTGCCGTAAGGCGAGGTTCTACTGTAGTATATTACAATGTCAAAACCAAGTCTGTCTCGTGGTGAATCCCATTGTGTCGGTATTAAATGTAATGCAGTGCACATCTCTGCCATTATGGTGATCATGCCTTCAGCATCGCTGCACTTCATCCCTGGAATAGTCTTCCACACGAGATGTGCAAATGTGACTCTATATGCAGGTTGATAACTCCCTTGTTAAAACTAGCCTATCATTCTTAAAATGACACAATCATTTAAAGGGAATAAAAATAATTATTGCTTGAATTGATGTTATATTACATCCTGCTATCTATTTCCATGTCCACCAAGCCAAAAAAAATCAAAAATTTCAATGAATTAGAAATACCACATTTTATGCTGTGCAACCAGACATTTTCGAATATGCATATCTTTGCCGCGCTTTCCGGGATGCTGAGATGTGACGTCACATATGACCCATACTTGCATCAGGCCGACCCTTTCCATGCATTCAGAGCATGTTTACAAGGATAGCTTTTGGGTCAAAACAAGCGTCAAAATGAGTTGATATGCGATATTTTCCGATGTAATACAAACATTAGTCATCATAGAGGAACAAGCAGTTATCTTACGGTTCCACGTGAATCCAATTTTATTCAAAACAATGAATGCAAATGGGCCTACAAATTGACTAGGTTTCGCCGAGCTTGGGCTCGTTTTCAGAATAATTATATCGAATGCAACCAACGGGAGATAATCTACACCAATAAACATACATAGCAAACATATATTGTATCCAGCTACATAAAGTAGTGTGTATAATCTCATAATATCACTAGAATATCGATATATGGAGGAGGAGTTGTACAATTTATCATAACAACTTAAATCAATCAGTGAATTTCCGTTGGTGCCGCTAGCTCGGTTGGTAGACGCGTTGAATTCTTGTCATTTATTTTACAATCGGGCAACGCCGGTTCAATCCTGACACCAAACCATTGATTTTCTTTACACTTTTTTGTTTATGTTTTCACGAAGTAATATAAACCAAATTATTTTTAACTATGATGCACTGTTTGTAGATATTTTATAGTAATTATTTATTCGCCACAAAAATGAAAATTGGGAATTATATAATGATGTTTCTAAATTTTATTTATCCAAATAAATATAATGTAATGGATATATAATTTATTAATTGTATATATATTGTACGGTAATATATTGTAATTATATATGTGAAAACAAATTGTGATCTGTCTGGATACGATATATGTTTGCTATGTATATTTATTGGTGTAGATCATCTCCCGTTGATAGCATTTGATATAATTATTCTGAAAACGAGCCCAAGCTCGGTGAAACCTAGTCAACTTGTAAGCCCATTCGCATTCATTGTTTTGAATAAAATTGGATTCATGTGGAACCTTAAGATAACTGCTCGTTCTTCTATGATGACTAGTGTTTGTATTACATCGGAAAATTGCACAATAACTCATTGTGTAAGTTGTAAAGTGTTTTTTTCTGTATTTTTTAATGTTCTCAAATGTTACAATGTTAAACTTTGTGTACACATGGAAAACGGATTTTAGCTAATGTCTTGTTTTTACTTCCTTTAATGTTTTCACTGGATTGGACTTCTTAATGATACTTTGACTTTTGTGCAATGTTTTTGTGTGCTATGTTTTTATGATCTTGGATTTTAACATTATGTTTTATAATATTGACGCTTAACTCTTGTATCATGGCCTTTGAACAATGTCACCTGGAGCCATAGCGTTTTAAAATGCTCTTTTATCATTATTATTATTAAATGGGTTGTAGTTGCGCAGCAAGGAGAGCGATCCACTCAAGGCGACAGGACTCACAGGTGCAGAGGCTGACGATGAGTGGGACGAGAATGATGATGATGATGATGATGATGATGATGACGATGATGAGGAACAAAAACAAAAAACTGACAATGATGGTTAGTTATCTTGTCAGACTTATGTGAGAAGAGTTGAACGTAAAGTGTAAATGCCTTTCTGCTTGCCTAACAATTGTATTATTTGTTTAAGTATTAAGTAGCTCAATGAGGTAGTGTTTGTTCCCATAATGTACAAGTTAAACAACTGAGGGAATTGGCATTCAATACAGACAGTATACGACTTTGCAGAAAATGTTGCATCTGTGTTTAATTTAGCTGTGGAATTATTCTTCATTTTCAGGATACCGTGCACAAAGTAGCTATCAATGCCCACAGAGAATAGCAGCAACAGTAAGTTACATGGGATTACCTCATGTGGTGCCACCACCTCACAGAATGTCCGTTATCTTGGATTGCCTCTTCTCTGTATCTGTTTGACAATTCGTGCCTCTTCTCTGTATCTGTTCGACAAGTCGTGCCAATGGTTGGGTAATTGCTCTATGGACATTGGGCGTGGCCGAGCAGTGACTTGATGTGTCCTTAGCCTCACCCTGTGGTGCTATCAGGCTTGGTTATAAGGTCCAGGAAAAAGGACTTTCTGTTTTCTGTGGTGTTGGTTCTTATGTGTTTGTACTTGTGATGGTGATTTCAGCTTGTGCGTCTCTCCGCAGGTACCAAAATGTTTTTCGCGGGACCATCAATGTGTTGTACCATTCAGACCAGGTCTTCAGACTTCAGGTTCACATTTTTAATCTTGCATGTGTCTGTCCATGTGGCTCTTCATCTTCCACTGGCCTCTTGTTATCAACCATTCCCACCCAATATCGCTGTTGAAAACCTTCTAGTTTGATGATGTGTCCAAAAACATTATAGCCTGTGTCTAATTTGTTGAAGAGTATCACTTATTCCAGCCCACATTACGAATTCAATTCTATAGTCGTGACACATTACTAAGGTTAAATAAATCATTGCACCTTTTAAATCACAGAAATTTAAGCTAAAGCCAAGAAAAATATATTGGGGTAAGCAATAATCCACCCTAATCTCATTTGAGGAAACGTGTACTGCAATGCTACATAGATTCCATATTGCTATATATATATATATGGATGTGAATCTGGGACAATAACCAAAAGTTCACAAAAAACAGAAGCCACTGAAATGTGGTTCTTAAGAAGATCGAATGCTGCGAGTGCCATGAACTGCAAAACAAAGCAATGAAGTCATCCTTACAGCAGCCAAATCAAAAAGAAAGATCATAAACAAAATTAGAACACAACAAGCACGATTTATAGGCCATAACATGAGAAAGAAAAAGTTAGAACATATAGTAACAACAGAAAAGATAGAAGGAAAAAGATCCACAGGGCAACAGAGAATAAAAATAATAGATAGTCTGTCAACATGGTGTGGAAGGAGCACAACAGAACTGCTACAAACTACACACGACCGTGCGGTTTGGAGGGTCATGATCGCCAACACCTGTGACAGACATGGCACATAGAAGAAGACGAATCTCAGGTTTTTTAGTCCAGATTTTCCAAACAAAAAATAGTTGTGCCAGTAACCTCCTCCAAATGAAGATATATTTGGCTATTACATTGATATATTACAATGTACAATTAATAGTTAGTATTTATAATTAATAGTTTAATATGTCGAAGGTGTATGGTAGTTTAGGTGGACTTGGAAAAGGTGTTCATAACTGATTTGGAATTGACATTTAGAATTTGCGTGTTCTTGTAGGACAGTAGACGGGTTAAGTGGAGCAAGGCCTACAGAATCAACACGAGGCTGAGGGACTGGAAGAAGGCAGCCAAAGGTACAATAACAATACATGTGACAGGCAACAGTGAACTGGGTATTAATACAACCTCATCTTTCAATGTCTGGTTTATTTTCCTCGAAAATAGTCCAATGAGTTTTAATTAATTGCTTAGTTTGAGAATCTGACCAAACAATTTACACTCAGTACTAAATTTACTACATTCTACTGCTACTTAATGCCATATCACAAAGGACACTAATTCTTTGAAATACTAGTGAAAGTGTCCCAGTCGCGCATCCTGGTGTTGGCTGTTGTCAGTAAACAATATCGGTGTCACGGAGCAATATCAGTTTTAAAGAGCAGAATCAGGCTTGTGAGCTCATAAGACTGTTAATTAAATGATCCAAGTCCCCAGAGCATATTTTTATACAAATAAAGTATGATCCAAACAATACAAAATATTGCCTAGGTACTTGAGCAATGTAGCGGTAATGTGATACATTGTGTGCTCCAGTGGCGCCCTGTGGTGGCAGCGAGAGTGGTGGAGACACGACCAGCAGGACCGGATCGGATTCGCCGGTGACCCGGCCATCATACCAGCCGAGATCCAGCAAGAAGAAGTTTCACTTCAGCCTGGATGACATCACCCTGAGAGCCGAGACAGAGGAGACGTTTCCCTGGACCATCCACCACGGCCGTGCCAGGAGGGAGAGGGATCCGGCGGTCGGGGGGAGCCGCAGTCTTGTCGACCTGTTTGGGCAGCCTGATCTGTTTGGGCAGCCCGACAAGTCGTGGGTCATTGACAGGTGGATGTGGGAGAGGGAGGAGGTCGGGAGGCTGAGTTGTGATGGGGAAGACGCCCAGGTTAGTCAGCAGGGAGATGACCAATCACCCCTCTCTCGGGGTGCAAAGAGAGAAGGTGGGAAAACAGTAGATGGCACTCAGCCCAGATATCCACCCAGGCCTGTTGGACTTGACAGAAAGGCTGACCCGCAACGATACAGCACAGAAGATGACAATATGCGAAAATACATCGTTGAGATGCTGAAAACGGAGATTCAGGAACTGAAGCTGAACATACATGAGCCTGGTGCAGCAGAGACACAGACCAGGAGAGATGGACGGGAAGGAGGTGGCGATGGTCTGGAGCCATTAAGAGTAGAGGAATATGCTGAGAGCGGTCACTTGCCTATGAGAGAAGACACTGAAGAAAGACATGTTTTGAAACCTTTGGTCGCGGCACAAGAAATTCAGACACAGAAAGCCGTGAGATTTAAAGATTGTGCCCACAGAAACACACAGATGGATGAAGAACTGGTTGGTGTACCATTGGACACTGACTTAGATGCCACAAGACGTACGACATCTCATCCACATAGAAGCAACGATGTACGAAGAGTAAGATTTGAACAACTGGAAGCTGAGGGAGACTCTAGTACAAGTTCAGACCCACCAGAAATGTCTGTAAATAAATGTCCGCCCAAACCACCGCGACATCTACGAGTTGAAGCAGCAAGACAAACTGTGGCAAATTATACAACTGAGCAGGAAGTCGCAGGTGTAGAAGCATCCCAGGAGACCACCCTTACCCCTATTCTATCCCAGCCCTTCCCACAGAGGGATGACATCACAGGCACGTCGATGTTCCGTATTCATCGGTTGCCCGGAGAACCACTGGGGATGGTGCTGAACATCGAGAGCTCCGGCGGGGAGGGCGATCCCGTGTCCGCGGTCATAGTTCAGTATGTGCAGCCAGGTGGTGCCATCGACAGAGCCGGCAACGGAACCCGGTCTATACATACTGATGACCGGATCATCGAGATTAACGGAATGTGCCTTGGAGACATGTCGTACATGGAGACAGTGGTGTTCTTCCAGGAGATGCCACTGCAGGTGATAATGATGGTTGGACAAGGTGACACGTCCGAGGACAATGTCACCTCCACTCCCACAGAGTCACATACAGATGACATGTCAAGAGGTAGGACGAATTACATAACAAATGGTGGTGACTGTGAACATTCGTCAGAGACAAAGCAGCCGAGCGTACCTGTGGCTGGACTTGCTCTAAGTGAGGAAGGTGAAAGCTTTGAGGTTCTACCTGCTGCAGAGAAGGTCTGTGGAGAGAGCCAAGAACCTGAAGTCTGCAACAAGGATGCTGGACAGCATTGTGAATACGAGCAGAAACCTAAAGTGGCTTCATCAGGTGCCGGTCCTGATTATGTGAACACAACCAAATGGGTGGTAGGGCATTGTAAACAGATGGTTCTAGTCACTGGCCCAGATGATGGATCTAAACAGATGACTACAGTCAATTCAGCAGATGATCATTCTAATGAGATGGATGTACTCACTATCCCAGATTATGCATCTAAACAGATGACTACAATCACTTCAGCAGGTAGTCCATCTAAGCAGATAGGTGTAGTCACCAACACAGACAACAAATCTAAACAGATGACAGCAGTCACTTCAACAAATGGTCATTCTAAGCAGATGGACATAGTCATTATCCCAGATGACAGATCTAAGCAGATGACTATGGTTACTTCTGCAGATGATCATTCTAAACAGATGAATGTAGTCACTACCCCAAATGACAGATCTATACAGATGACTATGGGCACTTCAGCAGATGATCATTCTAAGCAGATAGATGTAGTCATTGTCCCAGAGGCTGGATCTAAACAGCATTCTAAGCAGATAGTCACTGATCCAGATTATGCATCTGAACTGATGCCTACAGTCATTTCAGCAGATGATCATTCTAAGCAGATGAATGAAGTCATTGATCCAAACAATGGATCTAAGCAGATGACTACAGTCACTTCAGCAGAAGATCATTCTAAGCAGATGGATGTAGTCATTGATCCAAATAATGGATCTAAGCAGATGACTACAGTCACGTGGATAGATTATCAATCTAAGCAGCAGATGGACATAATCTATGGCCAAGATGACAGATCTGAACAGATGACTACAGTTGCTTCAGCAGATGATCATTCTAAGCAGATGGATGTAGTCACTGTCCCAGATGATGGATCTAAACAGATGACTACAATCACTTGGGTAGAGCATCATTCTAAACAGCAGATGGACATAATCCATGGCCAAGATGACGGATCTGAACAGTTTACCCGTAATTCTTGTACATATGACCAGACCAGTGATGTTAGTTGCCTGGATAAAAGAGTCAAACAAGACGACAGTTCAGGGACAGCTTCTAGACAGATGACACAAGACATTTGTAATGACGTTAGTGTTACCCCTGCCCTAGATGAGTCGTCACGCCAGATGACAGATTGGTCAAACAAAACAACCACTGTCACGCAGGACAACTGTGTCACCAACAGGACATTCATTAGCACTCGTGTTCTTTGTGACACTCCCTGTAACTGCCGTCACATTGAAGTGGATCAGGCCCTACTGCGCTGGCTGCAGATGCTGTATGTTGTGGTCGCCGCCCAACATATTTTCAATACATTTGGCAACATCTGGCATCGTCGAGGGGCATTGACTGGCGCCTGTGAGAGAATGTCTAGTCAAGTTTGCACCAGGCTGAAGGGTGAAGAGAGAGTCAAGAGTGTGGTACGACAGTCAAGTGAAACTGTTGTAATTGAATACATAGGGTTAGACAGCGTAATGACAAATGAAGGGAGTCGGCGTCGGAACAGTACAGAGACATTTGATGACAAAATGACAGTTGAAAAGACGGAGAATCTGAGTGACGTCTTTAGCAGTGGTGTGAACACTGATGGTAATAAGTTATTGAAATGTGGAGTAGAATCCGGTCAAACCCAAGTGGATGTCAGGAAAGATAAGGTGAATGGTGATGGCAGCTTACAAGATAATAAAACACAAATCCTGGAAGGCAAACTGGTATCTCATGGTCTCGCTGAGAAAAAGCCAGGACCATTTGAGGGTCTAACTGATCCATTTGAGGGTCTATCTACTGTGGCAACAGAACTGTACAGCTCTCATGATGCACCGCCCATGTGGAAATCCCTGGCACACATGAAGGCAAAACACCAGAGAACTTTCAACAGGATTCGGCGGAGACGGGACGCTATCGCGGGTTCTTCCTCCTCCGACTCTGAGTATCCCAGTGAAGTGGGGCTGTCTCGAGAACCCCGAATCCCAAAAGGGTTTCAGTGTCTGCATGTGCACTTCAAGAAGCCTGCTTACAAGCCACTGGGACTAAGTATTGTGAGGAGCTACGGATCCACCAGTGCTTACTGCCAGGTGAGTACATCTACGTCGTCTTCTTACAATCAGTATCCTGTCTGTAGTCTTCCCTCGAGAAGTTACGTGACTCAAGAAACATATCTTTGATTTTAATAAAACAGAATTTTATTCAGAATCAAAATTGGCACAAAACAGTGTTCATCTTTATAAAATAAAATGAAAACAATCATTTAATAAATCATCTTTCAATAGTACATTTAAAAGTACAAAATTAAGTGAAATTAAATTTCTTTGAAACTTTGTATACATAAACTTAATGCTCTTGTTAGGTAATGTGCTAAATATGAAGTCTGTTTATTGTGAGCTCATATCACTAAGCTTGCTCAATCACGGTAATTTGTGTGTCACAAAACATCAGATGTTGGATATGTCAGGGGAGTACCCAGATGACAGAGCATGGCACGCGATGGTGCGGGTTGGCACTTAAGGCTTTATATGAAAGTTCTCTTGCAAAATATAATAATCTTTGATATCGGCCTTCCCAAGAGAAGTTGTAGGAATCAGGAAATGTTTTATTTTTATAAAATATTAAAACAAAGAAGAAAATTAGACATGATACAATGGTGAAATGAATGACTGAAAACAGCCACTGAACAAATTATCTTTCAATAGTACATTTAAAAGGACAAAACTAAGATTTGATGTCAACTTTCAACTCGGTCAAATAGTACGGGAGACTCCAACTAAGACCCCAATTGGTCACTGTTGTTGGAGCCACCCGATGTTTACTTACTTAGAAACCTGTTATGACATTGTACAAAAACGCTTTCTCTAGTAATTATTGTTCCATCAGTACTCGAAACAAATTGCTGTGTTCACTATTATCTCTAGTGCATGTACTAAATAACATATATAAATATATATAGGAAGTAATATTATGTACAGTATATTTTAACTTTTTAAACATGCACTGGCCTAGAACAAGGTTTCATAAAAAGTAGCCTGGGGACCAATGTACATCCATAGGGTCCTTCACAAAAAAGGCAAAATTATATTAGATTGTCACATTCTGTGTGAAACACCAAACTGGGGGTCTTGACTGGGAAGCAGGAATTTTTGAAAGCCTTTGGCTGAGAAAGTTTCGGAATCTTGGCTCTAGAACTTCTACTTGAAACTTATACTTAGCATTTTTTTATTTACACTATTTTTGTTGATACTAACACATTGTGTAGCACAGAAGATCATTTGATATCAACAAAACAATAAACTTAAGGCCTCCATAAACTTAATAGGCATCAATAACAGGATTAATGTTAAATAAGTATTGCATTAAAAACAGTCTCAGTTGGTAACTGTACCTGGTTAACTAATCTGTCTGTTGTGTCGTGCAAACAAAACACAACATGTATGGTTTTTTCGGCTATTATTTATATCTATGCATGCATGGGCAGATCCTAAACATGGTGCTCAGTTTCCCCAGCAAATATCAGGTTGCTGAAATTTAGTCAATCTAAATTTCTGCGTGCAGGAATGTAAGTCAAATGTATTGGAAGCCTGACAACTGCTGCTGACAAGATGAAATTAACTAAAACGTCCACTGACAACAAGAATCTATTTTCATTTATTTTAAATGTATACAAGGATAAGGCCAGGATGGGGGAGAAAACCAGAACGACTTAGAGACAAATTACAGTATTTATGGCAATTTCCCTGTATTGTGTATTAAAAATTAACTCATCTGCACAAGTACATTTCTGACATGAACATTCAGCCAAGATAAAGGGCACTGTGGATAAACAAATGTCAATTATCACTGTGGAAGATTTCTGGGCATACTGGTAACTGGAATAAACACTCATTCTTAAATCACTGAGTGCTCTCAAAACACTATAAAGACAGAGCTAGGAAACATGTATTATTGAATGAATAAATTGGTTTGTGGTGGAATGTTGTGCAGTTCCTATTTCAGGCTGCATGTGGCAGCACTGTCACTGCAGCATTGTGGGTGACAGGCACTGGGGGGGATACACAGCTGGGTATTGTAACTGGGTATGATGCAATGTTCTGTCCAGGCTACTTCTGTGCAGTTAATGGTTTGCCTCAAGTGGTGGCACTTACAGATCAAATGTGCCCAAAATGAGGAAATATGTTAAATTTGGCAAACTAAAATATTACATATTGTGAAAACTACAGACATAATATATTATGGCAGTGCATTGGTCCTGTACGAATCCTTTCAATATATACTGTATATAAGTAAAAATTCCTACCGGTGTGCATGTGTGTGTGTGCGTGCATGTGTCTGTGTGTACTTGAGTGCGTACATGTGTGCGTGCATGCATATACATATATATATATACATATATATATATATATATACATATCTATATATAGAGTGCATGTTCACATGTTTGTTTCTACTATAGGATGGAAGATTCCTACAAAGACCAACTTTGGTCGCTCTCGTAAGAGCACCAGTATTTTAACTGCCTACATTTATTTTAAATCTTCAGAAATGTTAATTACACTTTGTCTAATAGTAATACTATTGTATTTACTATTTACTATCATTAAGTACAAAATATAAATAATTTTGCCATCACATTTCTTTAATGTTGTTACTCAGGCATTAGTTACAATATATTTCAACAATGTATGACAATTAGAAATTTGTCAAAATTGCTGACTTTGTAAATGATGTAGACTAGTGGTGGCATATGTTACCAGAACTTTGGTTATCTCAGTAAATACAATACTTATTCTGTACTAATCCCTGTGACAGGCTGTTACAAGTAGTCTTGTTTAATCAATCAAATAAAGGCAGCTTACTGGTCTCTTGTGACAATATTGATTTGAGATTGTTTTCTGCCTGTAAGTGTTCTGTGTAAAGAAAGTTGGATTAGTCAGTGGTGTAATTTGTTGCGGGGGATTTGTTTGATCTCGCACTTATGAACTGGTATGTATGTTCATAAGTGCGAGATCAAACAAAGTTCATGTTCTAGTAACTGATACTGATTTGATGATATCTGTTCAATTGGTTTGATTTGCACCCATTGTGTGTGGCAGAATTGAATATGCATACATGTCACATTTGTTACCAAAGTATATGAACATACGATAGCCGTGACTGTATTTTAGCAAATGTGAGGAATGCATACCCGTGGAGTTTGGTTAAACATTGGTAGTTCATTTACAGTCCACATATTTCCAGGTGTATTGGTTTGTCTGGTAGACTACTTGGTGGTTCTCTTTATCTGCTATCAAACATACAATATGTCAACTATGAAGCAGCCAACATTTCCAATGCACACACATTTCACCCACATCACAGTCAGCATTTCCAGTGCACAAATTTTTCACCCACAAAGCAATCCAATGTACAAACATTTGAACCATAAGGTAGTTGGAATTTCTGAATATGGATGCAATCTTTAATTTAATTGTGTTGTTATATGCCAGATAATGTGCTCACAATTGGACACTGGGAACTGGTTAATATCTGTAACACAATAACATCTAGTTCTCCCTAGATGTTATTGATAATATAAGTGCGAGTACATTCTTTGAAACCATCTCTCACATATCACGTGCACCTCTCAAAAATGCTAATCATCTCACACAATGAGACCTCACTGCAGTGACAGTACAATACAATCTCATCACACATTGTCTTGATGTCAGGACAAAACATAAGAAGACAGTGTTGTGTTTTCGTGGAACAGACGTATGTCATGAGTTCACTGGGTTCTAGAAGGGGGTGAGGAGGAGGAAGTAATACTAAGAACAGCCTCGTTGCTCTGTGCTCACAAATCGTCTACAGAGAGATGTCTAACACACCATGTGACCTTTGACATGGCAAGTCAAGCAAGTACAAAGTGACATTGTCGTTCACTACTGGGGGCAACGTCAGGACATTGTGGTCATGGTCTACGGAGAACATCCACCAACGTTGGCACTCATAAGATTCAGGAACACTGTGTCACAGTTATTTCTGTATGGTCAATCCATCTCATATTAACAGATGCCCACTGCCCTTCGGTCTCAGATTCAACTGACATTCTTACCAAATATTCCACAATCATCTACATGAAGAAATGTGCAATTTGTGGTCCGTATTCCAAGTAGTTTCTGAGAAATGGCCATTTTACTAAGTGCTCATGATAGTTGTCAAATTTAGTTCAAACATTATGTCCATCATTTTCATGCCTACATAGTTTGTGGTTACTGTATTAACAAGTTTATACAGATCTGATATATAGTATTGGCAGTTTTCAGTATAGTCACATTGAATACTCAGAGGCAATTTTCCATACAAACAGTCTTGTTTGAGACTATGAACGATAATGTTACATTCACTGCAGCTGTTTGTAACCTAATTATTTAAATTCTCAAGTTACTGGTAATTTCACGTCTGATAAGTACATACTCATGCATGCAATCGCACGTGCATTGCACATACTGATCTTGATCTTTGTGACTGTGAAGTATGAATGTTTCCATGCTCACATCCACAAACATGCATGCACGCACACACGCAAGCATGCACACACAACTGCTGATTAAGTTTTGTACTTGACAGAATTAATTCCTTGAATGGAAGGAAAGGAGATACAGAGGGAGGAAGGGATTAATTAGTGGGCAGGAGTGGGTCAGAAACCTTTACTGTGACAGCTAGCTAGATGGCTGGTTTGTCCAGCCAGTTGACCGCTGTCACGCTATGCATGTCCTGGCCACTGTCCAGTTGTCACGTGGTCAGTGCATCTCTTTGTAGTGATGCGGTTGTCCTATTAATTTTAATTGTGATTTCCTGTCCCACTCCGACATAGATAAGTCACACGGCACAAGGTATATTGGTTTTGCTATCTTCAGGCCAGAAGCTGTTGTGAATTTGTCATTGTCATATCCAAGGCTGTGGGTATGTGATTTATATTGTTTGGACATTTGTGAAATAGTTGTGCGACTGTGGTATATGTTGATAATCGTCACGCTTAAACTAAATGTTATTTAGATGTTTGTGTATGCCTGTCAGTTATGAAGCATATAGTTTTCTTCAGCTGTATTATAAATTAAATATAAACCACAAAACAAATGTTTTCTTCAGGTATTTACAAACCTACAAATATTGTTAGATTTGTGAATATCGAAGGATAAATATATATTGTTTTTCTGTTTAATTTTAAATTGTGATGTGGTGTTTATGTAGTAATGATTGACAGAAATTTGTTTATTTAACCATGTAGTTTATTTTGGTTCATATTTATCAATGCTGTACTGGGTAAAGTGTGAGAGTTTTGCCTTGTGGTGGTGGTAGTACACAAGACCAACAGGGTAATTCATTGAGAAACCACCCCACTCCTCCTGTGTATAAATAATAGCAATTTATTGATGTGATCTCATGTAAGATAAAACTATTTTATTGATGTGATCGCATGTAAGATAAAACTATTTTATTGATGTGATCGCATGTAAGATAAAACTATTTTAACTGTAGTTGATGCTCCTCTTGATGATTTGATTTGTGATTGTTGTATCGATGTTTTCCATTTAAAAAGTTTATCCTTCAAAACTTGAAAGTATGCCACAGGAATATGAAATGCTCTAAATCCATGTGCATAAACAAACAGTCATGTGCTTTGACCATCTATAGAGCTATCACATTTGGTGGAAGTCTTATTAAAAATACTTTTCCAATAACGAAACTGTGGTTTGGTTATTAAATTAAATAACAACTGCCCTAGCACAACATCTAGAATATGGGCACCATCCATCGTCTACACTATCACCATCCCAGAATCTTCTTATGACTACACTGACAGAAATCTTTGATTAGGATTACATCATTACAACTGTAAAACATTATAATAAGATGTAATAATTTTTATTTTAAAATGAGGTCTGTTCCATTACCCAGAATCAGCCAGGGATGGTAATTATTAGCAGGAAGTTCACTGAATCGCTTGTCTTGAATGTGTGAAGCAAGCAAAGACACTGAACATCAAAGGACCTTGCGGTCCACCCAGTTGGCAACCATAAAATTGCAAATATAGCGAGTTTTGAATATGAATGTTTTGTTTACAATTTGTACATTTTGTAGTCAAACTATTCAAATTACAAATACTGTTTTGGATTTATTAAACACAATTTGGCAGGCTTCAATATATTTATACGAGTATCAAGGACATTATATTTTAAAATGTGGAACAGACATTGAGATCACAACATTGACAAGAATTTTATTTTAAGAAATTTAGTTTGACATCACTATGAATAAAAACCAATCCCAGCTACATGTAATACCATAAAGACATATTACTGCACCCACACACCCACAACTTTACTACTCGCATGAATAAGCAAACATTAATAAAAGCACACCTGGATATATTCACATGCATATATAAAAGGTAGACAAATACCAAACACCAATGTAGCTCCTATAATAGGAGTCTCCTACATCACATATCGTGCCACTTTAATTTTCATAACTTTTGCATTACATTGTTACGCTACATGTTTATATGTGTTAATTACTATTCTGCATTACATGTTGTACAATACCGGGAAAATAAATATACCTATCTATCTGTGGTTATCATTGTATATAAGAACAAGAAGTTTATTTTGACCTCAAAATATTTACACGATAAACATCAGGTATATGCATTTACACAAATAAATAAATATGCATGTATAATAACGTGTGTACGCACCATTTTTTGAAACCAGTAGAGTAATTAATTTAAAAAAAAAAACTTTTAATTTCAAGACAAATAGGGGGTCAGTGGTTCCCATTAAGACATACTAATGTAATGGGTTGTTGTAAACTTGCAGGTTCGCCGTATCTTGGCAAGTGGCGCGTGTGTGTCGTGTCAGGTCGGGATCCAACCTGGTGACCGCCTTGTTTCCCTCAACACCACTCGTCTACATGGCCTCTCACACACTGCCTGTGTCGATGTCCTTGCTCGCCCCATTACCAATGTCTGCTTGACACTGCTACGACACCAACCCATGGACCAACACAGTGACACTGACACTAGCTCAACATCAGGTGGCAGTGACACGTCATCTGAGCTGACGTCGGATGGTGAGCAAAGAACTGGTGATGCTGGTCGTGATTCCGGTAACAAACAGAGTACAACTGGCGTTTCCCCGGGGGCTTCTGGTGGCAGGTCGTTTGGTGTCGTGAACTGTGCGCTCAGTGGTTGTAATCGTCAATTTCACCAGAAACCTACCGATGGTGGCCAGTTGTCAGGTGATGCACAAGCGACATCTGGAGACAGAAGCAGAACGCAGAAAGTTAACGAGTGTAAAATAGATGATACAGACAAACATAAGTGTTTGTCTTCTGAAGTTCTTACTCCTCTCACAAGAGGGCAATGCACTGAACAGACCTCCGGACACGATGCGGAACCAGTATCTGTGGAGGTAGAGTGTGATGGTGATTCCACCAGGCGTGACTCCGAGACATCATCATTTACCACTGCAAACAGCGAAGTGCCATCAAACAGTGATTACAGTGCCCCCTACTGGCCTGCTGTGGAACAAAAGCAGGCCTTACATGGGAACAAGTTATTTGCTCAGCACGGTCCGTTTATATATCCGTGGAGGCGACAGTTTGACGTGCTGGAACGAAGTTTGGTCAATGGAGGTACCGACTCCTGTCCAGCTACAAGTCACATGATCCCTGGTGAAGATGGTGGACAGTGTGAGACAGACAGAGACGACAAGGCATCCAATGGTGCACACCTGATAGCAACACAGATATCACAGAACACCATTGTGGACGATCTACCTGTCACTGAACCAAGCATCATCACCAGGACAGATATGGCGAACACAGTAAGCACACAGATTGTACAACCACAAGATGACATCGGTCTGCCTACAGTTGACACACACAGTGAACATGACGCCATGACAAATGTTGATAATATCATCTCTGAAGATGTCGAGCCCAATGTGGGTTCTGTTGTAAGAAACCGTTGCAGCAAAGTTGGTGACCTCCAAACACCACATCATGGTAACAGTGATTATGTCAATGTGCCACATTTATTGACATCACCACATGGGGACACAGTGCAGCCAGACCCAAGCTGTGCAACATCGTCGATATATGATGACAGTACATTTAACGACAGTTATGCATATGACGATAGTTTGACACCTGGACAGGTGCGTGGTCTTCTGACAAGTCCATTTGAGGAGTTGGAAAGGGAGTTTGACAGTGAATCTACTGAGAGTCAGAGTAGCAAGAACACTGTCCTCTATCAAGGAGACAGGGACAAGTCTGACTATGATGATGTCTCCCCTAAGTTTACCCATTCACATCTGTCTGCTGAAGACACCAACTGTGTTTGCAGATCTCTCACTTCTCACTCTCCAAATGTCACAACTGCTTCCGTAGAAGGTGAAAGCTCCCCTCACTCATACCATCAACCTGAGATGGCAGAACATGTTGACATGGTCCCAGAAGGAAACCCAGCAAATGCTCCCTTAGGAATGGAGACAAGTCCACTGGATGAGGACCAGCCCACAAGAATGGATGCATGCATGCCTCTCCAGGTGTCTGGATTCTTGGAGAAGACAGGAGCTGCGCATCTGTGCAAGGATCCAGACATGATGGTGACACCAGAGACTGATGCGTCAGTATCACCCGTGTCGGCTGACATACAGCGCAGACTCCAGCACAATAGGCTCATGGCAGAGTTAAAGGCAGCAGGAGAAGAGGTAGGTCACATGAACTTATTTATTTAACTTGTGTTTGTTTAACATACGTTTACCTTGTAATTTGTAAAGCGCCATATATGTAGCACTATGATTATGATGTAATAGAATTTTCTATATTATTATCTGCTTACATATTTACCTAATGCATGCACTTCATTTAGTTGTTTATTTAATTAATTTATTTATTTAATTTGTTTTATTGAACTCGTCAGCTTCATTAATATGTTTATCTACTGCATTAACTTAATTTAATTGTTTATTTAGTCACTTGTTTAATTATTTAGTTTGTTTTTTAATTTAATTTCAATGTTTACTTAACTTGTATGTTACCTAATGCATCAACTTAATTAAGTTGTTTATTTCACTTATCTATTTATAACGTATGTTCACATGTTTTCTAAACACATTTGTACTTCAACTTATTTAAATGATCTAAGTAATATCTTGTCAGCACCTTTGACCTTTGACACATGGTGCATTACAAATGTATAATAAATAACATTGTTTCAGCCAGCTGCATGGCTGAAACCGTCCACTGACCACACAGTATGTCCTGCTGCTTCAGTCACTGACCAGCTGCAGCGAGACATGTGTGACTTGTACGCCTGTGGAGGAGACATTGACACGGCTTCAGTGCGAACAGATTGGTCTGACAACACATCAGTCGATACTGCAGCAGCCCCTTCAGAAAACACCCATCAGCCACCCTGTATCAGCAGGACTAAGCCTGGCTCCGAACCACAGGTGACAGGTGTGGGAAACAATAGAGAAGAACATTGCAATGATATCCTTTCTCGTCCACAACTTGTTGCATCGTTCAACGATCATCTGAGTAGACTTTCTGGGTTCTTAAACCCCAAGTTGTTGACCCATCAGCCACATGGCAGTGATGTGAAGCTGCAGCCTCAATCTTTGTGTCAACGTTTGTTGTTTAATCAAGAGTGTTTGAGTGAGAAACGATGCATTGCCAGAGAGACTGAGCAGTGTAATCAGTCAACGGCTTGGACACAAAAAACCAACGAGTCACATAGCTTTGAATGTGCAGCCCGTAATGACATGCATGTCCTTCCAAGAATGACAACAAACACAGCTGGAGATAGTGCACTGGGTGAAAGCCGTGACACTGTATCAGATGTCTGTATGTCACGGGACGCCGTCACAACAGTGAGGGTTATGTTTCGTCCCCAGTCAGACATTCTCCACCCCGACCAGCATTGCAACACTGTTAAACAGCGACCTTGCTCAGTGTTTTTGCCCACGGTCACGCTTCACCGACTGGACCCTTGCATCACCACCGAAGGTGACCAGCTGACGCATTCGTCATGCTTGAGTGCACATGAACAGGTTTTATCCGCAACAGAACGAAACAGACAGAACTTCCAAGGTGATGAATGCATGACAGTCCCCCCACTGAGCCTTTATCTCCCCCCACCAGAGGTCAGTGCAGTGCCGCTGCGCCAGAGTTGCTTTCTGGGCCACGTCAACGCTGGCACTGTCGCAGAGGGTACAGGGTTATCTGTGGTTGGCGGCTCCAGGATCTTTACCCATGACTGGCAGCCAATGACTACAGAAGAATGTTCTGCAACAACTGTAAATAGGCATATGACTCAGACATCAAGTCCTACACTAAACAGTAAGAGTGTGACAATCACTCGTGAATGTACCATCGCAACGACTGTATCGCCACAGATTCGGCCACGCGTGACATCTGCGGATACTATTGATCCAGAGTCTTCCATTATTGGATCGTATCCGGAAGTGGGTCTAGTCACCAATGAAGCCCAGTGTGTTCCCTTTGAAGGTGATAAACTAAGGAAACTGCCTCTGGGATGGGATGATCCGACGTTGTCATGCTTGGCTGGGAATTTACTACCAGGAAGTTCGAGTGACGAAGTAAAGAAGGTGTGTGGTGATTGGGGGAGGGGATATCTACACTGTGTCACCCCTGATGGAACTACATTGACAGCATCCACACAACCCGTGAACATGTTGTCAACCAGCCATAGGGCCAATGGTACAGGGGGGTGTGGGAAAAGGACTGAGAATAAACCATTCCACGTCCAAATCCTGCGCAGTCTGCTCGGGGTGGGGATCTCAGTCAAAGTTACCCCCGATGGGGTGGTTATTACGGACATACAGAAGACTGGACCAGTGGCCAAGAACGGCAGTGTCAGGTAAGGTGTTGGGTGAAAGGGGAACTGGTGTTGGGTCTGTCTAATAATATAATACATTATTTATATCTATTCCATATGCCCTCTAATATGCTTAAGTAGCTTGTACTTACATGTAATTGAATCAATTCGCCGAATTCAGTTATTTATTGAGGATGTAACAGATGGTATATATTTGACATTCATATGACAGTGTGACATAATTATATAACTATCAAAGGCATTCATATGACAGTGTGACATAATTATATAACTATCAAAGACATTCATATGACAGTGTGACATAATTATATAACTATCAAAGACATTCATATGACAGTGTGACATAATTATATAACTATCAAAGACATTCATATTCAGATATATAATAAACAATGTGTGTGTGTGTGTGTGTGTGTGTGTGTGTGTGTGTGTGTGTGTGTGTGTGTGTGTGTGTGTGTGTGTGTGTGTGTGTGTGTGTGTGTGTGTGTGTGTGTGTGTGTGTGTGTGTGTGTGTGTGTGTGTGTGTGCATGCATGCATCAGCAGATGCATGCACGTGTATGTTAGTTTGGAGTGCATGGCCAGTAAAATTAATTGCATTATGATGTTTTTAATAACACACATGAAAGACAATGAAACAGGAAGCAGACCAGTTTTAACTTCATAACTCTAACCGCTGGCAGTATAGTTACTGTGATAAACGGCAAGCATGAATTTGTGTTCAGCTGGTGTGAATGTGTCTGCATGTAATTCTTGAGCCCAACTTGTAACAAAAAGCACCCCACTGTCTGGCTTCGCCGGGTGCACATTATGGCATTGGGCTAAGACTTACTTTTTATCTGCGTTTGAATGACTTATCATTGATCATTAAGCATGGCTGGGACTGCTTTCATAGAATAGTATTTGACTTTAATAGGCTTTTGACAGGACAGTTTGCCACTCCCACATACAGTGAACTCTTACAATTAGGGTCACATTCAGACTTGATGAAACTATCCGTATAATTTATTTATTATATCCAATGTCTCTTATATGCAAGGGCTTAGCCAGAGACCTGTCTGCCCATCTTCAAGACTGGCAGATAACTGGCCAAGATGAGTCATTACAACTGATAAGATGGGTGGAATTTAGAGGGGCCATATGGCCACTAAATTAACTAATAGTTTCAAGTCTAGGGGCCCACATTAATGATTATCATTGGCACAACCTGTTCACATGCTGTAATGCACACTTTGGATAAATTCAAGACTGACAAAACATGATTTCTGGCTAAGGGCCTGCTTATACCCATATATACATATCGAGAATGGGAATTTTGTTCTTTATATCAGATTGAGCGAGACCCCAATATAGACATCAGGCCTTGTGTATTATTTCAGAGAACTTTATATCAGTTATATTTGAAACTTTCTTTAATTATTACTGGTTTCTGACTGACTTTGTTTTGGGTGACTAAAATATGACGGCCTAGTCAGTCTTTTTCAGGACAGTTTGTAATATCACCAAGCCACCCTTTCTTTGCCGGTCAGTGCTAGGGTGTATGTCATCCTTGGTGGCTCTTTAATTACATCCCAAAATAATGTTACAGTTATTCACAAATATCAAAACATTTTCATGTTTCTTTAAAACATTATTATTTATATATATATGTCCTTGATTTTTAATAGAAGAGATAATTGATTCATAAAGTTTATATGTTAGTGGGAATTTGTTGAATTATCACATGTAAACAGTTTTAGGTGTTCATTATTTCATCAAAATATTCTGAATCATATCATGGTATGCAGTTGGCACATGCTATTGGGACTTACTGTAAGAAACTTAACATCTCCATTCAGAGATTTCAGACCTGCACTGTATTGGCTACCCGTGGAAGGGCAAGGACACTGTAACAAGTTTATTAATTAAATGCAAAATTCAGCACATTTATTGTAGTACAACTGTATTAAGATATATTGATATAATTATTAGTAAAGTGGAGTGGACATTGCACCTTCAATGTTTGCATCAACAACATGGAGCATGTATGCGACCCCCAAGGCATTCCAGCTGTTACGCATGACAGTTATTTAGGTGCACGGAACATGTTGGACGTGTTTGACGCACACTTACGATGAATGCATCTATAGTTGCCGCACCATGACTGCGTGACCGTGTATCATAGCAGTCAGTGACACGGCAATGAGCCAGCCTTTATGCCCAGTGCCGTGTACAAATATGGGTTTCTTCTCGCCTTTCAATACCAGCCTTCGGCCATGGTAAAGAAACTTGCCACAAAGAGCCTCTCGGTGCATGAATACCACTGCCGGTGGCCACATACAATGATTGTCTGTAGGGTAATATTATTGAATAGATTCTGTTGACAGGTGGCGCTATAGGCACACATTGCCCACCCCTCACCTGAGGGTGTCTATACTGAAGGAGGACAGGGATCTCAGCCTACCATTTCCCACCTACTTTTAGTACCAATGTCCCATCTCCAACTTGTTTGGGGGGCCAACCTCCCATCTCCAAGTTGTTTTGGGGCCAACCTCCCATCTCCAACTTGTTTTGATGGTCAACCTCCCATCTCCACCTGTTTTGGGGCCAACCTCCCATCTCCAAGTTGTTTTGGGGCCAACCTCCCATCTCCAACTTGTTTTGGGGCCAACCTCCCATCTCCACCTGTTTTGGGGCCAACCTCCCATCTCCAACTTGTTTTGGGGCCAACCTCCCATCTCCAACTTGTTTTGGGGCCAACCTCCCATCTCCAACTTGTTTTGGGGCCAACCTCCCATCTCCAACTTGTTTTGGGGGCCAACCTCCCATCTCCAACTTGTTTTGGGGCCAACCTCTCATCTCCAACTTGTTTTTATGCCCAACCTCCCATCTCCACCTGTTTTGGGGCCAACCTCCCATCTCCAACTTGTTTTGGGGCCAACCTCCCATCTCCACCTGTTTTGGGGCCAACCTCCCATCTCCAACTTGTTTTGGGGCCAACTTCCCATCTCCAACTTGTTTTGGGGCCAACCTCTCATATATCCCACCTATGGTATATGACTTTTCACACTTGCAACTTACCCAGTCTAACAATTAGTGTCAATTTTGTATGATTATCATTATGACAAAGGTACAGGGAAAACCTTTTTAACGCTGCAGTACATTACTTAAGCTGTTCACAGACAACAATGAAATGTATTTTATTAACGATATTTTCAACCATCAGAGAAGGTCCATATCAACTTGGTAATGAATTACCATGAAATCAATGAAAACGAGTTGGAAATTTAAGTATTGATTGATGTTATCTTTGAAGATTTTTTGGGGGGTTTGAATTTCTTGTTTGAGTTTCTTGAGAGGTAATGTGATTCAATGTTGGAATAAACCAAGAAACTAGAACTGGTTACATGTAGGGAGTTGGTACTTGTATGCTTCCCCATTTGTCTACCCCACATACTGTGTAAATATGAAGCCGTTGCCTTGCACACAGTGCCTGGTTCCAAAGATGTATGTGTAATGGACCTAATGGTAGTTCCACGCCAAATACCATTAACAAGTGCTTTACCTGGTCATTACTTTAGACATCCTCATACAGTAGTCCCCAGTCTCTCACAAGGCAGGCGCAGCATAATTACACACCAACAAACACCCAACTTACATGGTGTGTGACACATTTGTTATGCTGAAACTTAGTTTGACTGTCCACCCTCTTTAAAAATGACTGATACATCAAGCCAGACTCATCTCCATTGGCTTGGTGATGTGATAAATATTGTCACAGCTGTAGTTATGATTTGGTGACAGTTGTGATTTGGTGACAGGTGTTGTTTTGCCACAGATGTAGTATCAGTGTGCTGCATGGGTGGCTGGTTACCAATTATAATTAATAGTCAATGAATACGTGTGTCGAGATATCTATTACGCCCATGGCAGTTTAATACTGGCTCCACTGCTACAGTTTATGCGTACTTGGTAACCTAAATTACTAGCTGCTTGTAATGTATTACTTGACAGACACATCTAAGCATGCAATTGTACACAATTCTCTAACAGTTTTTACAAAATTAATATTCACCGATTATCAATTGATCTTATTTGTTTCGTAAACTGCTTGTCACAGAGAAACTTCTTGCTACGTTTAACCTTAAAACTATGTGTTACAAAGTGTACCTTTGGTACTTGCCATGTGTTTGACTTTAAAACTACTTGTCACAGAAAGAGGCCTATACTTCCTATGTATGGCATTTCAAAAACAAATAAAAACACTTTTTTCGCTGTCACCACCTGCACTTTCCTTCCACACAGTAACACCACTTTCTAGTTCGCAATATTTATTTATTTATGTATTACCTCCGGTAGGTTATATTATTACGGACTTATTTAATTTATCAGCTTATTGAATATTTAACACATTTAATCTACAATTATTTTGATATAAAGTCAGCTGTGAAATATATGTTATTATAGTTATTAAAACTACGTGTTCCAGAGTGGGTGACTACTTGCTCTCTGTCAATGGCCGACACTTGCAAGGTTTGGCTGAGATCGAAGTTCAGAATGTTCTTCGGCTTCTTCCTCGTGGAATTGCACACCTAGAAGTATCAGTGCTGCCTGAACAAGGTGAGTCTAGGAGTTTGTGTTTGTGTGGAAGGTAGATTTCTGTTTGATTGGTTTGTGTTGGGATTGGAATAACTCTGAAACAAAGCTTATTATATTTATTTTATAAATGAAACATTTTATAATCCAGATGCAACTATTGATTTCTATTATACAGGATGCTACATTTCAGTTAGGTATTTGTGTTTGGCAGAGCTTTCAAAGCCATCACGTTCCTTTGTTAGCATCATTGCTGAGATTTTCGCATCATATTAGATTGAATTGGATTGTTTTCTATGTGACTCTTAGTGACAGTTAGAATTGCTGCTGGACATTCCTGCTTAGGACACTGTGTTCAAGTTACATTTACCCCTAGTAATTGTAGTAGTAGTAGTAGTAGTAGTAGTAGTAGTGGTAGTGGTAGTAGTTGTAGTTTTGAAGATCATTATTAACAGTACTATCATTAGTTTATTATTATCATTATTATAATATAATAATTATAATAATAATTACTAAGGTATATTATTACTATCATCATTATTATAATAAATTATTCACCTTATTTTAGCACTCATTTCCAGAATACAACTCTGTTCAAGGGTGTTGAAAACGCTAATACTTAAATAATAAAATTATCATTATTAACAGTAGTGGCATTAGTATCATGATTATTAATACACCTAAAACATAATGTTGTGATTCTTACAGTTAAGTTTGTAGTGTAAGTAAATGTGGTGAGATATTAACTGTGTGAACCTGAGCCATGTAGGATTACCCGGGCTTCCTGTCTCATGGATCACATGCAAGGATTAAGTATCTAGGTATACCATTTCAAGTGCAGTGCAAGCAACAGTATATCAGTGCCACTTCTCCAAAATATTCAGCAACCCCGCCCTCACCGGATGTCACCCTACCCACCCCTTGCAGTCAGGTTATAAATAATCAAAGACAAGTAGAGTGTTTATTTTGTTTACACAAATTGACCCATGATTTCCTGTCTTAATTCTTGAGAAGATATAGTCCCACATAACAACAATTAACGAAAGTATATACTCTCCAAGTATAATACTTTGATGCAGTTGACACCAGACATTCAATTCATATTGAAGAAAGCTAACGTTGATGCCTGTCAGAGTCTGTATAAAGTGCCCAATGGTGCATGAGGGTCACAAGACCCTTTCATAGAAGTCTTGAAAGGACTTTCTCCAATCCAGGGATATTATACTTGTCTAATAATGAGAGCAGTTAAGTATGTCAGCACAAAGTCATAGGATACTGTGCATAAATTACTAGAAGATCTGTACATGTTTATAGTCTAATTCTAAGAGGACATGACTTGTACATGTTTATAGTCTAATTCTAAGAGGACATGACTTGGGGAAAATCTCAGTTTCATGCTTCATTGCCTGTTGAGATACAAGTTGTGTGTATTTGTGTAGACCACTGTGGGACCGTTAGCAGCTCTTGTCCGGTGTGCATTCATTTGAACTGGCTGTGGGTATGTCCGATTAGCTAGGTTGAGGTTACTTTTTTGTTTGTTTTGTTTATGGTTTGCCTATTGTGCTTTAATTACAGGCAATTTGCAAATTCTTTCCTGACCTGGGTAGAATTAACTTCAATGTGGTCTTGTGTCATTTGACCAAGACTTTGTCCTCTGTTGGTGTTTCAGCATGTCAATAGGTCTTTGGGGGATTATATTATAACATGTCTTTTGAAGAGTTTGCCATAGTAATGGGCCTATCACAAAATGTATTATTGATCAATACATGCATTCTTTCACATTTTTTTTTTTTTAATGTCGACTAATGTGGCATTGCCAAATGCATGAAACATTTGTTATCTGACATAAAATGCATTTAATTATACATAAAAATGCACATAGGGCTGTGATCAAACTAGTCACATTTATTTAGAGGTAAAACTAATTAAATATAATATATCATGTGTAATTAAAGTTACAATTAAAACATAACTCTAATTAATGAATAAGTTAGATTAAAAAAGAACTTTGATAAAAGTAATAATTGTAAACATTGTTTACAATTTAAATATTGATGTTTGTGGTTTCATTAGTAGTTACGCTGTACATATGCTGACCATAATAAGTTATACAATAAATATTTCTGACCATAGTTATCTAGATTCTTCTAGAGATAGATTGGTAAGATGAGGATGGCAGAAACCAATAGAAAAACTGTCAAGTAGGTGTGAACTACGGGACATAGTTTGACTGCAGTAGTACTCTAATAGCCATATTACTATTGCAGTGCTGTTGTGATGTTATCACGGATTAGTGAATACCTACAAAAAGCAGCCCTAAACCCTATTTTATATGTAACGCCATCATGTTGCCTTAGGTTGAGGTGGTTGATTTCCAAAATGGTTAATAGATGAACGACCCTGCCATTGTCAACAATTGTTAAGTCAGTAATTGAGTAAAGTTACAAAATGAATTTTAGAAAACATGTTTACAAACATTGTCTTTGGGTGGCACAAACTGCGCTGCTGATCTGTTTCTCAACTATCGCTACTATCGATATAATTGACAGTTTGTTGTACCATAAACGATATCTATTGATAGTTAAATTTACTATTGATAGTTAGATATATTGTTACACCCCTAGTGATACACAGACATCAGACATCTTTACTATGATCTTTACCATAGTTTCCAAGCAGCTGATGGAGCCTGGCTATGTATATATAGCAGAATCAGATATATAGTTTTGTGAGGTCAACAGAGATACCATGTTTCTGTATTAGAAGGCCCTGGGGCTATAACAGAATCTGAACTCACCAGCCATTGGTATCAGCAGTATCAAACACATGGCTTAATTACTACAAGTGTACATGAATAATTGTTTACTATACACTTACTGGTGTAAATTAGTAAAGTTTACAATAAAAAAACTTACTTAATACTTTAACAAGATTGAATAAGACTGCCACCCAGAGAATTAACTCTAGATGGCAGGTGGACAAGGAATTCTTTTGGCTTATCGAGAGTCAGGTATTAAAGTAACGATATATTTGATATGCCCTGTGGCACCTGAACAAAACCCCAGAATAACTATGAGAGAATTACCCAACTGAATCAGTGATTCCTCACTGGTATGTAATGTTATTTGTTATTTTGAATGTGCATTAATAAATAATATTCTGTTTTATTCATACAATTACAAACTGTTTTTACATCGTGCAAGGTAGAAAAGGTGGAATGGTGACAAAGTGGAATGGTTGCAAAGTGGAATGGTAGCAAGGTAGATTGATAATGGGTGGTATGCAATAATAGCAAATCGCTGTGGTAGCAAAGTTTAGTGACAAGTAGCAAACTACAACTGGCAACAAAGTACAGTGGTATCAAAGTACAGTGATAACAAAACATAATGACCAAAAAACAGTGATAGCAACACATAGTGGTAGCAAAACAGAATGATAGGAAAGAGACACGGTTGCAAAATAGCATGGCGACAGAATGACAGCACAACAGACTCAACTAAAGAGGCATGCAGTGTTCAGTCTTAACAATAACATGAATATGTGCATACAGAGAGGGGACTCATAAAACATAGTTTCCACATGTTAGCACCAGTGCATGGCAGAATGCAGAAATTGTCCTCTCCAACTCTGTACCTTGCAGGAATGGTGGTGTACAATTAGACACGTTTTTGCATCTGATAAAGGTACAGTTCGTCATAGTTAAGTGTTGCGTGTCTAATGGGGTGAATGTGGTAATGTTAGATTGCCATGGCCCACGCTTAGACTGACTAGGCAGCTATACTGATCAAAGGTGTACTCAGTATAGCCCCGCCCAGTGCAGGTATTCACCGGGCCATCACCTAGTGTCCTATGTCACCATATACCTCTCCTAAGTGGTTTTGTGTGTTCGACACAAATGTAACATGCTTTTTCTTGCTGTCGTTTGTTCGCTGGTAATGTGTAAGGGTGTATCATACTAATTTTGCTGTCTGGGGTTATCACCAAATCTGATCTTAGTGAATTTCCTAAATTCATACAAACGTTTGAGTTTAACAGCCCATTGCCAAATTGATCTGAGTTTAAATACTAAATCTACTACTTTATTTCAAACAAATATACATATCCAATAACATTTTGATTAATTAGTACATAATGAAGTAGAATTAAGCATCTTATAAGTCTGTAGTGTTTCTCAATCCATGTACTGGTAAACATTAATTACCTTTTATATAGTATTACAACTGCATTTTCCTTTAGTTGTTTAAATTGCACTGTGCTTCCTGTGTGCGTTAGCGTTCAGACAGACAGGTGTGCCTACCTGGTGTATTAAACTTGAACAGGATGTGCATATTGTGTGTTTGCATTGTTATGTAAACATAGAGGCTCTCTATGTAATGAGTAGTGTCATATATCATAGTTTACCTTCAGGCTGGAATTCTTCATAAAGTGACACTGAATAGTTGTAAATGCTGTACTGTGAAACTTTCCTTTTTTAAATTGCATACTTAGGCATCACTGTTTTTATTATTGTCATTAAAAAACTAGTTTAACTTCAACCTCTTCGGGGCAAACATATGTCTATTATAATTTATAATCTGTTTTTTCCACCTGTGTGTACCACGTAACGAGGTTGAAGTACATTTTCCTGCTTTCTTAATTAGCTTCACGGTCCACTGCAATCTCACTATGCGATCACTGCTTCAATGTGATTAAGTAATGTCTTCTGTAGGCAACTAATAAAGCTTCAGGAGTAATACATTGAATCCCCAAATATAATCAAGCTGACAGGCTAATTCCTTGAGTCTGTAAATAGACATGGCTGGAGGATATAGCAAGGCAAAGGAATGTCTCCTTCTGCTAATGCCTGAGTCTATTGCCAGTACATGTAGCTGTAAGTGGAGGCCCTGACAGTCAGTGAAGTGTGGCAGCAATACAGCAGGTACTTTGTAGACCAGTACCTGCAGCCGTCAATGGTCAGTCAGCACCTTGTAGTGTGCAGGTTAGACATGTATGGCCTGAGAGCAGCAGCAGGTCACATTCCTAGGGGCAGTTCCGCACGGCCGACTCTACTGCACCAGGGCTGTTATATGAAACATGCCAGTTTTTGATGTGCTGAAACTTGTCAGAACTGTTTACTAGTCAGCTAGAGGAACTGTGCTGCACTGCTCAGGTAGGGGTACCATCTTTCTTGGCTTTAGGGGTGGATTAGGCATGTCTGGCAGGGCTGGTTGCTGCAGTGGTTGTTTGGAAATGTGGTTAATGGTACTTGTTATGTCATTGGTAGGTGGGCTGTGGAATAAAGTCACTGGAACTGGCATTGATTATTGGCACACATTGGCATTGCTTGTATGTGGTGTCTGGTGTGTGAGGTATTGGCACAAGTTGGCAGTATTGTGGTGTCTGGTGTGTGAGGTATTGGCACAAGTTGGCAGTATTGTGGTGTCTGGTGTGTGAGGTATTGGCACAAGTTGGCAGTATTGTGGTGTCTGCAGTGGTAGTTTACCAAAGCGTTAGTTTTTGTTGGTTGGGATCTCTCCTCCATGTTAGGTATAACTCGATCAGTATGCAGTCGTTAGCACACTTGTTGATAAAGAAGTTTATATATTAGTTGTGAATTATTCCTGGATGTCTGATGTAACTTTATGCTCAATCAGTATGCAGTTGGTTGCTAACTTGTTGATAGAGAAGTTTATATTAGTTGTGAGTTATTCCTGGATTGTGTAACCGGATTAACATACCATGTAGCTGTCCACGCAATTGTTTCCTTCCTAGTTTCCTAGTTGTTTCCAGCACCAACGTTCTATTAACTGACTAGTCTGTATATATTGTGGTTACAATGTTATGATCTTATGAGGTTTCATTCAACTAGCCAGCCTTTTTCAGAACATTATCGCCAAGCCGACCTTTCTATGCTGGCACTGAGGGTGATCACTGCTAGGGTGCTTGTCCTCAGTGGTTCTTTTATGTCCCAAATTGAGACGGGACCAACATTAACGTGATCTCCGAGTCACGAGGGATACACAGTCCTCAATGTTGAGAGCCAGGTTTTTACACCAAATATACCATACCTGCCCAGTCCGCGTATTGAACTCGGGGCGCCGGCATGTCAGGCGGATGTGCTAACACCTACACTATCGCACGCCCCCCTTGTTGATTATGAAGTTTATATTGATGGACAATATTTCTGGATGTCTGACGTAACTTCATACTTAATACACTGTCAGTTGCCCACTTGTTGATTAAGCATTTTGGTTGGGAATTATTCCTGGATGTCTGGTGTAACTTGATGCTCAGTACATTGCCACATGGTGGTTGAATATGAAGAAGACCTCCTAGGTCATGGATTTAAAGATTTAAACTCTTGTCATCTTTTTTAACCTTGGACAAGTTCATTCACTCCACATTGCGCGAGTTCACTCGGCTGTATGAATGAATGCACAGCTGTAGATAATAGTATGTATGACATGTATTTGTGCATTAACTGCAGCATGGCTGAATTCTTCCCAGAGAAGATGATGGTGTTCGAATGAACAGGTCTGTTGGGGTTGAAGGGTAAAGTGCTTTAAGCTATCAGACTAGACACTGGGTTGGATAACAGCATAGCTTTATATTTCTACCACCTGCCAAGTAATGTCATATAATGACTGATAACTACTTGCTGACTCACTTAGCACCCAACATATCAAACAGAAGCCATCTGTATGTCCACTAGATACAAAACTTGATACCAGTGTCCAAATATGAGTCTTGTTCTAGAATTCATTGTCATCAAGTAGACCCTACTATCTGGGAATACGAACACTTACCAACTGACATTTTACCAAAGGACTTTTAGCCAACAACAGTTTGCCAACTACAGGGAGGTAAATTTTGCCAGCCATAATTTGTTATGAATTTAATCATAAACAACTCACAGCAACCTCAGTGGCTTTATTAGCATCACTATTTATTAAGGAATTTTTTTTTTTTAATCATTTTTTTCACCAACAATATATATAAAATAAAACTTTACATTAAACAGTCCCTACCCAATAATAATTGACAAAATATCCATTGATGGAAAGTCCTTTGGGAAAATGTTCTAGATTCTACTAATTTATGTGCATTTCCCAGCAGTTTCCAGTTCCAAGTTCCACAAACTCACACGAGTTGGGGACAATATAAAAATGTTACATGAATGAATTGACTATGCCAGAAACCACATGTGGCCTTAGTGCAATGCACTCTACCAGTATTAATTATTGTGTGTATGTCTGTATGAATGCTGACATTGTGTTGCATAGTAATGACAAAGCTGTTATATTCTCACACAGGGTGCACACTTGACACGTTTGGTTTGTCCCACTTATAGCAGCCATGGACAGATCGTGCAATATACCATGTGTTATAAATACATGCACACATAAAAATGTTGGGACAGAATTTCAAAAAAATATAACTATCCGACAGGTTCATATTTGTGGCGGCCATTTTAGTAAGCTTGTTGGACCTGGTTGCTAGTCAGAAAGTTATGTAATGGATCCATCAGCATGGTGTTAAATGTGTACAATTGTTGTGGCCTTCCAAAGTTGTGGTCTGTCTCAAATTTACCCGAAATCTCAGTATCCACTGCCCACATCAGATTCTGCATCAGGATATGACAGAATGAAAAATTCTAAGCTGGTGGTTCATATGGTATGATGCAGAAATGTATATCTGATAACCAGGACGAACTGGATAAGAGCTACAAGCCAGTGACACAATCAGTTGTGTAGTGTCATTGCGTGATGGTAGAGCTCTGAACTATCAGTAGAGAAGGTCAAGTACACCTGCTGCTATTTTAAAACCTGGTCAATTTCATTCACACCACATTGCCTTAGTTCACTCTGCTGCACAAACGAGTACCTGACTATAATAGTGATTGGATTCCAGTGATGGATTTATAAGAACAAACTCAGCAATTACATCACGGTTGGGTGCTTCAATACAAGTCAAAAGTATGTTTATGCAAACAGGTCTGCCAGAGGCAAAGTGTAACCCACTCTGAGCATTGATTGTTTGAGGGATGTAGTATAAATTGAACACAATGAAAAGATGTGTGTGCAACCTGATGCTAGTTAACTTGTCTTTCTGATAAGAGCCTCAAACATATGTGATCCGTTCTATAGTACCTGGTGTCTATGCACAGGAAAGTTAAAGACCCCTATGCAGGGGGTAAATGTGTACCCCACAGTGACCTACCAGAGTGGTGGTCTCTATTTCAAATACACCAAAACATGAGCTACTGTAGAAATGTCTACCATGCGACTTTTTACCACCTCGAGTGAAGACATAAGTGTAGATGCTCCATCAGTATTTCGCGTAAGTTTTTACTCACACACACTCCTGTTTTTGTGTTGGAGTCTCATATGTTACCTGGCTGTGACTCCCGACCATGATCAGTTGTTTGTGTGCATCCCACATCCTATATTAGATTACAGCTGCTGAGCCAAGGACAGGATATACAGTTACCCCCTTGTGGAATCTTTTACTACACCTAACTTAGAGCAGGTAGAAGGGACAGGTGGCTTTTAGTGTCTCTTCTGAAAAATACAGGTAAAGTAAAATGAACAAAATCGCCAAAGTTTTTAAATGGGCATACCCCTGGATAGGTGGAGTGTGAACCCAGATCCCTTGTGTTCCATCTAGATGCACAGATAAAGGCTATTGTTGCAGCAAGCATGCATTACAATGATGTAAATAATTTTGACCAGCATTCCTGACTTAGTTATGCACCCAACTCTTGGTTTTGGTAAATGTCGATCCTCTTCTTCCATTTACTTTCCCAACCAAAAGTCCCTTGGTAGGCTGCATGTCTCTCTTAGCAATGTGTTTAAAAATGTCAAGATTGTATGCAAATAATTTTCTTATTTGAAACTCTACCATTAAGTATGTTATCCAGTGACATGTGAGAGATGCACAAATACTAATTGGATGTACTGATTAACATTTTATTTACATGCAGCAACATTCATTGTAAAAATGACATTCATAAGAATAAAAATAACTTTGTTTCATGACATTTATGCAACTTCAGAATTCTGTAATTGGAACGTTTTAGCAAGTTTGCGATTTCCACAGATTTGCAGCTGTTGTTTCAACTAGCTAACTAGCTCTTGCAAATTAAATCGACCAATTGTTTATCAAAGTTGTCAGTTTTGTCACATGCAGATAATGGATGGGTTGACCTGTCGTGGCTCTGACTTCTAATCACATGAACATTACTTGTTGACAAATGTCACTCAATTAAAGGTGCAGGTCACTGGGGTAATGTCTAATGCCCGGCTGTAGTTGCTGATATATTTATTCACACCCACTAGTTAATGCACCTATCTAGGCGTCTGTTGTGGGGCAGTTTAACACTGTTATTGCCAGCGCCCAGTGGATGGCGTGGGGTAAGGCACAGGGTTGTGAGGGGTTAATTATTATGTTGTTCTTAAATTGAATGGAGGATAAAACTCAGATTGCAATTTATGGGTGCACTTGATTCTCCAAGTATTGCACATTAAATGGGTATATTCTAAGAGTATTGCACAGTAAATACGGTACTGCAGTATACAGGTTTGTGTATTTGTAATACTTAAAATATGCGGTACAGTAATAACTGTATGTATTTTGCACTCAACCAAACTAAAAATCTATAGAAATAATCATATTTTCAGACACCTATTATTCTTAGTTGTCTGAATAAATACAGTACATGGTGACTATGTTTTCCGACACCAAAAATATTTTTGTACTGGATGTTTTTGGACAGCTGATTAGTTACATCTGACTGATTAGTTACACCTGACTGATTAGTTACACCTGACTGATCAGAGACAGTTATAGTTACAACATTACAACAGTATTGTAATCTTGAGTTATAATTACATGGTATAGTATAAGTTATGGTGTGACTGTCATACCCAACACAGTATATAAGATTCTTTCTTTATTCCAATATACCACCAATGTTCCTTCATTGTTTGTGATTAACCCTGTTCCTCAATAAATTAAAGAGATATGGCATCCACAACAAAACACACACCTGGATCTCTAATTTTCTCAAGAGATGGTGGTCGGTGGCTAACATACCACCTGGACAAATGTTATATTCTCTTCCTGATATACATCAATGATTTACCTGACAATATCCACTCCACAGTCGGTCTCTTTGCAGATAACTGTGTCCTCTGTAGACAGATCAATAATCAGTTGGACTCACAAGAACAAGAACAGGAAACCAACAGTCGTCCTTATCTAGAAGTATATATCATCGAAGATCTCACCTGGAATAAACACATCCATCAGATTACAGCCTCAGTAAACCATACCCTAGCATTTATTAGACACTATCTCTATTCGTGCCCCCAAAGCATCAAAACAACTGCCTACACAACCCTTGTCCGACTACTCTTAGAATACCCATCATCTGTGTGGGACCTCCACACCCAGGTCCTCACCAACAAAATAGAAATGGTCCAAAGACGGGCAGCTCGCTTTTGACTTAACAATTATATATCCAGAGAAACTCGATGCGTGTCAGAAATGTTAAACACATAAGCGTAGAACAACTAAAAACCAGACGAACAAACAGATGCCTCACCATATTCGACAAAGCCATCTATGGTCACCTATCCTTGCCTGTCTAACACCTCCTCCAGTCCATACAACGCCTATCACAGCATATAAATAGCAAACCATTCAACACATTCCACACCAGCAAGAACTGTTATAAATTTTCCTATTTCCCCCGAACAATAAAAGATTGGAATCCCTACCAGATGCAATAGTCAACATTACAGAACCACAGGCATTGAGACAAGCCTTAACACATGACTAATAATCCAACTAGCATGCACACCCAACGCTGACCGTATCACTCCTAAAGAATGTTGGTCAGTACGTAACCAAGACCAGGAAGACCCAAGACCTTGAGCCACATCCAGGGCTGAATACCTATCTGTAATTAGTGTAATCCTTGATTACACACAACATAATTACAGTGCAACTGTAATTACAATGTAACTTACAACTTATAGTGCAGCAATAATACATGTATATAAAATGCAATTTGATGTTTTGAACCCTGCCTGTATGGCTTTCAACCCTGCCTGTGGCTTTCTCATCCACATCCTAATACTACACATTCACATGTCCATTTGCTCACTGAAATTTTCCCCATCATATATTTCACCCCTACGTAACCATCTCCGACTATCTCGCATAAACCATTCCGCTTCAGTGATTTCCAATCCCTCTCTGATTCCACGCTCCAGTCAGATACACTTCAAACCTGCACTGCCACTTTCCAGTGGCATGCACCACTGTTTAAATGTCAGACTTACTTAAAACTGCCCCTATCTGCTACATCAAAGATGTCAGATGTGGTGTATATTCTGTATTCAGCTGGTGAACAGTCCTTTAAGTACGCAGCGCAATGCGCTTCCTATTGGGCAGGTCGAGGGTGACTGAAGCATTCTTGCATAGATGTGCTGTTGAATCATAGCAACTATCCTTAATTAACCGGTGTGGTTTCATTGCCTAACTTATCAACAATTTCCCGCCCGAAGAGCAGCCTGTTAACCTGAACTAATTTCTCACTGGGGCAATGTTACTTCTTGATGTCAGTTTTGTGCATGTCACCAAGATTGTGTAATACATAAGATCTAGGCAAATTAAATGCGGCCTTCATGTTTTGAAAATTAAGAGCAAATAAAGTATTAACATTCTGTAAACAACAACATAAGTTTGTTTATGTCCTGGTTCAGTTAAGAGTCTAGACATACAGCAATTAAGTGCTTCAAATAGATCTGTGTGCTTGAAAGTGTAGTGATGAAGGGAAGGACCATATGAAAAAGAAGATGCAGACTGTAATTTATGATTTCACAGTCATAGATCAAATGTAATGCCAAAGGATCATTATATAAAATTATTTTGGCAAGATAATTTGGGTGCACAATCCTAGCTGTATGTACATAGTTCAGGTGGGAGAAAAGTTACAAAATATATATTGTATTTTACATCTCAGCTTGTAGTATGTCCATTTGATGAATGGTCTGTTTCTCTCAATCTGCATTTTAGTGACTAATCAGTTTTTCATATCTGCATTTTAGTGACTAATCAGTTTTTCCACTTGTAGTCAGTAGCACTAAAAACCAGCCCCTCCCTTTCCTAATGCCTGAGATGATGCCTCCCAGCAGGGGTGATCTACTGCAGTAGACAACCCATTGACAGCCTCCTTCCAGCTCCCAACCTCTCCCAGCTGTATTTAGCCTTCCTGTTATGTCACTGCCAAGTTTATCAGGAAGCTGCAGGATGGACCAGCTGGGGAATAATCTGATAACACTGCATCTGATTATTTCAGTGAGTCAGTTCTGTGTGTTTATTTCTGGATAAGTCTATATACAGTGTAGGTGTAGTGATACTGTTTGCTGTCATTTCCGTGGCTTGGCTGTGAGGTTTGTGTGGAGTAGATGTTGTATGGCTGGTATAACTATATACACATGGGGGTATGTCTGCACACTGCACTGTTGTGGTAAATGACAGCTGTGTATATGTTATTAATTAGTGATTGTAATGGGTCTACACATGATCTTTAATGTTGTGTGATTTACTGTTTATGTATTCTTGAGAGGTATTTGCTCAACAGATGGTGTTGATTGAGTCTGAATAGTGTGTAGGTGTACATTTTAGCTGCATTGCTGACCTTGTGTGGCCTGGCTAGTTGAGGATACATTCTACCTGCACCGTGTAGCCTATACGGTGCGTGCGTGCGTGTGTGTGCATGTGTGTGCGGGTGTGGTGTGTGTGTATAATTCTATATATAACAATATCAATTTGTGCAAACATAATTCTTCTGTGGTGATTATTTATTATGAGACAATCGTGTTTGAAAGCATTCTGCTCTGATTCATAGAATTAAAATTAGCTATTAGGTGTAGTGTTACTGTAATGGGATATTTCTTTTTTCAACAGGCACAAAGACGGAGAACATCGGTGATAAATCAACAGCAGCGGACAGGGTGACATCTAATGACAGCCAGACAGTCATTCCTGTGACATGCAATGCTGCCAAACTGGACAAATCGACAAGAGTATATGCATCGGGGACTGATCTAGTGAATGCCCGAGTGAACATCCCTACTATAATTGGTGTGCCGCTCAAGGCACCACGCATGAACGGTGAAACTTCATCACCCACGAATAGCAACAACGATAATAGTACCGGCAATATGATGCAGGTGGCAGCACCCGTGAATCAGGATGTCAGAGCGGAGGATTTACCTGAGTACATCCCGCTGCGTAGAGTGCCAAAAAACACTAACACGAACGACGGATTAGTCACGGGGAAGGAGTCGATATCTCAACCAGAACATGATGCGAGTGGACTATTCAAGAAGCCCGCTGCTGTTCCACTGGGAAGTAAACAATCACAGCCTCTGTCGCTAAACAAGCATCAGTTTGAAGACAGTGTAGTGGTCCATCGTCCGAAGCCTGTCTTGAATGCGCAGTTTTCCCACCGGCGTTCAATGCCCGTAATGAATGTGACCGTCATGTCACCACGCACGACTCAGTTTGGGAAACGTGAGTCAGTGATTGAATCGCTGGAGAAGAAGAGAAGGGAGAGCATCGGAACCCGCCTGAAGGGACTGCAAGTGCCAGTGTCTATGCAACGCACATCGTCCGTCAGTTCCTCTAGCCCGGGGAAGGCTCTGCCAACCATCATTGGCCAGAAGACACACGTCGGCATGCTGCCCAAGATGCCGGCGATGCAGAAGCGCCTCAGCTACCAGTCCCTGGTACCGTCCACATTCAGCATAAAGCCGTTGAAACTGCAGCACCGCATGAGCGAGAGTCTGCTCACATCAGCTCGGGAGGTGGAGCCACCAGTTGCCAAAGTAGAAGACATGAGCGAGGTCTCCGGTGCAGCCTGTGTGGATGAGGCGAATCACGCACACAATAGTGTTGACTGTGTTTCTGAGGAAACATTGCCGCAACCTGCACACAATGAGATTTTTGATACGGAAGTGTTTCTGCCCAGCTCCGACAAGGAGAATATTCAAGACAAGGAAACAAGCGTGACAACTGTGGATATTACACTTAATGCCAACAACAAGGGAAACACAGACGATTCTGCAGATAAAACACCACTGATGTCTGATGCGGATAACAAAGATGATGGCAAAGAAGAGCATCTGACTGACAGAAATGATGATGTGTTACCATCTGTGTTGTGTGACAAGGGAGAAGACACTGACTTAATGTCGCAGCAGCCAGACGCACAGTACAAACACACAGAAGACACTGCCACAGCGACCAGCCATGCCACTGCAGACTGTCCGTCTGTTGACGACACTACAGTGAAGATGGAGCCACAGTTGATAGAAGACAACCAGAAGATGGACTCACCGGAGAGACCCAAAGTGCCAGAGGAAATACCTGCAGAAACAAACCTCGACACGTCACCACCGCACCACGATGCCACACCACAAATGACAACACAGACTCTCGTTGACACGACCGTAGATGAAGCTGGTGATGCCACCACCGTCCCACCAACTGATGCTGTTCCTGTATCGCCCTCGCGCTCCAAACCACCACTGCCCCCAAAGCCAAAGAAACCCACCATCCCCCCAAAACCCACCAAGGCCAATATCATGTCTTCCGTGAAACCCGACCTAAATGGCAATATGGTGCAAGCAGAAATGCAAGAGGATAATACAGCAGTAAAGCAGAAAGATGCTGCCCCTGTGTGTGACAAAGACAATTTGAAATCTTCTGATGACATCTCTGTGACAGAAGAGGACACACTTCCTGTTGTCAATAATGTTGACGTTGTGGCCGTAGACGAAGCCCTGCCAGAAGACACCAACATAACTGAAGGCAATGCAGACAGTGGCTCCAGTACACAGATTCACACAACAAAAGAAGACACCATTGATACAGAAACTGGTATTAGTGGAGAAGATAATATTGTCACAGAAAGTGATATTGTCTGTAAAATGGACCTTGCTAGAGACAGTCAGTCTGCCGGAGAACAAGAAGTCATGCCACTGGTGACAGTGGATCTAGAACAGGACAACACAAGCACAGAAGTGACTGAGACTGTAGACACAGAAACTGAGGCTTCACCGTCATGTCTCGACTTTAATGCACCTTCAATACCAGATATGACCAAGCCAATGGTACCAGATATAGCCCCTCCATTGGTACCAGATATGGCCCCTCCATTGGTACCAGATGTGGCCCCACCAATGATATCAGACATGGCCCAACCATTGATACCAGATATGGCTCCACCAGTGCTTCCAGATATAGCCCAACCATTGGTACGAGATGTGGCCCCTCTGATACCAGATATGGCCCAACCATTGGTTCCAGATGTGGCCCCTCCAGTGATACCACTTGAAGCTGATGATACAGCCACATCATTGGACCAAGATACATCTCTGTTGACAACAGAACTGGATCCACCAATAACATTCAGAGATACCTTGTCTCTGGCATTTGATGAAGTCCCACCAGTGATGCCCAACACAGCCCAACCATCACAGGCCGGGCGCACAGAAGTGGTGCCCGACAGTCGACCGTCGTTACCAGACGAAGCCCCTCCAGTGGTGCCGGATTTTGCTTCGTCATTGGAGCAAGATGAGAGTCCACCTTCCTTGCCAGCGGAAGCTGCACCAATAGTGCCAGACATTGCCGCACCATTGGTGGTGCCAGATGAGGCTACACTATTGGTGCCAGATCTTGCCCCATCATTGGTGCAAGATGAAGACTCACCATTGGTGCAAGATGAAGCATCATTGGTACAGGATGAAGCTGCACCATTGGTGCAAGATGAAGAGCCACCATTACTGCAAGATGAAGCTGCACCGTTGATACCAGATATTGACACAGTAGTGCCTGGCGTTGCTCCACCATCGGAGTCAGACATTGCTCCACCACCGGTGCCAGACATGGCCCCGCCTGCAGTTCCATGCCCAGCTGCTCCAGATCCACTTGACCTGATGTCAGAGGTTCCAGAAGCAGCTCCACAACAAGAAGCTGCTCTAACAGCAGCAGAAGATGATCTGTTGGAGAACACTGCATCAGACCCAGTCAACCGTGACACCACTTCACCCATGGCCAGCACACCAAACCCTCCTCCATTTGATGTGACAGTGTCTTCACCAGATGACATGATTATATCACCGCAGACTCTGCCACAGTCACTTGACCTCCGTGGTGACACATTGCCTCAGTTGTCCATGCCAGAGATCAGTATCCATCCACCGACACAGGACTTAAGATTTGACGATGATGACACGTTGGGTGTTGTGTCAGATAGGGATGAGGGGGAGGTGGAGGTGGAGATGGGAGAAACAAGCAGGGAAGAGGGAGAAGCGGGTATAGCCTTATCGGATGCAGAGAAGGAAGATGACCCGTATGATGTAGAGACAATCCCTGTGGTTGAGACACAGTCAGAGACATCAGTGTCAGCATCCCCTTCTGAAACTGAACCAAGTGACGCGTTGCCACCAACAACCACTGAATCGATCCCTTATTCTGACACGGACGACGAAGCAATGTCCTCACCATCAGATGCTCACAATGCACCCCAGATGCCCCCTGGACCACCCCCTTCAGCACCCCCTCCAGCCACCCCTCCACCGCCCCCAGCTGATTTGGACCTACACCTGACATCAGGCTCCATGGACCTGTCCGACATGAGCCACTTTGACTCGTCTGAGGAGCTGGAGGGTAACTTCATGAGGTCCCAGCTACCTCAGACGTCCTCGCCCATGATGTCTGGGGCACAGAAGGAGGAGATGTCAGAGGGGCGGGGATCGCTACTCAGCAGCCCTGATGTCAATGGACCACTGTCTCCAACACCTAGTGACACTGACTCAGGAATCTACTCCAGCCGCACGGAGGCAAAATGTGACACAGGTGAGTGGGCGTGGTCTATTTAGTGACACAGTTAGGTGGGCATTGACGATTTGGTGACATAGGTTGGTGGGCATGGACTATTTGGTGACACAGGTGAGTGGGTGAGGACTATTTGGTGACACAGGTTGGTGGGCGTGGACTATTTGGTGACACAGGTGGGTGGGCGTGGACTATTTGGAGTCACTTGTTACTAGCTTTGAAGCAGTGAGGTTGTCTGTTCCATTAATTATTAGCAGGAATCCGTTAATTATTAGCAGGAATCCGTTAATTATTAGCAGGAAGTCCACAGAATCATTTTCTTGATTGGGAGAACTACTCAAACACACTGAACATCAATGGGCCTTGTGATTATAACCCAGGCAGGCCTTTCGAATATTGCCAATAGAGCATATTTACAATCTGAATGAAAGGTTTGCTGTTTGAACATTTTGCAGGTGCAACATTCAAAGTGTGAACCCTGTTTCTAGCATATTAAATGCAATTTGGTGAGCGGTAATAATAATATAATTGTTTTTCAGAAATGAAAACTTAGCATGTCATTGCATGTCATTGCATGTCGTGTAGCTATGGTACACAATGATAATTATTATTTTGAAACTCAAAAGTTTGCAGGCATACACGGTTAGCAATCAGTGCTTTGATGTGTCAACTTAATAAAATGGCACACAGACCACTAAGGCCAACAGTGTTGTTCACTGAAGCAACTAAGTAAACTTTGCATTCAGGGCAATTCTTGCATTCAGCTGGCTGATCCACTTAAAATTTATCCCCTAATGTGTTGACAGTGATGACACATTCACTGGAAGGTGTTGTGTATTGACTAATGGATGCCTATGAAAACTACAGGGCAATACAGCTTCTAAGTATTAATTCATCAAAACAAGCACAACAACATGTTGGTTGAGAATTCTAACCAACCCATTGTGACACATGTTGTTTATATATTGGCCATTTTATGTTAATATCACACAGTAGTTAGCTTTAATTAGCTATGCAGTGGATAGCATTTAGTCACGCATCAATGAACACATTGGTTCTGGGTCATTTAATGTGAACCAGACGATGCACAGTTCCAGTTTAGTAAGCGAAAAATATGCGAGATATAAATGTTGATATGTTGAAAATGCGCCAATATCCAAACACAGTAAAAGAGATGATTTTATTCCTGTTCCGCTTGCGCGATTCCAGAGCTGGCAGCTGGAGGCGAGTATGCATTCCTCTTTAACACTAAGGAGTGTTACAGTGTACTGAGTTACATTTACATAACCACAGGTGTCTTTCACCTCGCTACAATGCGTCCATACAGTAAAACTTCCATAAACTAACCCCACTACAATTAACGGAACAGAAGAGCTCAGTCCGTTTAAAATGAAGTGCCCGCATATGAGATAGCATAGCATTTATGTTGCATCCGTGAGACCAGTATTGTTGTTAGTAGTCTGGCTTTGACACTGTTATCTGGGTCAGTCTGCTTGGTACTTATATCACTCATACAGACAATTGAATACTTAGCAGTAGTCTGTGATGAATGCGATTGATGCAGTTGGGTGCATTTATGGCATTTCAGGCTTTCAGATGAGTTAAGTCCAGAACAACCTATAATTCACCAGCCCTGAGCTATGTATAAATCTTTGGTAATGTAAAAACTGCTTCCTCAGCTGGTTTAGTCCATAATGAATCCTTTTCTTTGATGTCCTAATATGTAGTGTCCTGCAGTCAGATTAATAAAAATACATACTCTTGTTTAAGTCGTCAAAATGTGGCCATCAACCCATTCAACTTGTCAGTCATGTGGTTTTTACAAGAGCAAGGAAATTTGACATCAAACAGAAACATGTGCATGATCATTTTGTACATTCATACGGAGATTCCAATTTCCAGTCACTTCAATTAATGTAGTGTCGAACATAAAAGTCAATTTTTTTAATTCTTATGAATTCACCAAACCTATATAAAAATGTTGCACACGTGAGCCAGTATGCCTTATAGTAGTGTATTGTCTCCCTCTTCACTTGGTCATTTACTTTAAGTCTTCATAACACGTATTCCATTGAATAATTCACTCTGTATTTCATCATGCATCTCCTATTCACCCAACGCTACATTAACCAGGTATTGCCACCAGTGTAGTGTAAAGATTTTAGTCAAGTATAGCACCCATTCAAAACTATTGTAACGAGCCGAGTGCCAGCCTTATATAGAAGAAGAATGAATTTATTATACCCAAATAATACATACATTGGTTCTGGCATTCAGTTTTACATTACAACATTACTTAATGTCAGTGAAAAAATATTATGCTAATTAAAAATATATATGGTACAGCAAAATAAGGTCAAGGAGATTCCTCCAAGACTATAGTCACTCTCAAGGAGCCACATTTTCAACATAAATTAATCTCTAGTAGAAGTAAATTGTAAAAAAATACATTCTTCCAAAAGAAATAATGATCCACAAATTACTTCGCTGCTATAAAAGAATGAATTCCATTGTTTTAGTTTTGAAGTATAAGTGTGTCTGATTCCGCATGTTTCAGAGTTCACTACACCAGAACAAAGAGACCCCACATCAACCGAGCCCCGATCTACACCCCCTAGTAGTATCACACCCAACAGTGTTATCACAGACCCACCAACCATGGGGGGGAATTATAACAAAACAACTCCACCCAGCGATGTTGATGTGAACAGCAACAAGAAGGACCCTTCAAACCATCTGGCTGAAAACACTCCCAGCGCAAAGCTGGAGGCCAGACAGCTCTCGCCGAGATACGAGAGACGGATTAAAACTGGTGAAAGCAAGTGGAGGGATGCAGAGATCTCTTCCAGCGTTGGTTCCTCTGAAGACACGAGGGAGGAGATCATCAAGGAAGTTGTCATGACGAAAGGCGGCGTTGGGCTTGGCTTCTGCATTGAGGGAGGAAAAGCCTCACCATTGGGCGACAAGCCAATCACTGTGAAACGACTTTTCAAAGGTAACATCCTCTCTCTTGTATATCAGTGTCTATGTGTAAATGGTAAGAATGTATCATGTCTCTGAAAGGTGTCTAAACTTCCATTAGAACACTTAAGTACAATGTAAATTTCGAAGCCAGTTCATTAAACAATGAAAAACTGTCCTATATAATACCATAGCACTGGATGCAAGTATTTTCTAACTTTGTCACTTTATATTTGTAATATAATATTTTTTGTATATACATAAAGGCAATATTACTCTCTGCCTTGTCTCTGCATATGTTCTTTGTGCAAGGTTATCTTCCTGGGGGAGACAGCTTAGGGTATCTTCTACACCCTCGATAGCTATATCACATTGACCAATTGGAGGATTAGAGTCTACACAACACTGTGCCTTGATAATAGTGTTTTGTTGTTGACATGGTTGATAATTCACGAATGTAAATGTATGGGAGTTTTATTAGTTGATTAGTATATTTACAATGTATTTGATACCATATGAGTGTTTTAAATGCGTTTAGCTAGGTATATGTTTCTTCTTAAGTAAATGATTCAGGAGGGGAAAGATATCCAGGGTGGGGGAGTGATATCCGGGAGGGTGTCGCACCCAAACTAGCATTCTCTGCTGAATTAATTTGTGATGCTCTGTTAGTTTGAAGAAACTGTTGATAACAATATCTTCATATTAGCAAAACATTCAAAAGAAATGGAAGCACCTAGCATAAAATATTTTTTAAGTCATAAAATTGTGTGATTTATTTTCAAAAATGTACTAAACCTTGCACTTACTAGACATTTTATAAAAAGCTCATTTCACCATGACAAGGCGTAGGTATGGAATGCATGCCATATATACGGTGACATGGGAATATGTGGAATTATTTTAAAATAATTCTCAGTAAATAAATTTTAAAAGGTATGCAGATGCTTCAAATTTACCATGGATGCTGCCACCTTGTGACGAGAAAACAAAGTAAAGGTGTGTCCTGCCATACAAATGTCTTGTCAACCATGAAATGTAATTGTGGACAATGACTTTAGACTGATGTTCTGTTCTTGAGGGCATGCTGCCCTAGCTGGACAGTTAATCTGCTACATAATACTTCGATCACACAACAAATCACACTGTTGTAAGAATTAGTTAACCTGTTGTTCCCCAGGTGGCGCCGCTGCTCACGGCGTGCTGCAACCTGGCGACCGTCTGGTTGTTGTCAATGACAAGGACTTTGGCAATCTCTCACACTTTGTGGCGTGGAACTTCCTCAAGTCAGTACCAGAGGGCACCATCAGAATGACGATTGGACGCAGGGTGGATCCGTAACCAAGGCAACTGCTTCTGCAGCGGCTTCACAAAAGGTGTTCAATTCAAGAATTGTCGATAAAAAGGCATTTGCATTTAGATAACTGTTATTGGTATCCGTGTAAATGACAGGAGGTTCTGCATATATATATATATATATATATATATATATATATATTATTTTATTTTATTGACACACTACACTACTGACCTTGCTTGACAGGTGTTGGAAGGATTCTATATCAGACAAAAACCAGCCTAGCTGGATATGTATCTCATGTTAGGATTGAAAAAATTGTGTTAGACTCTCATTACTGTATATATTATAAAGTTGATTGACTGGGCTATGAAACGAGCTGGTGTTAACCTGCAAAAAACTAGAAATGCACAATACTTTCCACCAAAATAATGACACTGCTGTTTACAGCACAGGATTGCCAGCTGTTGGTCTTACGCAAGGTGTTGGTAGCAATTTCATTTGATCAGGCATGCATAATCATCTCTTTTGTATTAATTGACATTCTACTATTAATCTTTGAATATTGTATATAGCAGTTCATTGTAAAGAATATAGCACATGCTTAATCATTACTATTTTTCTTTGTCGTTTATGTTCTATAAAGTTCATCTTTGTGTGCCCTGTCGTGTTGGTGAAGAGATATGTGTATATCTGGCTACCCTGTGTGAACCAATGTTAGCAAATGTTTTATTCAAACCTTAATGTTTAATACTGAGAATACAGTTTTGTTCATGTCATGCAGGTGTTAGGAGTCTGTTATTATCATTGCTAAAGTACACACTTTCCACAAATAAATATTGGGAGATTAAGTGGGGTTGCATATGGCAGGAGGCTTTCTCAAGGCTAGTTTAAAGAGAGGTTTTCTGTTCATGAACATTTGCAAATGAAGCAATTTTACAAGATTTTGGCAGTACAAAATTTGTATTATAAATTATAATAAATTTATCTGAAAAACAGTTGACTTTAAAAAATATGACAATTAAGTAAAACTTCTTTGAATGCGGGAAATAAAACATTGTCAAAAATAACAAAAAACTGGGAGATCTGCCACAATATAGGGTGACTTGCAAGGCAGGATGAAGTAGCAGAGTTCCTTGTTCTGTTCCTTGCCCTATAGCTTCACTTCCTCATAAATGTCCCATCCTTTGTTTTTTCGGAGAGGTTTGCCCTTAGCAAAACACTAGACTATATAATTATGCTATAAAAATATAGATCGATTTGTGTAGAACATTTTCTTTAGATTTTTTTGCTAGAGTATTGTAGAATTCTACAAAATGTACATGACAATAAAAATTCTATATATCTTCTACAGAAACATAGAGACAATCTATAGAATTTGTAAGGACACATAACACATACATTTTTATAGAATTATACAGAAGTGTTACAGAATTCTGGATTTTCTATAGAATATTCTATAAAATTCGATATAATTTGTTCCTAATGGTATAATAAAAGAGAGCAGTACTAGCCTATACCTGCACAGCCTGTCACACATACCACAGCATTCTACGACTGACATCGTCAACGAGGTGACGCAAAATAGGAGTAACGACCCTGACTAGACCCTGAGACAATCCATAGGCTACGCGAAGGAAAGGGCTACCTGGGTTAGCGTTGTAAGAGTAGCGCTACACGGTGACGTTAGCACCAGTCTAGACGCGGAGGACGCAGTGAGCGAGACTAGCACTACTATAGTGTTCAGGAAAATACTTGATTTAGAACGATAGACCGTATTCGCAAATAATTAAGCGCGAACGCCGACACAAGTGGCGAACGCCAAAATCTAGCAACACACCTTTAGCAACCGATCTACACCATATGCTGATTCAAATTGAAAATCCGTTACGCTTATGATATATAATATCATATCAACATTTCTGTACGTTTATCATAGGCGGATCTACGGTGGCACCGTGCTACCCTAGACCTTTGAAATTTACGTGCCCGTAGACCTTATTGAATGAGCGCACGTGACCGTGCCCCTCCCCTCACCTCCCTAGACCCTTTGACATGTGCCCCCGGTCAAGTTACAATAAGGAGAAATTGAAATTGTTCAACAGTACAACCCCGTCAAGACAGCGAAGAAACTGAAGTTACGGCGGCGGCGGCAGCGAAAAATGTCTACACCAGTTCCCTTTGGCCACTAGTGGAGGCTTTATTTGTGCCCCCCCCCCCTAGACTACCCTCTCGATCTGGATCCGCCCCTGTATATACCTGCCAATCTTTTTTTAAATCCGGGAGATTCCATCAGCGGTTCAGCACGCTTCCGTTGTCGCGCTGTCTCAGATGATGACATCGGAATTAAGACGGGGGTGCTGTTGGAGATTTCAAGCGAAAGTTCGGGATATGTGCCTGTATTCAGGGAGACAGGGAGATACACAAAACAATCAGGAGATTCCAGGAAATTCCGGGAGTGCTGGCAGGCATACACTTAACAAAGAATGAAATAAAATAAAACATTTTATCTCACAGCCTTGGCACAGGTCACAGTGCCGGAGTGCATCACTGCGGTGGTCAACAAGAGACTAGTGAGAGCTTTTAAAATTATCAAACACATTGCTAGCTATTTCCATGTCATCTTTGTGTAGGGCCAACGTGTGTGTTCCCAAGAAGCTGCTAGCTATTTCCATGTCATCTTTATGTAGGGCCAACGTGTGTGTTCCCAAGAAGCTGCTAGCTATTTCCATGTCATCTTTGTGTAGGGCCAACGTGTGTGTTCCCAAGAAGCTGCTAGCTATTTCCATGTCATCTTTGTGTAGGGCCAACGTGTGTGTTCCCAAGAAGCTGCTAGCTATTTCCATGTCATCTTTGTGTAGGGCCAACGTGGGTGTTCCCAAGAAGCTGCTAGCTATTTCCATGTCATCTTTGTGTAGGGCCAACGTGGGTGTTCCCAAGAAGCTGCTAGCTATTTCCATGTCATCTTTGTGTAGGGCCAACGTGTGTGTTCCCAAGAAGCTGTTAGCTATTTCCATGTCATCTTTGTGTAGGGCCAACGTGTGTGTTCCCAAGAAGCTGCTAGCTATTTCCATGTCATCTTTGTGTAGGGCCAACGTGTGTGTTCCCAAGAAGCTGTTAGCTATTTCCATGTCATCTTTGTGTAGGGCCAACGTGTGTGTTCCCAAGAAGCTGTTAGCTATTTCCATGTCATCTTTGTGTAGGGCCAACGTGTGTGTTCCCAAGAAGCTGTTAGCTATTTCCATGTCATCTTTGTGTAGGGCCAACGTGTGTGTTCCCAAGAAGCTGTTAGCTATTTCCATGTCATCTTTGTGTAGGGCCAACGTGGGTGTTCCCAAGAAGCTGCTAGCTATTTCCATGTCATCTTTGTGTAGGGCCAACGTGTGTGTTCCCAAGAAGCTGCTAGCTATTTCCATGTCATCTTTGTGTAGGGCCAACGTGTGTGTTCCCAAGAAGCTGTTAGCTATTTCCATGTCATCTTTGTGTAGGGCCAACGTGGGTGTTCCCAAGAAGCTGTTAGCTATTTCCATGTCATCTTTGTGTAGGGCCAACGTGTGTGTTCCCAAGAAGCTGTTAGCTATTTCCATGTCATCTTTGTGTAGGGCCAACGTGGGTGTTCCCAAGAAGCTATTAGCTATTTCCATGTCATCTTTGTGTAGGGCCAACGTGGGTGTTCCCAAGAAGCTGCTAGCTATTTCCATGTCATCTTTGTGTAGGGCCAACGTGTGTGTTCCCAAGAAGCTGTTAGCTATTTCCATGTCATCTTTGTGTAGGGCCAACGTGGGTGTTCCCAAGAAGCTGCTAGCTATTTCCATGTCATCTTTGTGTAGGGCCAACGTGTGTGTTCCCAAGAAGCTGCTAGCTATTTCCATGTCATCTTTGTGTAGGGCCAACGTGTGTGTTCCCAAGAAGCTGTTAGCTATTTCCATGTCATCTTTGTGTAGGGCCAACGTGGGTGTTCCCAAGAAGCTGTTAGCTATTTCCATGTCATCTTTGTGTAGGGCCAACGTGTGTGTTCCCAAGAAGCTGTTAGCTATTTCCATGTCATCTTTGTGTAGGGCCAACGTGGGTGTTCCCAAGAAGCTGTTAGCTATTTCCATGTCATCTTTGTGTAGGGCCAACGTGGGTGTTCCCAAGAAGCTGCTAGCTATTTCCATGTCATCTTTGTGTAGGGCCAACGTGGGTGTTCCCAAGAAGCTGTTAAGCTGCACAATTACTAAATGCAGTTAGTATTAACTGTTAATCAGTATTAACACCTGGCAATGAGACACGGCTGCAGAAGTACAAAGGAGTGGCAACACATGGAAAGAAATAAAGATCGCCCAAAGTCGAATGCGCTGGAGAGTCGTCGTCGATGTCGATGGCCTATGCTCCTATTAAAGTACATGTGGCTTTTGTGCGGTCGCCGATTATTTTTGTTCAATAGATATCAGTTCTATAGATATTCAGTTATGCTTGCAAGACAGAAACACTAACAATTAACACGTTTAAATCAAAGAAAACTATATTTACGACTATAGCAATAAACGATGTGCACTCGCTAGGACGTCCCGAAGGTTCCGTTGGCTCTTTTTTAAATAGCTCTTCAACTGGAGGGGTAGTCTAGGGGCACACAAGAACTTCCACTGGCGGTCGAACGAAATGGTGTCGAAAATGTTTCGCTACCGTGCCGCCTTAACTTCAGCTTCTCCGCTGTCTCGGCTCGACTGGTAACATCGGAAGACGAAGGGGGTCCTGTTGAAAAATTTTCGTCGCTGAGCCTCCGTCACTTCAGTCACGGGATCTCATTCCCAATGGTCTGGGGGGCACAGTCACGGGGGCCCATACAAAAAGGTCTGGGGGCACGCCAAATTACAAAGGTCTAGGGGAGCACGTGCCCCCAGGCATCTCTAGACAGGCCTATGCACTCTTCTTTTTAAAATGCTCCTCCGCTTTAGGACTGCTAGCTCTTTTATGAAGTTTTTCCCGTACCGCCGTACATTTGTTTCTTCCACATGATTGAATTAATTGGGATTAACTGGCCTTGGACGTCACGTTCAACACGCACGCACGCACGCACGCACGCACGCACGCACGCACGCACGCACGCACGCACACATACCATGCGCACACGACCGTACACGCACGCACGCGCCCGCACACACGGGAAATTACCATACCGAAGTTGTATAACATAAAGTAAAGAAACAGGCATCTCCCATTAACTGTCGCTGCTTTGTGAAGGCGGGAACCATGCAGGGCGACAGATTGGAACGTAATGAAACGTCCGCGTACAGTTTAGGCATTTCTGCCGTCGTAATGAAAATATTGTGGCCAGTTGATCAGGCTGCATGGTGTCTGTGTTGTCGGTTTCGTTTCTTACATTACACAAGCGATTCGTGAATAGCAGTTGTTCCTGCGTGACGGGCAAGATACGCAGACGCATGCTTTAAAGAAACAAGAGACGCCTGCCGAATGAAATTCCAACGTTCCATTTTCATATAATTATATGCGGCATATTCCAAATAAATTAATCCAATTAAATATTACATAATCAAATATAGGCCAAATTGTGTTTAAAGGAGGGTGCCTAAACCCATGTTTGAGTGTGAGCGTTTGATTGCGTGCGTGCGTGCTTTTTTTATAAACTATGACTTAATTGCCTACCTTAATTCCATTTGGACATATGGACAATGTCAAAATTCTATTTTTTTGCAGTCGCCCAGCCGTTCGTCGGACATTTAATCTAAATTAAAAGTCGGGTATATTGTGGTGCCAGTGTGGATACTTCGAGCCTGTTAAAATATAGACCCATTAGACTTGTGCATAAGTAGCGAGACACCAACTCCTTAGGATGGGGTGAGATCGAGGTGCGACAGTGCATACACAACTCAGCTGAGACAAAATAGTTCCGTTTGAGGGGATTTTAAAAATGAACAGCACCCCTTCCCCCATCTTCCGATATCATGTCCGAGGCTGCAAGGATTGAGTGCAACGCCGGCAACAGTCTTGAACGCCACTGCGAAAACCCCCAACGACACCTCACGCCTTCCGATGTCATGTTCAACAGGAGCTATAAGGCTCCGCCTGAACTCTTGGATTTACTACTACTACATCCAATGGTTTCTTAATTGCTTGTAGTGCGCCCATTGTAGTTCGGCATGTCTTTCCTTCCTTGTAGCTAGTATGCATCTGTTGCATTGATGGCAACAGTTATCTATGCCAGCTGACATTCCTATTCAGTAACATCATGTCTGGGCTACATTCAAAGTGTTCGCGGAAAACTGGTGTCCGACTGGGTAGTGGAGCGAGTGAAGAACCTCCAGTCTGAGACAACCCGGTAGCTGGTAGTAGCAGTTGCTACACCTTCACCAGCTGGATGTGACAATATAGAACACCGTCATGTTCTATCAGTTGTGGCCAGAACTGCAAGAGTCTGCGTATATTGCGAGGTTCCTTCAGAAGTTGGCGGTGGACTCCCACTATCTCAGTACTTCCATACACGTCTAATGACATCGTCTGCTTGCTGGAGTTGATGTAAGGATTCTTTTGACATGGACAGAAGAGTGTCGACATTGCGTTTAATTGTTCATGTCGGGGCTACTCTGTGAGAGAGTGCCTAACACGTATGTAGTGGTCACATGCACTGCCCTCGGAACATGTGCAGCAATTTGCTCCACAAACTGCACGGGTGATTCATGAGTGGCAACATCTGCAAATCCAGATGGCTCCTTTCCATGTCATGTCTTTCGACTAAGAGACTCTGCATTCAGATTTTTCCGTCCTGATCGATATTTGATGGTGAAATCGAACTGTGCTAGTTCAGCAGCCCAGCGAGTTTCAGTAGCTCCAAGCATTTCAGTTGTAAGCTCAAGGGATTATTGTTGGTGTAGACAACAAATTTAGCGCCAATTAACACGTCTCTAAACGTTTCAGCTACAACCCATTTAAGTCCCAGCAACTCCAACTTCATGCTGCTGTAGTTAGACATGTTCTTCTCGCTATCTCTGAGTCCACGACTGGAATATCCCAAGACAACAAGTTTTCCTCCCTGTTGTTGCGACAACACAGCGCCGAGGCCGTTAAAACTTGCATCAATTTCGGGGATGACTGGCAAGGTCAGGTCTGGATGACCCAAGACTGGCGCTGTAGAAAGTCGTTCTTTCAACTCAGAAAATGCATTGTCACATTTGGAGTGCCACTCCATTGGCGCTACAGATTTAGACTTTACAGGTTTTGTCTTCTTTGGTTTCTTTCCTCTACCAGTGAATGGATGTAGGGGGGGGGGGGGGGGCGCAATTTGGGAAAATCCAGATATGAAGCATCTGTAATACCCGGCAAGTCCAAGGAAACTCTTTAACTCGGACTCATTCTTTTGAGCGTTCCATTCACGCGCAGCTCTGGTCTTCTCTGGATCTGACGAGGTACTGTCTTCAGAAACCAAATGTCCGAGGAATCGTAGCTGCTTGTAGAAGAACCGGCACTTCTCTGGCTTCATTTTCAGGTTCAACTTGCCAAGACGTACGTGTCAATACTATGCCTAGACACTGCATGGTTTCATATATACAGTCGATTCAAACACCAATATGTCATCCAGGTAAATCAGAACACTCTGAAAGCTATGTCCGTCAACCGCATGAAAGTCGCAGGTGCATTGCATAATCCAAAGGGCTTACGTGTGAATTCATACAGTCCCTAGACGAAAAGCTGTTTTCTCGATATCCTCTGCAACAGGAATCTGAACTAAATCTAAACTGCAGAAATACTGCACCATATAGGGCATTTGGTGCCTTATTTATTCGTGGCAATGGATATGCGCCTTGGCATTTAGAGCACGGTAATCAACACAGAAACGCAAACGACCATCGCGCTTGCGAACCAGCACCACCACCGCCGATGCGTACGGGGTTGATGATTCTCGAATAATGCCTTGGTCAATCGCCTTACGCATGTATTCGCGTACTTCGTTCCATTGGTGTGGTGGTATTCGACTGTGTGGGACTGTCACAGGGATGTTACCAGACAGAAGTATGCGATGATTGATGGCATCACAGTACCCATGATCGTCTTCATCCTGGCTATAAGTACTCCCTCGTAGTTTTTCAACAACTATAGAAAGTGATGTTCGATCTTCAATGCTCAGTGTGTCGCCAATCTCCATGCGATCAGTCAGCTTGTTCGTGAACGAGGCACTTACGTCCTCAACTTGTTCGACCACGAGCACTTATTCCGCTGTGACATCAACAATATCTACTCGGGGTTCCTCATATGCGTCTTTGAGGACACTCACGACTGTGCGAAGCTGCAGGTACAGATCACATGTAGCGTGGGTGCATGCATCGGGAGACAACAACGATTCATTGCTTCCAATGCTTTATTTACTGGCAAGTTTCTAAAGTTTGTAAAATTCTGTAAATTTCCTAATTTCTAAACTTCCAGTATGATAAGAATAGTGTCCTGCTTAGGTCACATCAAAGGGGCAGATACAGTTATAACGGCATCTCACGTGACCACTACTACATGGCAGATTAATAAACTAGTAAAGCATTTAAAATGTATGAAATTGTATAATCTTAGTTATATATATACGTAGATAATCCACCAAGATAAGGGAATTATGTCTTAAAAATGACATAATAAAAACACATATATGATAATATGTCTAAGGGTGCTAAATATTATTTAATCTATTTTTATGTGTGATATCTACTTTCAGAGTGTCATGTGACATCTTGCCACATACAGCATTGTACAATGTATAAAGATAATATATTATATTTAATAAGAATTACGTAATGTTATCCAGTGTTGAATTTACTATTATTTAAATTATAACATCAGTATTAAAGGAACACTGTATAGATTGCGCTATTCAACGGCAGAAGTGTTTTATTATCAGTTATTGAATTATCGTTTATGTAGTTGTCACTCATGATGGCCTGCGCGTCAACGATCTTTCAGGTCTTAGTGCAGGTCTCCATAGATTAATCAATGTTTACTATCAATTCTCAAAATGTACTAGTGTGTTCATGGTTGATCTGAATAAATTTCAGTATGCCTACAAAATAGTGATCTGACCCTAAAATGGGCGGTGTTGCGTTATAACTGGTTCATTTTAACGACAGTATTGTACATAAACTTTTCCAAGTCGCACGTGTGAAACAGAATTTCCGGTTATCATTCGTTGTAGCAATTTTGTGGAAACATTTAATACAATAAGTTTGTGAAGTGATCATGGGGAAATTAAATGTAGTTATGCTGAGGTACCTGACGTCAGAAGACTTTCGAGTTCTGACAGCGGTGAGTGCCACTGAATGAACTTGCCTGTAAGGTGACATATCTTTGACAATCTGCGCCGATGCGAGTGGTGATCGTGAATCTGAAAGCCGTGAATCGGCGTGATTCGTGGTCGCGGGCTGGGTGGGCACTTAATCTTGTCTAGCCTAAAATAGCTAAATGATTAACCAAAGGGTTAGCCTTAAGATTAATAAGGGCATTTGTGTCGAATCCAGACACAGCACGATTTCGCCGTTAAAACTTCGAGTTTTGCCAAACTTTGAGTCTGACACCTCAGGCTCAGTGAGTGAGTGCGTTAGTTCCACCATACAACATCATCAAAAAGGCATATTTATATTACGAAAATATTGTGTCTTAGCGGATTTTTGAAGCCCAAAAAGCGACCTTGTTTGCACCGCTAAGGTCGTTCGTTACCGCATTGTGTGCGTAAAATGAGCGATATTATATAACAGCATATGTTGAGCAAGCCGGGCCTCTATTTACGCCTCAAAACTGTGCTAAGACGCAATACTCTTAAACGTAAATATGACTGGGATAATGTTGAATTATGGCACCAATGCACTGATTTATCACAGTTAGGCAAAACTCAAGTTATAAATGTGTAATCGAGGTGGGTCTAGATTCAATAGAGGAGCCCTAATAAATGGTACTTGTCTAGGTGTTTAATCCTGCATCCCAAATTAATCATTAAAGCGGTTACATACACTACGTCTAGAATCACCAAGTTCTCCACATATTAATATGGCGTGCCCTAGGCAAAAAGGTGCGTTTCTGGTAATACGACCCTCAGTGCCTCACCCAGGATCAAATTTTTGCCAGTCCAATTTTGTTCCAACATGCTACGAAGCGCGGTCGGGCACACAATCGAACATGCGATCTGATTATGTATATATATACATATTCACATGCATGGTAAATTTTGGTAATCATGTTTAGTGTGTCCAATCATAAAAAATAAACTAAAAGTACATATTACCATTTATGTAGGCGATCTGGGTGGGCGATTTTTAAAACCAGTCTCCGTAGATTTTGTAATTGGCTTTGCGGCAGTTTCAATAACTTCGTAAAAATGGCATGGACGACCTAGTCCATGCAAAAAATGACAACGACGGACCCGTTCACAATCAATTGCAAACCGTCCAAAAACAAAAATTTTGAATTTTACCCATCCACAGGATGGGTGGGCGGGATGATGGGTGAGGCCCTGATATCCCTACCTAGAAAAACGGGCTGTCAGTAATCTCTTTATTTGATATTGCAAGTTAGTTTTGTTGTATGCTATATTCAGTTTTGTTATATTCATTCAGCAGTTGCGTCGTTCTTTCTGTTTACATCACATATAATATAGAAGCGTGTGAAACCGTAGCAGCCACCCCAAGACTAGACCACCTATTGGTGCTATTGTTGAACGTGCTGTTTGCTCCCAAAACCACACTATTTAGCTATGGAAATCTGCAACAATTCTAACAAGGACATTGTAAAAATACAATGAATCACAAATCTTTGGTAAATAATTAAATGACAGACAAATGCAGACGATTTACACATGTAAATGAACACAACAAATCAGGGCTCCTGTTAGCATACTATTATGCATATATACGCATGATTTTTGGCATTTTACGCATTAATTTGGACACCATTGGCAGTGACATGTTTTTAACCTGCCCTAGTGCACACAGTCGGGGTTCGCCGCACCAGAAAACTGTGTCGGTAAAAATTATGATAGCAGGTGAAGTTTTATGAACACTGGTCTGGAAACTGATATGTTTTACAAGTGATCCGATTGGTAATACCAATCCCTGTGAGCCGGACACACGCCGCGAGCCTTGTCCAGGGAGTAAAAGTCATAGTCATACATTGTCATGGCAATCCCAAAACGGCGCCGTAACAAACACATCTTACGTTTTTTGTAAATCGTAATCGTTAAAAGATAGTAAATGTATTTTACACATGATATGTATAATTGTATACATGTGTCGTAGATATTGTTGACATGTTGTGAAGAAGTTTGGAAGTTTTACAACTAGGACTATGTGGTTATTTTAGTGCCGGCGTTATTATATAGGTCAGAAAGAAAATGATAACTGGGTTTGCTTTTTAAAATTAAACAAACTTATTTATTTTAATTTCTTGACAATTTGTGGACTTGCAAGTAATGTTTGTATCATTATATGCGCGCATGCTTCATGCTTGCAGTCCAACTGGTGCCACAGACTGCATCAGCGGTGAGCGTATTTGACATTTTCTGGGAACGCCACCAGCCTGTATTATCGCTCACAGCGGATGCAAACTGCGGCAATATTTTAACAACAAAGGCGCATAAAATATTTTAAGAGTATGTTTTTGTACATAGAATGATTGCATTGTAAACAAGATAAGAATATCGTTTAGCTGTGTAAATAATGTGTTGGACACCCACAGAACATTCACAGCCGCAGGGCAAGTTGTTTAGAAAGTTAAACGTATTGGTCACTCATTAACAGAACATGGACATTTGCAGGGCAGTAGCTGTAACTTTTAAATAAATAATATTAACATAAATTGGTTTTCTTTTGCATATTTTTCAAGACAATCTTAAAGCCTTAAGGCCAGACACCCCAGGTGAAATAGTGTTTTTTGACAAAAATACTCAAAATTGTTTTCTGCCAGATTATGATAGCTTTTATGTTTGCTATCAATAAAGAGTTTACTTGTATGACAATTACATACATCTAAATTCTATAATTTGGGTAGAATAAATTGGACTATTTCCATAAATTGCAAAATAATCATATCCATGATCCACATATCATTACCCCTTTCCACAAACCCTATAATGGCAGTTTTAGACCTGTAGCATTGTTGTAATTCTCGACAATGTCATTATGTCTGATTTGGATAACAACCTAGACTAGAGACAACTTCAAGTAACTGTAGAATTGCATTGAAGCGACACAATGGAACTTAGCAATAGTCTCCTGCCTAAAAAAACTGCTAATGTTGCTGTTGCAGGTGGAGATGGGCATGAATAGTTACGATTTTGTTTTATATAAAAATGTTGTTGCCATTGCAGGTGGAAATGGGCATGAAGAATCACGAGTTGGTGCCAAGTGCTCTTGTCGCATCCATTGCGAGACTAAAACATGGCGGTTGTCACAAGGTCATGCAAGAACTCATCAAACACAAGCTTCTCTCCTACGAGCATGGCAACAAGCGAGGTAACTTAGGTCCACACACCAGGTGTTTTGTTATTAGCAAAAACACTATTGAAAACCTAAATAATTAATAGTGAGACTCAAAAAAGGGTTGATAGATGATAAGTAAATAAGTATTTTTCTTCTTCCATTAGACGGCCAGTGTTCATAATTTTGTTGATAACTGTGACATTTCTGTTGGGATCTTTTCTGTAATTCCCCTGGCACAGGCACCAGTAGAAGGGACCGACGGCTTATGATGTCTCTTCTGAAAGACACAGGCAATGTGAGGCAGACCTTTATGCAAGATGACATTTTACCAGTCCAGAAACATCCTGGTAGATACTTGCATTTACGCACGCATATACAATCTAGTCCAAATGTGCCGAGATATATACAGAAGTACCAACCATACGTGTGACACTTATTTTAAAAGCATAAAGGACAGAGTCAATAGTGAATTACCTTTATGCAAGCACCAACACAAGTCATGAATAGTGATGAAATAAGGCCAAATGAATTACGTTTATTAAAGAGATTAAGTTAAAGAGAGAGAAATGTGGGCTCTACATCCCAAGGCCAGGCCTGTGACTGAGCCCATACTAGTCTCCTGTACCTCTGGATGACAGAGCCCACATTTCGGCACATACAACATTAGCAGCATTGTTATAGATATATAAAACAACAGCATTACTACTGTAATCACAGTAGACCTTATGCACTGTACCGTACTAACCAAGCACACCATTCATTCACACTAACTATAATCCCAACTACCTGCTGAAGAGTTACACTATATCAAGATTTAGCCTAAACCTATAAGTGGGGCCATTACGCCCAACTTACTAAAATCACCGGTGGAAGAGAAGCGAGCTGTCTCGGCATCAAAACCCCGTGAACACATTGTCCACCTGCACTAAGAAAATGGGGAAAGCATTGAGATCTGCTATCAACCCCTCTTCCACCAACGATGTACATATTGTGTCCCTAATGCTATCAAAAATTGGGAGGGAAGGGAGGGCCAACATTTTTGATGTGACCATTCTGTCTGCTTTCACAAAACGAAGAGCTCATTGCAATCTGCCACCGAGCGCCATTACCGTGCGGTGATTGGTTCCTTGTGCCAAAAGAGCACCAAAGACAAAGGGGGGTAATTAGCATCACGCCTTAGGAGACATTAGGCCAATCATCACTCGTCCTGCGTTGTTGCCAGCACAAAAATACATATGCAGCACGGTGCCGTGGCCGCATATTCTCATTTTTGCTCCTAAAATTTCTACAAGTCCAAATTCAAATTTCTACCTGTCCAAAAATGGACATTACCCATCCAAATGACAGGTGCACAGGTCTCTAGATAAAGCTATGATGTGAGGTGGAAAAAATTGCCCAAGTTTCGATACAGACACCAGGCAGAAGGGACCAATGGCTTATAGTGTTTCTTCCAAAAGACAGCGGTAACATGAGGTGAAAGAAATTGCCCAAGTTTCGAGACAGTATTGACCAAGCTTGGACAAGGAGTAGCATTGTGCCTTGTGCTGTTGTAGTTGCTGGGTACCGACTGACAACTTCTGGATATGACTACCTCGCTCTAAGAGTTCTCGCACAGCGCGGTGCCATCGCATCTGTCGGAAACCAGATAGGAGTCGGCAAAGAGTCCGGTAATTATACATCTTGTAAAGCAATTGTCACATTGCATAAATGTTTGAAAAATTGAGATGATTTCGGGCTGGTGTATTTTCCAATATAAAGTAAAACGAAATAAAACAAACTGTGTTTGTGTTGGCTGGTGAGTGTTGGGGTCTCGCAGTACAACAGTCAACACTCCAGTTCTTTGGCAGAACATTCCGTTGTATACAGAATCAATAGTACTAGTGTGTCAGGGTTAGAATTTAACCTAAAATAAGGGGGGTCAGCAGAGCCCCTACTATAAAAAATCTGGGGGTTTGCTAGTGACCACCAAAATTGGGGGATAAAATAGATTGCACAATAAAACCTTAATCCTTTAAAACTGTAATTTCTGTGTTCAAAATTTGCTTCATGGGATGTTATTTCTCACTGGGATTCCTTATTCCTTCACCGTACACCGAAGATTGCCCAATAACAGCATCATTATAAAATATCAACCTACAGATGTATTGTGTAGTAACTAGTACGCTGCTTAAGTATGTTCGTGCTTGTATTTTCAGATGTATATATAGTGGCAAATGAGGAAGGAGAACAACTCTGTCTAAAACTTCACAGGTAAGCCATCTAAGTAAGTTTGCATTTCTATGCATTTCCACAATACAGGGCAACAGAGAAATGATGTCATAGGTTCAGTACCAAGGCAGACGCCATAATACAGTGTGGAATTGGAATCGTCATACGATTATTTAAGCCAAACGATTCAATTATTTAAGCCAATCAATTCTCGAATGTAATTGACTTCCTGACCAATTGTTTGCATTACACTTGAAACTAAAAGATTTCCACATTTCCATGTTACAGGGACACCATAAATGTTGTCATTCTGTTCACAGTATTGTAGCAGTGATGGTAAATAAAGAAACATTATTATATATACAGAGTATGTTGTTGTGACACTGTAAAGACACTTTCTAAACCTTTAGTTTGGCAGTTTTTTTGAGGTTGCATGAGTTTTTCAGTGCTGTGCCCTGGTGTTGACAGTTTTCAGTAAAGACAAAAATTGGGCTATGAGCTCATAAGAATGTCAGGGAAATGGTCCGTGGCTTGAACTTTGACCTGCCAGACAACTTGCCAACCACCTCACCACATATCCTGTTGTGTTATTACAGACTGGGGCGGACATCATTCAGACAGTTGAAGAACAAACGAGACTACCACAAGAACCGCCATGCCGTTTCGTGGCTGTATCTGTCTCGGCTGGCCGCCATGAAGGAGTTTGCCTACATGAAGGCCCTATATGACCGTGGCTTTCCTGTGCCACGTCCAGTTGATGTGAATCGAGATGCTGTTGTTATGGAGCTGCTAAGTGGTCACCCGTTGTATGTACAATTCTGTTGTGTTCTTATCAAATACGTTTTGCTGTAACTTAATAATCCACACAATGTATGACTATGGTTGCTAATTTGGACTCATTCCACACCCTCGAAAAATTGTCCTAATACCTTTGTAAGTCATGAAAATATAAAGTACAAAAAGTTCACAAGTCCAAGGCATATTTAATAAGAGCTATTGTTTGACTGTAATTACATCTTGTATTGTTGGGGCGTAAACATTACATTCAGATAAAACCATGACAATGTCATGATAATATGGTATTTGGCATGGTTTTACCTGACACAGTGAATTTTGATTAAATGTATGATGACTGTCTATTTCAGCCACTCCTGGTTTTGCACTATAGTTAATCAATGATTTATTCTAAGCAGTGGCTTAGCCAGAAACCCATCTGCCCATCTTAAGGCAAGACTGGCAGATGACTGGCCAACACAGGTAATTAGAACTGATTAGACTGATGGACTTTAGAGGTAGCCAGCTGGACACTAGATTAACTATTGGTTCCTACTCTTGGGAGCCCACATTAATGGCTAACACAACTGATAGTGAAACAAATCAAATGGATGAGTATTTAGTAAATAAATGGTTCCAGTGATTGGTTTGTCATTTACGAAAAACTTAACTGGCCAGTAATTGCCGTGACTGATGTGAACAGCTTCCACACAAGCAGTGCACGTGCCAAAAGGCTCACTTTTGATTAATTCAAAACTGGCAAAAAACTGTCTGAAACACTCGATTTACCGACAGTGTCTGTTTTAAATAGCGCACACGTTGCCTTACAGAATACAGTGTCATAGTGTGGAAGACGTGCCTGCCCTCTACAGTGAGTGCATGGATCTAGTCGTGAAGCTCGCTAACCACGGGTTGATTCACGGCGACTTCAATGAGTTCAACCTGATGCTGGACAGTGAGGACCGAGTCACGATGTACGACTTCCCCCAGATGGTGTCAACGTCACACACCAATGCTGAATGGTCTGTCTAGTATCTCGCAAATCTATTGCTGTCGCTCTTATTCTACTCCACTCACCTGTGCTCTTCTGGCTTTGTGGTCCATAAGGCTGCTGCACAACTTCTCCATCCATCTTGCTAAGTCAATGTCTACGCGTTTTGCTTCACTCTGTTTTCCATCCCGGTTAGTCTCGTACTTTTTCAACAATGGTTCATGGTTTGTTGTTTTGGGGTGAAACACTTTTCTCTTTCCTTCGCGCAGCCATGTTAGTGCTGTCAGGCTGTGGTTCAGGCATCCATGTTAGTGCTGTCAGGCTGTGGTTCAGGCATCCATGTTAGTGCTGTCAGGCCGTGGTTCAGGCATCCATGTTAGTGCTGTCAGGCCATGGTTCAGGCAGCCATGTTAGTGCTGTCAGGCTGTGGTTCAGGCATCCATGTTAGTGCTGTCAGGCTGTGGTTCAGGCATCCATGTTAGTGCTGTCAGGCCGTGGTTCAGGCATCCATGTTAGTGCTGTCAGGCCGTGGTTCAGGCATCCATGTTAGTGCTGTCAGGCTGTGGTTCAGGCATCCATGTTAGTGCTGTCAGGCCGTGGTTCAGGCATCCATGTTAGTGCTGTCAGGCCATGGTTCAGGCAGCCATGTTAGTGCTGTCAGGCTGTGGTTCAGGCATCCATGTTAGTGCTGTCAGGCCGTGGTTCAGGCATCCATGTTAGTGCTGTCAGGCCATGGTTCAGGCAGCCATGTTAGTGCTGTCAGGCTGTGGTTCAGGCATCCATGTTAGTGCTGTCAGGCCGTGGTTCAGGCATCCATGTTAGTGCTGTCAGGCCGTGGTTAGTGTCGTTCTTCCTCAGCAGGTGCCCGATCCATCTTCTTTGTACTTCTACGCTGATCTTCTCTTCTGCTGTTGTGTGAATGTCTTTGTTTGATATTACCACTGGCTATTTAATTTTTAGTATCCATCTTAAACAGTTGAAGTGAAATGTGGCTATAGTACAATGGAAATTAATTGGTCTCAATCAGGGTTGAACAAATCAATGATTAGATCAAAAAAATTAGATTAAAAAAAATTTAATTCGGATTTTTTATTTAAATCGGATTATTCGATTCTTTATACTTTAACTCGGGGCTTCCGACTTGAAAAGATGGCTCCTTTTGAAGACAATTAACAGGATCTGTACTGGGCCTTGGAATCATTGCAAGCCCAATTCAAGGTCTTGATATCTTAGAATTCTTGCTTGCAGCCTTGGTTAGTCTCTGCCTCTAGCCTTTCTTCAGTGCATTCCCTGCTGATCCCAGACCCAGGTTGCCTTATTTGCTTATTTTGCATAATCCATGGCATTGCTGTTAGCTGTTAGCTGCTGCCCATTGGGTTATCTGCTTGCATTGCACAACAGTTGACCCAGGTTCATATAAATCATGATTTTAATCAAATGATTTAAAACAAACAACCCTGGTCCCAATTTTTCTTATTGAATTTCTGATGAATTTCTGCATGTATAACAAATATTTTTGATATATGTATACACATTTTTGGATATAACAAAAAACTGTCAGTCCCAGTAACCATAATCCACCAAAATATCATTGGATATTATGAATCAACGAAGTTAAAATTAAAATATGCGTGTCTGGACATATTTTTTCATTTTATATTGAATACTACAGAATAAAGTGTTTCACTCTACTTTGATCAAACACTTGATTGTAAGCATCTTATTAATTGATTTCAACCCTATTTCTGTTAGTATAAGTTGATGGTAAATTTAAGATATATAACAAATTTCTGGTATAACATAAATTGACTGGTCTTGAGTGATTGATTATATCCGAGACTTAGTGTATCTCGCAAATCTGTAATTGTTGCACTTATTCTAATATTACAATCAGAACTTTCACTTTGTGGCTTGTGTTCATAGTAACAAACATTTAATTTAGTTATTAGTTAACATATTTCATCTTTTGCATAAGCCATTAAAGGTAATAATAAATTACTTACAAATCTTCAGTGACTTAAAAATAAAATTATTGTAAATACTTCAAATTGGTTAGTGTATCAATAAATAGACAATAAATAATTAAATGAGAATATTGTAAACAAAAAAATTGTAGCCGAACATTTATCTATAAGAAATTCATATGAAAAAGGTGCATTTTCAGTTCCTTTTGAAGGCTGAAACATTTGTGCACTGAGATAGATTGTTCCAAGTCTTTGAAGATATTCCAGTGGATCATGATAGAATATGTCAAGATTATTAAACATGCAAAATGTCTGTTTTATTTTTTATTATAAACTGAATTATATATATATTTTTTAATGTGTAATTTAATTAAAATTAATCCGACCGATAAATATTTTTTAAATTCAACAAAAAAGGGCAGACTGTGTTTGCCACTAAACCGTAACAAAAACCCTGGTTGGGAAGGCATTGATTTGTGTGACCAGGAAATTATTCAGTCTTAAAATATACCATATTTTCCCAAACCAATTAATTTGTATTGATCATGTAATCTATATGTAGAAATGGTGCTTATGTATTCTGAGATCCTTGATGATGATACTGTGGTCTGTCCACTTTGTCAGCTACACCTGTTATTTCACATCTTGCAGGTATTTCAATCGTGATGTCACATGTGTTCGTGACTTCTTCATGCGACGTTTCCGCTATGAGAGTTTACTCTATCCAACATTCAAAGATATCTGGTATGTGCATTAAATTTTTCATTCTGTCCTCGGTGTAGAATTCGTACAAGAATACAATGTTCAAAGATATACTAGCAGCAGAAATGTTCCAAAAACTGGGTGAGGGTGTAACATGGAATACAAAACTATTTTCCAAGAGGACAGTGTGTTATTGAAACTGCTTGCTGTGTAAATACATATTTGGACATAGAATACATGTCTGAGTTATGCACACAATTTTGTTAAATAATTGCTCCCAGTAGAATATATGTGTGAATTTATTAATTATTTTCTTGAGTGGTCATCTTGTTTTCAGGGATGTTTTATTTGTGCTCTGAACACCTTAAGTTAATAGTTTGTAGTTCTAAAATAAAAAGTTCAGGATTCAATGGTAAAGATACGACATAAAACATCAAATGGATTTTCTCGTTTGTAGTCGTGAAGACACTCTGGATGTGGAGATAGCAGCTAGTGGCTTCACCAAAGAGATGGATGAGTCATTGATTGAGGCTAGTATTATAGGATGTCTATTGCAACACATTGACTGTTCACCCTACCACTGCATGATAAATCGGCAGATATTGCCATTTCGCCCAGCCACTAACAGTTTCACTATTGGTACCTGCTGGCAGCACATGGCATAGAGACCACGACACATGTAGGACACAACATATTAAGGCTGTAATGATTCATTGATGAATCGTGATACTTCACATAAATATGTACAGTATACTGCATGTGTTGAGTGTTGTCATTTGTGAAATTTGTCAAAAGCATGTATTGGCAAGTTGTCAAAATTACAAAGGGTACATATGATTATCAAACAGTACCTTTTAGAGCACGTTTGTGGTCCAGATAGCTTTGTGAATTGGTGCATTTTGCAGCGCTAGTTAGACTACTCCACACAAGTGGATCTATATGAACAAGTCTTTGCGCAGTAATCGCAAAATATTCACAGAGTAAGATGATGTTCATTCGAACACCTGCCAGTGCATAACACATTCCAGACAGTCCTAAAGACTGGCTACTCTGCCATTACTACTTTTATATTATTTTTTGTCAGTTTTAACATAAACTTTATGAAAGATGTTATATATTGCATACGTACAAATGATTCATTGCAACACTTGAGGTTTAGGACATAAAAATTTATCATCATGCTTTAAGTGTTTTAGTTAACCGGTCCTTTGAATATAGTTTGGTTTGTGAAAGAATACGTCCAATTCTATGTGTATTTTAGGTGGTGATGGGAGGTGATGGAGATGACAGTACAGAAGACACGTCAGACACAGAGCTAGAGGAGGGCATGGCATCAGGCTGTCGTCTAGGTGACCAGGAAGATGACGCCAACACAATGGGCTGTAGCCATGACAACTGTGTTGCCAATAGCAACCATGGTGTCGCTTGCACTACAGATAGCGATGCAGTAACAGACAGTCGACACAGTGACAGAGATGGTGACACTGGGTGTGAATCAATAGACACTGTGACAAAGTCACCATCTAGTGACATTGTTGCCACTCACAGTGACGATGAACCAGCATTGAACGGCATGACAAAAATCTTAGCCCCGTCAGAAATGCCCAATGCGAGTAGTGACGATGACAGTGACGACGCTCCTGCGCTTGTGTCAATAGGCACACTCAACAAGTCGTCACAGCCGTTCCGTGACACCGTTCACGTTGATAAGCACAGAGACACAACCGCTGATGACAGGAGAGGGGAGGAGGAGGCGAAGCCACTAGGAATGGATCCTCGCTTGGTAAAGAAGAAGATCCGGTCTCAGATGCAGCGGAAGCAAGCTCGGCTGCTGGCTCGTCGGACCAGGAAACACGGAGAGGCAGCACTTTCCACTAAACTGAGGCGCGAGAACTCGGATGACATCAAACAGAGTCTCGGGCCTATCTGGTATTGAGACAGGTACCTGTCGGCATATAGCAATGGTGAAGCACTCCCCCTCAGAACATTCTTGGTTATTTTGTTGGTCCCAATCCTTCAAGTAGGGTGTATTTATGTCACCCCAGGGGGGTAAACAGAAGGTGCAGCAGAAAGTGGTCCAAAATGTTGGTATCAAAATATGTGGGATTTGGGGGTTGCAGGAGTTTTTACCCCAAAACAGGTAGGAGGTGGGATATTGGCCTAAAACGAAATAAAAGATTGACCTGGATATGGGGGGTTGTCCCCCAAAACAGGAGGCAGACGGAATGTTGGTCTAAAACCAAGTGGGAGGTTAAGCCCAAAACAGGAGGGAGATGTTGTACAGCCTCAAAACAGACTGGAGGTGGTCAGTCGATACTCCTGCCACACCCTGACCTGTAACATTGTATATATTATGTATCATACTGGAAATGCTAATTACCATCATGTGTATCATGTACACACATACACGTCAAAGGCTTGACTGACAAACAAGAGGATGGCAGTTTTTATTGCTTAATGAGAAAAAACACATTTAACAAAGCCTTTATTAATAAGTTGTGATGTTCCACCAGGACGTGCTGTCCTTTGTACAAGTGGTGGTGTTGGTGCAGTTCTCTACGGTAGACAGTATTACTCTGTGCATTGACGTTGATTTGGATGGTTACACAACAGTACAATTACCAGGTACATGTATCACAATTCTACTGCCTATTGGAATTCAATCAGTCTACTGCCCGTACAAATTGTGTGCGCTTTGACATGGTAAATAAAGAAAACCCTAGTATTACTGCTATGATAACCTTGAAATTGTGACAGAATAAAATTGAGTGATATTTAAATATGTACCGAGTCAGATTTTGTGTCATTTATTTGGCTTGTAAGTTGTAATAACACAACAAAGCAAATGACATGACAATGTATGTGTGGATGTTATCTGATGCCAGATTATGGTGCATCATCTTTAAGAGTGTTCTGAAGTCTTGCTGGTACTGATGTGGGTTAGTTGTCCTTCTTGAAGTCGGCCCCGGCAGCCTTCAGCATTGGGATGAGGTTACCCATGTTGTGCAGAGACCATATATCACTTCCACCACCCACACACTTGCCACCAACAAACACGCGGGGGACCTGCCAACATAAGACAGTCACAGTGCTACCATAGCTCAATTAAACTTTAAAGTAATGTTTGCTCTGTTACCAAGCTTCAACCAGGGGTGATTATTAACAGGAAGTTCTCTGAATCAGTTCTCGTGTGTTGGGGATCATGCAAACACAATCTGATGGGCAGTATATCTTCAGTAAGGTTAGTCTACATTATTACAGTGGAACTTGGTATTAAGGTCACTGTTGGGACTGGACCTAAGTGACCTGAATAGCAAGGTGCCTATATTAGCAGGACTCATTTCCTATACTTATGTTACAAAAATAATGTACTACCCCAGTGTGGTCTTAATTGCAAGGTGGCTGTATTATCGAGGTGACTAAAGTGAGGTTTGACTATATTTACATTAAGAAACAAGGAACCAACAGTTCTGGTTTAATTATTTCCAAGTCAACAAGATGTAAATCCAAATGTTGTGACAATATCAACCAACGTGGTTTTAAGCAGTTAAAAACAACATAATTTCAACCTGCCAATCTTTTTTTTGACTTTGAGTGACGTACCGTTCTGGCGCCAGTGAGAGCTTCAAACATGTCTTGAATAGCACCCATGTTGTCACGGTGCTCTATATTCTCAAGGCAGTAGGACACTGCGATGTTGTCAAGGACATCCTTAGCCATCGTAGAGAACTTGCATGTTGTTTTTCCGAATACCACAACTGGATATGTTGTGATCATGCCGTGGATGTAGCCATATTCCTCTGAGTCGGCTTTCCCCTGCAAATAAAATCCATACTGCATCAATATACGAGATATTTGAGTAAATCCTAAGAGCATCCTTAATCTCTGCTCAAGGTTCTGCAATCACAAAGTTTCATGGCATGTAAACACCTGAATGGCAAATGTAGTTTTTTACTGTTACATTATTTAGCCACTTCCTCAAATGGCTTAGCCCATTTAAATTGTTGAAAGAAATGATTTTTATTGTTACATCTTGTAACTGATTAAAAGCAACTGCCAGCTGATATCTATCTTTCAACACACTTAATTTGTGTCTTGCATGGTGTTTGAGAGAACAAGGAAAGTCAACAACATCAACGCAGAAACACATGTATACATAATTGCATTGTGCATTCACATGAAGTTTCCAGTTTTTAGAATCATTAATTCCTGGGCTGGAATTAAATAAGCTAATAGTTTGTAGGATGATTTTACCAAACGTACATATAAACTTTGCCACAGTGGATAGTACGTAGTTTTTCTTTTTTGTAAAAAAAATTATTGGAAATGAGAGGAACACAAAAATCAAATTAATATGTACACATTAAACAATACCCGTTATAAATAATAATGCTGCCTTTTCTATTCAAGATTGAATACATTTAAAAAAAATATTATTTTCAAATAATTTGGATTCTACCAAATTAATATATTCTGCCGAGGCTAAATCCATCAATTTCATAATTTATTCTTTTGCCAGTATCAGTGAATACCAGGTTTAGAATATCTTTATACACTACGGGGAAGCAATGTGTGTGGCTTCTTTCACATGTTAGGTTAGTAAGGGGGTGTGGCAAGAAGGGGGTCATTGTCATTGATCTTAAAATCATGGTGGGGGACTGGGGGTAGCCTCTATTGGCTTCTAAATAGGTGGAAGATGGGATGTCGAGTCGAGACCCCTGACACACCCTCGAATCATTGGTCAATGTTATATGCATGCTAGCCATAACTTGACCATTTCCCAGTAGTAGTACCTGAAATAATGTATGTAATCACAGTAATGTCACAGTGACATGTGCTGTGTCACTCAGAGACGGAATAAGTCTATCGGTGTAGGTGTTGGCGGCCCCCTGGCCTAGGCTACATGTTATGACTAGGTCTCAAAGACAATGTGTATTCCATGTGAATATTTGGCATTGCCTTTGTTTATCATTCATGGTATCTGGATGTAACCTTATTGGCATAAGGTAACGATACTTACAGGTGGTGGTGGCGGCAGTCCATCGTTTGCAGCGTTCGCGGTGGTCAGGCTAGGACGCCAGAATTTCAGAATAAAAGGCTGAATGTATTTATGGAATAACCACAACAAAAATGGAATCACAATGCATGGTATACAAACCATTTTGCCGGATTTTTGTTATTGTGTTTCTTTATTATTTTTACTGTTAAGAGCTGAAATGCTAAAAATTTTCATTCCGTTTTAGCGATGGTGTCACAATAATAAATGAAAAACTCCCAGTCCGTTTAAATTGATTCCTTGACATCTATATTCCAGCGACATGAAACATCCGCGTTCTGAGGACAACGAAATTTAGATGTGGATACATCAGTATTTTACTTCCGGATTCATGTTTTATAAATAGAGTGCCTTTGACTTTAATATAATATTGTTTGAATGCCGAATAAAAAAATATTTGTAAACAGGAAAACGCCAATTTGTTTATTCATACAGCAACATTTCTGCAGTACACAGGATTTAAATTAAGTTCTTCCAGTAATCCACTACCGTCATTACTGACGACTTCGTGGATGGTGTGGTGTTTGTTGCATGCGCCATGTGTGCATGTGTGCAGTGCTGGTTTTAACTATTTATAAAATCATATGCAAGTGCAAGTTAAAAACAAACAGGGGTCACTCTTAGTTCAACTTTGTTTGCGGCAATGTCGGCAAGGCACTGCTTGAAAGCATCTAGAGAGGGAGATTGAACTGATTGGGCGGTTGGGTTATTCCAGGGTACTAGTCTATTGTGGCTATAAAAAAGGAATGTTGGAAAGCCTGTGTTCGGGAACGTTGAACTATTAATTGGAATGGATGCCCTCTGCGCCCCTCAGCTAAGAATTATGTGGCGCAGTGGGTACGGGCTGGTTTTGTGTAAAGGATGGCATGGATGTCGACGAGGCCGTTTTGAATTTCATACGTCATGTTAGCCTCGCAATACATCTGCGCTGTTCCAGGGACTGCCATTGTAATTGGTGGAGCATGGAGGTTGGGCTGCTGCGGCGCCGCCAGTCACCATAAACGTATCTGGCAGCACGCCTCTGTACCATCTCCAGTTTATTGATGTTTCGCTTGGTGGCATAGTCCCAAACGGCAGAAGCGTACTCTATTTTTGGTGTAACGTATGTTTTATAGCAGTATGATTTAACTGGTCTGGGGCAGTTGTTGGTGTTTCGGTTAAGAAAGGCAAGGGTACTATTGGCTTTCTTAGTGATGTTTTCCACGTGGTGGTTCCAGCACAGTTTGCTATTGATGTTAACGCCTAGGTACTTTGCAGTGTTGTGTAGGTGTTCTCCTGTAGACGCTGCCAATCTCATGTAGACGCTGCCAATTGCCTGGCTTTCTGCTGTTTTTATTTGGTGATGTGGTCTATGGCTATAAGGCTAATTTGTGGTCATGAATGAAATATTCTGAGAGAATGGGTTTAGTTTTGTTGGTGATTCTTAAGATTTCACATTTGTCTGGGTGGAAGCTCATGAGCCAGGTCTTCTCCCATTCCTGGTGCCTATTGAGGTCCTCCTGCAGACGCACTGAGTTTTCCACGCTGCTGATTCTGTGATACAGTAGGCTGTCATCTGCATACTGTTTGATGTCACGCAGTTTGGTATATCGTTGATGTAAACAAGAAACAGCAGCGGTCTTAACAGTGTCATGCGGGACGTCTGATAGGACGGGGATCTCCTTGGAAAAGCTTCCATTCACTAGGACTCTCTGTGTACGGTTATGTAGGAATGATTCGATCCATTCTAGGGTGTTGCCCCGGACCCCGTAGTATTTTAGTTTAGTATGAGTCTGCGATGAGGCACTTTGTCGAACGCCTTGCTGAAATCAAGGAGTATGCAGTCCATTTGTTCTCCCTCCTCGAGTGTGTGTGCTAGATCATGTAGGGTTCCTAAAAGCTGTGTCTCTGTGGATCGCTTCTTCCTGAAGCCATGCCGGACATCTGTAAAGATGTTGTGGTTATCAAAATGTGTCGTGATGTGGGAGCGGACTATGACTTTGTGTTTAAGCAGTTTGCATAAGAAAGAGGTTATGGAGACGGGGCGGTAGTTTTCAGCTTTCCCTCTGTCGCCTTTTTTGAATGCTGGTACTACATTTGCTTTAAGCCAGTCAGATGGGGTGTGTTGTTGAATGGAGGCCTGGAATAGGAGGGTTATTGCAGGGGATAGCTCATCGGCAGTTTCTTCTAACACTCTGGTGGGGATCTCGTCGGGTCATGTGGCTTTATGTCGGTTTAATCCAGCCAGGAGCTTGTTCACTCCTTTGACGATTATGTTGATGTCTGGTAGTTTGGGATATGGGCTGGGGCCTAGGCTGGGTAGGGGGCCTTCTGGTTCTTTTGTGAATACCGATGAGAACTGCTCATTTAGTATTTCGGCTTGGATTTTATTGTCACAATGTCTCTAACCGTCTCTCTTAAGGGGGATACTCCAACATTGTCACTGCGTTTTGATTTGACGTTAAGTCCAGAGCTTTTTCTTAGCACTCGAACCTCCATCTGTGATTAGGCCATTGACATAGCGGTTGTGTGCTTGTCTACACGCAGTGCGCAGCAGCTGGTTTTTCAAGCTGTGGTACCTTTCCCATTTCTGGGTTTGTTTGGCTTGAGTGTATGCTCGCTGCTTACGTTTTGCTAGCCGCTTGATTTGTGCGTTTACCCATGGTTGGTTGCGTCTAGTTGAGATCATCTTAGTTGCAACGTGCCTGTTTGTAAACAAATTCAGGCCTGTTTTGAGAGACTGCCATATCTCTTCTACTGGTGATTCTGCTGAGAATTTGTCAAGGATTGATGATGATAGTCTGGCGGCTTCTGCCTTTATTTCTGTGATGTTTACTTTGGACCAGAGGAAGATTTTTCTCCTGGCTGGATTGGTGCGTGCGATACTAGCTGTAACCTCAAGACGGATTGCTGTATGGTCACTCACGCTGACTATGTCCTCAATTCGAGTTACAAGGGATGGTCTGTGTGTGAAAATTAAATCTAAGCAGTTTTTCTCTCGAGTGTTTACATGGACTATTTAGTCCAGACCATATTCAGAAAGAGCTCATTGAGGGGTTTGGGATACCGAACTTTGTAAGGGGTGCAATATAGCCGATCCCTGCATGTTATATACATAGGTAGCCTATGTATTACGGACGGATCCCGTTGACTTCGGATTTCTCCGGTGCTGGTCGGATCAGATAATAAACGACGGCCATGTTTCGTTCAGTCTGATAAATGGTGTGTTTCATTTAAAAGCAGCAATCATACAATGGTGACGAGAATTAAGCGAACCCGCTAAGCCTACAAGTAAGCAACCGCCTACCGTACCGAATCACCATGGCTGTTCCGATCAATGTGGCCCAACTACCACCCTTCGATGCACAAAACGAGCCTTCAACTACGTCTGAACGTTGGACAAAGTGGATACGATAGTTTGACAGGATGGCCAGTGCGTCAGGATGCACCGATGACAAGCAAAAGCGTGATTTGATGTTACACACCGCGGGCGAAGGCGTACAGGACATTTATGATACATTCCCAGAAACAGAAACAGGTACGTCGTCGTCGTTTCAAAAGACAAAAGAACTACTGACGGACTATTTCACGCCTAAATCAAACGTCCCGTACAACACCAGGCACATGTTTCATCGCGCTGAACAGCACGAAGGCGAAACCGTCGGGCAGTTCATAACACGGTTACGACAGCTGGCATCGTCATGCGATTACGGGAACAATGTCGATGAGTACATCAGAGATCAAGTAATCGATCGGTGTCGCTCTGATTCGTTGCGTACCAAACTCCTGGCCGCAGCAAATGATCTCAAGCTAAACAGGGCGATCGAGATAGCGCAAACGAGAGAATAGTCAGAACGCCAGGCTAAAGACATGACTCGTGGCAGAGCAAACAACACAGTGTATGCTGCATTCAACAGTTCAGCACGCATACCATTCGAAACGCACACTCGTAAACCGGTCAACAGACATTCTGACACTCGGCAACGTCACGATCGGTGTACTCGCTGTGGCTTACAGGGCCATACAAGTGACGAATGCAAGTGCACACGTGATAAAGAGTGTCACAAATGTGGAGTGCGTGGACATTTCGCTGTCATGTGCCGAAGCAAACCAAGGCAGCAGTCACAGCGCAGCTCACAGACGTGGCAAAAGAAACGTGCACAGCCAGTCAATCCAGCAACAAAAGTCAACCAAGCGCAGCGTATGGCTGAGGACTTCATCAATTACATTGCTGACAGCTCTACGCCAAATGCCATCACCCTTGACGAAATTAAGGTGCACACAAGACAAGACGCGACCTTAAACAAGGTCATCGAGGTCATCCGCACAGGTCGTTGGCATGACGCAGCTAACAACGAGTCAGCTGACATTGCTGCATTCCGGAAAGTGAGGGATGAACTGACAGTGGGAGAAAATGGAGACTTTCTGCTACGAGATTCTCGCATTGTCATCCCGACAGCACTTCGCAGTCGTGTCATACAGTTGGCACATGAGGGTCATCAGGGCATCTGCTATACCAAAGCTCTGATCAGAAGCAAAGTGTGGTTTCCAGGCATAGACAAAGAAACGGAAGCAGTCGTCATGGGTTGCATTCCGTGTGTTGCAAACTCCAACCGCCGCCAGATGGAGCCACTAAACATGACTACTCTACCGCGTGGCCCGTGGATCAATCTGAGCATTGATTTCTGCGGTCCAATACCGACAGGCGAATATTTACTCTGCGTCACAGATGAATATTCAAGATATCCAGTTGTTCACGTGACCAGAAGCACCAGTGCAGAGACAGTTATGCCGATCATGGAGTCCATTTTTGCCATGTTCGGATATCCAGAAACGATAAAGTCGGACAATGGCCCACCATTCCATAGTAATGCGTGGTCACAGTTTTTGCAGTCGTGTGGCGTCCGTCACCGCAAAATCACACCGCTATGGCCGATGGCGAATGCACAAGTGGAGAACTTCAACAAGCCGATGATGAAGGCAGTACGTTCAGCCATCATTCAACATCGCAACTGGCGTCGCGAACTGCAGCAGTTTCTTCGAAACTATCGATCTACTCCGCGTAGTTCTACGCTGTTCACACCTCACCGACTACTGTTTGGTCGAGAACCGAGAACTGAGCTACCTGAGCTGCCAACGCTTCAGAGCGTGCACCCAGAAGATGAAGTCGTTCGCAGACAAGATGCTCGTGCAAAAGCGAGAATGAAAGAGTAACCCAGACGAGCGTGCACACGCTTCACATGTGAACCTACAAATGGGAGAGGTTGTGCTTGTATAGCAGCCTAGAGTGAACAAACTCTCTACTCCGTTCGCACCGACACCGCTCATCGTCAGTGCAATGAAAGGACCAATGGTCACCGCCGTGCGTGGTGATGGGTCCATGGTGACGCGAAATGTATCTAAGTTCCGTCGCGTGCGAGGCTTGTCGCCCGATGAAATCGCACGACATCATCCCGAGGACACAGCTGCGGATAACGACCCGCCAACAGATGATGAGTTGTCTGAGACCCGTCACGATGACGAAGAGGTGCTTAAGCCACCTGCTCTGCAAGCTGTCCGTCCACAACGAGCTCGAAAAAAGCGACAGCGCTTAATCGAGCAAATTTAGAAATTGGGTGGAGGCGGATCGCTGTCCGTTCTAGATATAATTAGTTACACGATATAGGGGTGTAGGCGGATCGCTGCCCTTCATATCCGTTATCTAGTTAAGTGTTCAGTTAAATAACATGGCACGTTTGTGCGTTCAACTGTTTTCACAACGAACACTTATTAGGAATCCGTGTCACAAACTTTATTGCAGTTAAATGTTCCTTTAATTAACAAATGTGACTAAGTAATCAAGGTAGAGAGGGATGCAATATAGCCGATCCCTGCATGTTATATACATACGTAGCCTATGTATTACGGACGGATCCCGTTGACTTCGGATTTCTCCGGTGCTGGTCGGATCAGATAATAAACGACGGCCATGTTTCGTTCAGTCTGATAAATGGTGTGTTTCATTTAAAAGCAGCAATAATACAAGGGGCTGGTTTTATGGAGTCTGTTAGCCAGTCAATGTCGGGCAAGTTAAAATCGCCGCATACCCAGAATGTAGCTCTGGGGTTTGATTGCACGAGGGAAGCAATGGTCTCTCTTACGTATGTGGCCATAACGACGTCTCTGTTAGGGCCGGGGCCGGTAGACGCCGACAACAATTACAGGTGGTTGGTTGTGTGGCATTTTGATTTTGCATGCTGATATTTCGCTTGCAGTGTGGTTTTCGTTTGTTATAGGGATGTCTTCTGCTACAATATCGTCTTTAGTTGCGATGAGGGTTCCACCGTACCCATCGCTAATGTTCTCATCTCTGTCTGTTCTAGATATTGTATGGTAGCCAGGTGGGAGGAATTCGGGTCTGATGTTGTGCTTGTGAGCTGGGATTCTGTTGCTACTATAATGTCTGGGGAGATAGATTCTGTGGTGAGTGCTAGGGTGCGTTGTTTAAAAAAATGGATTGGGTGTTGGCTACTATGACTCTTAGTGTTTTTGGTAGTAGGTGGTGTTTTGGGTGAGTTTGGTGTAGCTTTGGGTGATGAGGTGTGGAGAGGGCTGCCAGGGTGGTCGTGAAGTTGGTCGAGCACAGTATCTGTTAATAGTGACACATATGGGTGGTAAAAAAGATTGGAATCCGTGAAGTTGGGAATCCCGCATCTGTCGCATTGCCATGGGGTTTCGGGTTTTAGACCTGTAGTTGACATACCTAGGCATGATTTATGATACCAGGTGTTGCAGTCGTCGCAAGCAACTGATGGATTCGTTTTACACCACGTGACTGCACGTTCGCATTTTGCACACGGGAATTTGGGTTTTCGTTTGTTTTTTGGGTGTATAGGGTTGATTGCATGGCCTCTTTGGCGGGGGTAGGGTTCAGCTCTACATTGGTGAGGATCGTGTGATTTCCGGTTGAAGTTGGGTCGGAGTGAGTGGGGTGTGGGTTTACAACATCTACATTGGATCTAACTATAATCCAGAAATTAACTATAATGACAAAATATACTACTAATGTACCACCAGATGCCATTGCTTTCTCAGATAAACTATCACTTAATTTCAGCTGGGTTTTTTTAAAGAAAGTTTATATAAACATTAACAATAATAATAATTTGATCATACTTGCTACCATATTAATGATGTCACTTTGGCATTTGATACGTTATTCGAAAAATTATGCAAAATTACAGGTTGCCAAGTCCGGCCATGCAGAAGAATAATAAACATAACTATAATAGCAGAATAATAAACATATGGGAATTCTCAATGTGTGACGATGGGAGGTAAAGCACTGGAAGTGGTCAACATGATGGACAGGAGGAAATTAGAGGTGTTGTGTGTACAAGAAACCAAATGGATGGAAGACCGGGCGAGGGAACTGGCAGGAAGGTATAAGATGCTACGTACATACAGGAGCTAGAGACGGAAGGAGTAATTAACGATGTAGGCATTATAAAAACCAAAGGAGATCAGTAGAGACGTCGTGAGAGTAGAGATATGGCAAGGGAAGATCATTGTTGCATGGATGATGGTGAGAAAACAGCTGGTGTGCATCATGTCCATGTACGGACCTCAAACAGGATGGGCAGAGAACGGAATGAAGGGTGTGGCAGAACCGCATTTGATGATGTGCATAGTTAGTGATTTTAATGCGCACGTGGGTACAGCAGAGATAAGAAAAGAGGATTCGGTCAGAAGATTCGGATGGGGTATAAGAAACTGAGAGGGCCGGGAGCTAATACAGTCGGTGATGCGAAATGGGCTAGCAGTGGTCGGGTCGTTCATTCAAAAGAGAGAAAGCCATCACATGTCATATACGAGTGACCACCATAAGATAACAAAGAGAGAGATTGGAGAGGATTTGGATAGAAATCTTGATGAGGATAGCGGAAAGAAGATGGTCTATATGGTGGCCCGTAAGAGGAATGAGGATAGCAAGGATGTGAAAGCTGGAACAGTGATCAAAGACAAGAACGGAAAGCTAGTTACAGACAGGAAAGAGGTGCTACAGTCTGGGAGGAGTATTTCAAGGCATTGCTAAGCCAAAGGGAAAACAGAGAACTGGATCTACCAAGTGCAGTTGATGGAGAAGTAAAGGCGGAGGAGATTGTGGATGCTGAGGTTGAGAGAGCAATGAAGACGATGAAGAAAGGTCGGGCGGCAGGTATTGGTGAAGTGCCAATGGAGTGGTGACTGAATGAGTTGGAATTTGGTGGACAGATAAATTGCTGAACACCTGCATGAGAGAGGGGAAGTTCCCAGAAGAGTGGAGGACGGAGCTAATTGGCCCAGTATGGAAAAGAAAAAAAGAGATGTGCATGACCCTGGAAAATACAGAGGTATTACTTTGTTAAGCCATAATATTATGTTGAAGATGCTGGGAAGAATCCTGGATAACAGAATATAAGAGCAGTAGTGGAAGGGGAAATCGATGAAGAACAGCAGGGTTTTAGAACAGGAAGAGGAACAACTAAATGGATGTTTGCCCTGAGGCAGCGAGTGGAAACGAAATTGGAGGGAAAGGAAGATACGGCGGGAGGATTCGTTGACCTGGTGAAAGCATAATAATGATACCGTATCAAGATCGAGAGATGGCGACAGCGACATCGAGGTGGATGGAGGTCCCAGAAGCAGACGTCGGGATGATAGAAGGGAAATGAAGAAACAAAGAGTAGCCTTTTCTTTGAGTTTACTTTCACATCAAACTCTCCTGACATTCCCGGTCCACCAATACGGTGGACCGGGAGTGTCAGGAGAGTTTGAAGTGAATGTTGGCCTAAGACAGGAGAGCGCCCTGAGCCCACTGTTGGTTGTCGCATTGGTGGAACTGATAAACAGAAAGACTGGTATGATGGATGTCCTCCGGAAGCTACTGCATGCAACGATCTGGCAGAGGTAGCGGACAGGGAAGCAGATCTCCAAGAACAACTGACCGAGTGGAAGGATATGTTCAGCAGACATGTATAAAATAGTGACACGTACATCGTGGCTTCGGTGACAGAACTAACTTCTTTATTCTCGTAACAGGAGAGTTCCAACATGTTTAAATCACTATAAACTATACGACAGGTGTCAGCATCAGACGGTGTTATGTTCATTACATCTCCCCAAACTTTATACAATTATGTTTTGCAAATAAACAAATATCACCTGATATGTTGAAACTATACTCAGTACAGTGTTGAAAATACATCACTGTTTACAGAAACTAGGCAGGTTTACACGAAAACCTTCAAACCGTTTGGGTACACTCTTAACCCTAGGTGGACGACTGGGTGGAGCATGCACGGAAGGGGAAAGACTCGTACTAGCCACACACTACTCACACACTTGTCTTTTGGTGGAGGAGTTGAGGGAGGAGGCTGGAGTAAAAGAAACTCTTAAGAAGAAGCTGGTGAGGAGTCGACTGAAGTGGGCTGGGCATGTGGAGAGAATGAGAGAGAACGACTGGCAAAGAAACCAGATGCCCAAAGAGTGGAGGGGGAAAGGAGGCGAGGAAGACCTATACCGCGATGGGGGGACTGTGTAAAGAGAGACATGGAAGAATTGGAAGAGGAGTGGAAAACGAGAGTGAAAGGTAGAGGGGCATGGAGACAGTTGGTTGGGTGAGCAGTGAAAGATATAAGTGAGAGAATAGAAGAAGAAAGAAAACTGAAATCAAGAACCGGAATCGAGGCAGGGAATCAAGAGGAAAACAACAACATGGCACACGGATATAATTTGTCTTTGTTTTGAACCGTCTTATTAAAAAATTGCATATCATGTTAAAAGGGTGTATATGATGTTGAGGAAAGTGATATATAGTGAATGGGGCATGGTAATGCACTGGAAAGATTGACAATTTCAGAATGTAACTTTAACTGCTGGTTGGCAGCATATATGTATATATGCCAGTGATGGGTTGATCCCCCACATAAGGTGTTAATTTGTTTTAAACTTAATCATAATAGCGTGCACAATGTATTACACTCATTTTAACACGATTTTCAATTATTTTTTATTGGCATTGGGCTGGATATATGTAGATAAAAGGGTTGGACTCTCGATAAGCCAAAGGGCTTCCTTGTCCACCTGCCATCTAGAGTTATAATTATATGGATGGCAATCTTGTTAAATCTTGTTAATGCAATACTATCAATGGTCTGATTAAAGAGGTGGCCTGATTGGATAAGATAGTCAGATGTGCAGGTCTTGCAAGACTGTGAACATAAATGTACATATATTATAAACTGCAATGGTGTCATTAGTATAATACACATTATTTTATAATATTAAAACAAAATATGTTGCGCATGAATCAAACAGCCTCGCTTAGATGTCCATAGGGTCTATATGCTACAAAGGCGATGTAAATTACACCGGACATATCAAACGTTGAGCATGCGTGTCATGGGAATGCCATGTACATCCGGTAACACGTTCGGGAAAATAAGAAGATTGTCCACGCACACGGAAATGTAAATACAATAACAAAAACACATCGTATGTCAACAACAAGGGTGTGCATGACTCGTAAAGGGCGTGTCGATTTGATCACACTGAAACGGGAGCAGCAGGCGTGTGATGAGAGTCTCTTTCAGTCGTGCCACTCGATATCTCGGTGGCAACACTGCGGCTGCCAACACCAGTGCCAATCATGACGATCGCCAAAGATTGCTTCCGTGTTCTACGCCAATCGGCGTTGAAGTGCAGAATCAGAAAGCAGCTGCCGTTTACATCTTCGGCGATGCGGATGTCACCGAAGACGAGATCAATACAGACTGCGATGCAGCAGAAATGCATGAGTTACGTCCAAGAGGCCGGACGGCAAAGAAATACGGTGAAGGCAGAATCGAGCCTAAAATGGAGTACTTTGAACGGCCAGTGGGAAAAGATGATACGTTACAAAGTGTATCACTCAAGTACGGATGCCAGGTATGGTATGACAGTGGTGCTGTATGATTATGATATCAGCACTTGGGTCGAATCCGGACCCACCTCGATTTGTCATTAATGTGTTATAACTATATCTTGTTTAAATTGGTGCGCATGCGTGATAATACAAAACAAGTTCTCAACATCGGCTCTAAAACTTTATTCGAAATTCAAAATTACGTTCTCGATCAAATACTATAGACTCCAGTATACGACACTAAAGTCTCACTAAATCTAAATAGGCATAAATTACCAACGTAAAGTGTATGTTAGATTCAAAATAAACAACTAAACAAGTGGTCACCTCCGCAGACTTCCCGCCAAAACACGCCATCTTGGATTACAAATCAACACCGAAGGAGCCACGAACCGGTCTACTAAAAAGCTAAGTGCCACTAAACAGCTAAGTGCCACTAAATTCCACCAAGCACGCTCAAGAGCTCACTTTCAAACCATATTTTAAACTAAACATTAATCTTAAGCAATAAATATAACCAAGTCGGCCAACAAGCACTACGTATGTAATCTCGTCCCCTAGCAACGATAACTGACTCAATAAACGGAATATATGCGTTTTCACGCCATTCCTTCAACTCATCCCATCTGATGTGGCCCAAACCAAAAAGTAACAAGACACTGACAATACTCGCCCTCTTCCTCTCAGGCGACATACAAACAAACCCAGGCCCAAGACAACTCCCCACATATCCCTGCGGCTTCTGTGAGCTTGCTGTGTCATGGTCACCCAATGAAGAAGCCGTATGCTGCGATGAATGCAGCATATGGTACCACCGGTCATGCCTAGAAATGTGCACTAAAGACTATAGCCTGTTGCAACGCTCAAACGTACAGTGGTTATGCTGTAAGTGTCAAACACTTAATGTATCAAGCTTCACATTCAGAAGCTTCAAAATTTCTATGAACCCATTGCAAATGAGAATATAACCCTTGAATCGCTCTCCCCGACCTTCAACCCCCTCTTCACCAGCAGCCCCAAGTCGAACCAACAAATATCAGCCAAAGCAGCAAGAAGACCCAATAGCTCCTCATACCTTTCAAAAAAAGCAAAATCGACAAACTCAAGAGAAAGTTCATCAGTATTTGATCTTCCACAGAAAAAAACCTACGCATCATGACCATAAACAGTCGCAGCATAATTTAAAAAAAAGAGCCGACCTGGAAGCATCCATAAACTACATAAAACCAGACGTTATCTGTGGCTGTGAGTCCTGGCTTAGTAACAACATCAAGTCCAATGAAGTGTTCCCAGATAACTACACCACCTACAGGAAAGACCGCAACGCAGTAGGAGGCGGTGTCTTTGTGCTAGTACGAAAAGACCTCATATCCTCTACTGAACTAGACCTGAATAGCGACTGCAAAATCATGTGGGTCAAAGTACAACTCCAAAACAAAAAGAACCTACTAATAGGCTCATTCTACATGCCGCAACGCTGCAACAAAACCATACGTGAACTCAATAAATCCCTGACAAAGATCACAACAAACTCGAAGCAAAAACAAATAATCCTCTGTGGAGATTTCAACTGTCCCAATGTATTATGGGAAACAAGCACTGTGAAAACGAGCGCACCAGAACGATCCGTCCAACAAGCCCTCATTGACACAACAGAAAGTGCGCAGCTTACACAAATCCACACTAGCTCAACTAGAGAGGGCAAGCTACTAGACCTAATCTTTACAACAAATCCCACTGTAGTGACAAACTCTGCTTCTGTATCAGACCATGACATCATCGTCACAGACTTTGATGTAAGAGTCCAACACCAAAACAAACAACGAAGAAAAATTCACCAATTTACTCGCGCTGACTGGGACAATCTAAATGTTGATTTCACCACCCTGTCTAATGAAATAAAGACTCAATACACATTAGGTGCGTGCACAGAAACCCTTTGGACAATCTTCAAAAACGCACTAGCGAAATCTATCAACAAACATATCCCATCAAAGCTCAGCTCCAGTCGATGCAATCTCCCATGGCTAAACAGAAAGCTACAAAGACTACTAAAACGAAAGAGAAGACTGTACAATAAAGCTAAGAAAACAAACAACTGGGAAAATTACAAATTCATACAGAAAACATGTAGACAAAGTTTGCGTAAAGCAGAATGGGACTTTATTAATAACACCATCACCACAGGCCTCCAAACAAACAACTCAAAGCCATTCTGGCGCTATATCAAAAGTAGAAAACAAGACAACATTGGAGTAGCTCCCCTGAAAAAGAATGGATCACTGGTGTGTAACAGTAAGGAAAAGACTGAGATCCTCTTGGACCAGTTCCAGAGTGTCTTCACGAAAGAAGACAGATCCGCGCCCCCACACCTTGATCCCCCACAACACCCAAATATATGTGACATTAAAATTGACACCACCGGAGTATGTAAATTACTCAAGTCCATTAAACCACATAAAGCATGTGGCCCTGACCAGATCCCCAATGCTGTCCTTAACAACTGTGCCGACACCCTATCCCCTGCACTCCGAGACATCTTCCAGAGATCCATAGACACAGGCAACCTACCGTCAGACTGGCGCACAGCAAATGTGTCACCTGTATTTAAAAAAGGAGATAAGCACCTACCAGAAAACTACCACCCCATCTCCCTGACATAGGTCCCATGCAAAATTCTCAAACACATAATCTACCGCCACATCATGACCTACCTAGAAGAGCACAACATCCTAACACACCTAAACCATGGCTTCAGAGCAGGCTTCTCCTGCGAAACACAACTCCTAACCACCACGCATGACCTATTCTCTTCTTTCGACTCTGGAACTCAAGTAGACATAGTAATATTAGACTTTAGCAAGGCTTTCGACACAGTCCCCCACACAAAACTCCTCCATAAACTATCCCACTATGGCATAACCGGAAACACGTTCAAGTGGCTAGAAAATGTCCTCACTGACAGATCTATGAAAGTTGTTCTAGACGGCGAAACCTCGAGTGAAGTACCCGTCAAATCCGGCGTCCCACAAGGTACTGTACTTGCCCCCCTACTATTCCTCTGTCATATAAACGACCTACCAGCATCAGTAAAATCTAAAGTCCGCCTATTTGCAGATGACTGCCTACTATATAGAGAAATCAAAACACTCAACGATCACATTGCACTACAACACGACCTAAAACAACTCCAAACATGGGCAAAAGACTAGGGTATGAACTTCAATACAAACAAATGCTACATCCTCAGTGTAAAACATAAAACTGACTATTTCTACACCTTAAATAACATCACCCTAGAACGTGTAAATTTAGAGTACGGAGCCATAGTGTGGGACCCATACCATCAGGGGGACATAGATAAACTAGAACGTATACAACACCGTGCTGCTCGCTTCATTACCGGCGACTACCACTCCAGACATGAAGGATCAATGACAAACATATTAATAGACCTAAAACTCAATACCCTACAAAGCAGACGTCGGGATCTATGACTCAAATACATGTACAAAATAGCTGAGGGATCTATCCCAGCCATCCCCGCAGAAACATACTTTCGGCCCCAAAAAATAAATAAAAGACGCATCCAACACAAACATTTTCCAGATCACGTATCCTCAAACTTTGTACAACACCTAACAACCAATAACACCAGGTACTATATAGTACCTGCATCCCACACCGACCAATTCAAAAACTCGTACTTTGTAAAGACAATAGTAGACTGGAATAAACTAAACGAGTCGCAGGTCCAGGCTGAGACCATAAACGATTTCAGTCTCCTATCCTGCGGCTCAAACACTCGATAACACCATACGCACCCACCCTGTCGTAAACCATAGCCAACAGTGGCTCCTTACGACGTAAATAAATAGAATAGAATAAAAAATGTGATACCTTGAGGCTTGAGCAGTGCATTCATTCAGCCATTCCACATCATCCCAGACATATTTATACTGTAAAAATATTGCATCTTGGCACATTTTGAGGCCCAAACAGCACTCTGATGTGTGCTAGTCTACACTGCTGCGGCTGTGTGTTACATTGCACACTTGAAATGAGCAGTAACCACTGCATGTTTGGGTAAACTGGACCATCTTTTAGGTGTGTGCTAAACTGCAATATTTTTACAATGTAGACACGTCTGAGATGATGTGGAATGATGGAATTAATGCATTGTGGGTTCACATTTATATAACAAGTATAGTTCTAGATATTCTGTTATCAACTTGATTCAAAACAATGGTTGAGAAACTTGGTTCCAATTATCTATACTGAACATTGCTAATGAAAGCCACACAGTTCTACATAATAATGCTCACCCTAGCCATAGGCGAAATACTTCTGTATATTGTGAAAGAGAAATTAATAGGTTTCTCCAATTTTGCAAAAATGTATGTGGCTCCGTGGCTTCCTAGTTGTCAATTAAAAGTTTGCAATAAAGCCATTTATTTGTGAGAAATTTTTGTTTTGAAACAACCATTCAAGTGAAATGTTGACAGCATTATTTCCTGCGTGATGTGCGCATGCTCCAAAGACTTAGGCCTACTAAAGTAGTCACTTAATAATCCGCTAGCCAGCATAACAAGTCTACTTCCCCCGTTTCTACGTATGACCGCTCTTGGATGCCACGATCGACCGCTCCAGAATCAGAAGGTATGCAAAGTTTAATGTTTTGTATTCGTGTAAGACAAATACTTAAAACTTCTGCAAGAAGTGTATGAATTTGAGATAACAGTGAACTATGGAACTTTATCATTGAAATGATATGTGTATCGTGTCGGTACATGGCTCGCAATGCAGCAAGACTTGCAATTTCGCCCGTGTTTGGCCTTCTGGCAGGGTTGGGTTCAATTACATTGATCAATTACAGTTACATGACTGGATAATTTTCAATTACAGTTACAATTATTTTGCATTTCAAATACAATTACAATTACTGTCCCAACATATATTCAATTACAATGGGTCAGCTCTATATGCCATCCCCAATAGTAGAGAATCCATGTTTTGATCTCTGTGTCAGTGCTTCCAATGTGCCAAGTCAATAAGGCAAATAAAGACTAGTTGGCACTGTGCCTGTCCATGGGTGACTGATTGTTTGGAAAGACACTGCTAAATGCTTTATGCAACATGCCTGTGCCAGGACAGACAGGCAGCTGTTATTTGCCCGTGTTCATCAGAAAGAGTCACTGTCTGACTATAACAACCCCAAAAATGGGGAGTATGAGAGGGAAGGTGATTTCAGAGGGAAACAGCCTTGTTTTTATAATGAAATAAAAAACAGTTCTGGGAGTTTCACCCACAATTGGAGAAACTATGGGAAAGTAATTGAATTGTAATTGAACAATTAAGGCAATTACAATGGCCAATTATTACACACACACACACACACACACACACACACACACACACACACACACACACACACACACACACACACACACACACACACACACACACACACACACACACACACACACACACACACAAAATCAGTTACAATTACAATACTTTCAAATATTTCAATTACACATTAATTGTAATTAATTACAAATTATAATTGACCCCAACCCTGCCTTATGGACCGAGTCTGAAGTCAACTTTTTGGCATTGCACCAGCCATCTGTCATGCGTCAGTGTCAATAGACACTTTCCAGGATTAATGTAATCCAGAACCATCACAATGTTTAGATCTAGTTTACTTTACTGTTTACTTATAAAAGTCATGTATATATATATATATAATAACATTTACACAACAATTATTACTGGTCAACAATTATATATATATAATTGTTGACCAGTACTCATTGTTGTATAAATCTTATTATTGTTATCTTAGCATCAATAAAATTAGTTAACAGTTTTTGGATGTGGGGTGTTTTAAGTAAAAAAGTCAGGATGTGGGATACAAGATGGTAAACTAATTGGGATAATGAGACCAGTGGAAATTTCAACTAGCTATCAGACCCTTATTGTTTAACATTTTTATTGACACACATTTGTTGATTTTATTCAGATCATCTTTGAGAACCTCAAGGCTGAAGCACATATATGACACCATGGAAATTGATGAATTTTCAACAGGTTGATCCCTGGAGATCTAGGGAAATTGATTGGTGGAGAAGTTGATTACTACAAAGCCGTGAAATCCAGAGGGGACGGACTGTCTATTTAATAGTGTATCACTGTGCCTGAGAGGTATTTATAATTGTGTTCTGTGAGACACATTTGCAGGCGATTAAACAATCTGGTTGTACATCTCTTAAAAGTTTGAAGCTCAATCATGTGATGCTTACAGAGTTAAAATGAGCATTGCTACTTACAAGCGAACATGTAAGGTTATACATTAGTTAAATAGCTTGTTTTCCAGTGCTGGTAACTATTGTTCATTTTATAATTTATATTTGTGTTGTATGTTTTGATCATTCGTGACATTGATAAGTAAGTTGATAGTTTTTGTAGCACTGGATATTGTGCCCAGGATGTACTTAGTTCATACACGCATAACCAACAGAATTTTGTCATTTACTTTGATTATGCCAATGGTGCATGTGTTGTAGTTTAGCTTGTCAGATATGTGCATTTCCAAGTGAATTTAGTCCATTACTTCTACATTGTGCCAAGAATCATACATGTAAATTCCATGCATCTGATAGACTAAATTACAGCACACCATCACGAGTGTGGTGCCTTTATCTAATGGAATTTAGGTCCCTATTTGTAAAAACAATTTTTGTGTGTGACCACTGTGATGTATGCGTTATCAGATATATAGATGACAGATACTTGCATGTAACAGACCTGCCTACCATTCCGGATTGTCCGGAATCATTCCGGAAAGTCACCTCAAATTACGGTATTATGGTGAGGGATGAAAATATTACGGACTGTGACCATGTTGGGCAATCACTCAAATTTAGGTTCCACTATATTCAACAGGTGGCAGCATATGTATGCAGCATGTTGTGACATGGTTTTTTATTCGCTGAGTCTGGTCGTAATGTAACCAATAGGAAACAGCGTTATGACAAATTCACATTTCCGCGATCAAACAAAACGAAGTCACGCGGCACGAAACGAGGCCACCGCCAACCCAAAAGAAATGTGTAATGCAAAAATGTAGTGAGAGTTGTACTTGTAGTGTTAGGCCAACTGACTGTACTAAGACTAAGTTAGTGTATTTATTGAGGAGTTTAGTGTATTATTTACAGCCTATCATACAGTTACTACAGTCTAGGCGATGTCGATGACATGTAACGGTTTTGGTCCATCGCTACTTGTCCTATGTGTCGGACTGAACAGATCTTCTAACTTGGGGTTACTGGTTACTATGACTACGAGACAGTGAGAGAGTGTGTACATCACATGTCAAAATGGCAACACATCAAGAAGGCAAACATGTTGACAAGTTAACAAACATTTATAGTTTGACAATGCTGAAGGTAACATATTTATTAGGAATTATATTGCATAAATTGATAAATGTTTAGATACTACACACAAATACCCAGATAGCAAAATTCTACATTAACGAGTAGCATAGCATAATATTTATAATTATTTGTGTCATATAACTATATTAGTAGATGTGTAGTCAATATATTATATATACGGTTATATTTATATATTTAATGCTGTTTTGACTAACTGCTGTTACCACAGTGACTACTGGTTATTACTATTTTGACTCATACCACAAACATAAAACAGTGCACGTAATCGGAAGGAAAAGGAAACATCTCACGTCCACATGCATTGTTTGTAATTTTGAAAACCATCAATTGCAATCATCAGGATTAACTGATAAACGTTGCTGTTACAAAAAAACAGCCAGAATAATCATACAAGTTGCCAATTTATCACTTAATCTGCATGGTTTGATGCTCCTCAATGACCTTACTCCTGCCAAGGCTGAGTGCCATTTGATGAGTTACGCTGTGAAATAGAATGGCTCCACAGCCATGCTTCACAGTGCTCAAACCAAGACCCAATGTACTTGACCCAGTCTTTATAGATTGCACAAAGCTCAGGTTTGACTGGCAGTGGTGTCAATTAGACATCATTGTTACCGCTTACAGAGCTTCTACTAGTGTGCATAACTATGATCAAGCTTGAATGTATGTGTGTGTGTGTCATTAACTCCTAGGTGCTTTACATCTCTGGTACCACATTTTCCAGGTTTTGCCTGTGGCGCTGGAGGATTAGAAAGGATTTGCAGTGCTATTGTCTTGTCTTAAATTAACTATTACCCTTTCTACGTAAACCATCCCAACTGATCGGTGGATGGTTTACACAGTAATTAACTATTACCCTTTCCACGTAAACCATCCCAACTGATCGGTGGATGATTTACACTGTAATTATTACTAATTAACTATTACCTTTCCACGTAAACCTTCCCCAACCGATCAGTGGATGGTTTACACTGTAATTATTACTAATTAACTATTACCTTTCCACGTAAATCTTCCCCAACTGATCGGTGGATGGTTTACACTGTAATTATTACTAATTAACTATTACCTTTCCACGTAAATCTTCCCCAACTGATCGGTGGATGGTTTACACTGTAATTAACTGTTACCCTTTCCACGTAAACCATCCTCAACTGATCGGTGGATGGTTTACACTGTAATTGTAGAAAACATAGCATTGCGAACAGTTGTTCTAAGTTGCATAATCTTCATCAGGTGTCCTGTGTGAATACTTCATGAGACTGTCCCCTGTATCTCTTATTATATCTATATACACGCCTTACATGTAGAGCTTTCTGACACATGATATCAAACCGAGAGCTACCTGTGAACTAGTCGGAACTACCAAGATATCCCTACCAGGGATAGATATGTTTTTATTTACCTGATCAATAGTGCTTCAACTACATCTGTATTATGATGTTAAATATGTAATTGTCTAATGCTGCAGCCAGACATGTTTACAATAATGTACCATTTACTTAAGCTGTAATCAGCAGCTGGCTCTCGGAGAAAATACTTTCTTAAATTTACTGTCAGTACTTTGAACATACCATAATTTCTTGTTGTACCCTGATAAGTAAAGTAAATCATTATGAAACTGTTCGTCAGAAAATGTGAACCAAACAAATAATGTATTCACTCTAACAAAAAGTTGAACCTTATTTGTCACGTTTGCAGGTAACACAGTTGAAAGAGGCGAACAACTTGATCCGAGACCAGGACTTCTATGCGCTGAAGACTGTGAAAGTGCCAGTCAAGTGCTACAGTTTGATCACAGAACTGATAGCTGAGGAGGATAGTAGGACAGCAGGAGAGTCTTTGAAGAATGTGCCACACACGTCCACAGACACAGCCTTTTACCAGGAGGCAAATGAGGAGAGTGACGAAGACTGCCAGTTCCTTGTGCGTACTCTGAGTATCCCCCGCGCTGGCAGGGGAACCAGCCAGAACAAAGCGGCACAGCAGTTTCTAGCAAAAATGGATGCTGATATTGTGCGCATAGTAGAATCAACGAACAATCGCAAGGACTCCCTTGACCAGGTGGCATCAGCGCTGACACGTCAGCAGATACAGCCAATGTCGAAGTCTAAGGTTGTCGGCGCGGACTGTGGTATGAGTTGGTGGAGTGTGTTGGTGATGATGTTCTGTATCGGACTCCTCCTGCCCTGTCTTTTGTTCCTATACTATGAATATTTTCACCCCACTGAGGACCACTCGTTTCTACCACCGTCATCATCAGACATTTATGTTCCAGATCCCAAATCTTTACATCGACAGTCTTAGTATTACAATTGTAAGTTTTTCGTTTCGCTTTCAAACGGGTGATTTTCTTGAGCTTTCATGGTAGATAATTCGTGGAACTTACATGTCACTCTTAAGTGTTTCCATGACTGTCTGTATAAATTCAATTTGGCGACGACCACTTACGGCAGTATTCTGGCATAGACTGGCAACTATCCGTCATGCCTCAAAGATTAAAGAATGGTTCAATGACAAGACGGTTATATCTTATGATGATGCTGCAAAAAATCTATGAAAGGAAAGATTGCCAAATTTGAAGCCTGTATTATATACACTATATATATACATGTATATGGGTGTATGCATAATGTATATTCAGCAATACGAGTTTGCGCACAGTGCACAGACCATTCAGTTACATAAATGTAGCACTGAGCACTCGAAAACTTGCAAATTATTTGTTGCAAGAGGGCAGCAGATAGCCATCGACAATGTATTTATCCATCTTTCATGACAAACCACTATAACATAAGAATGTCTTGGTGTAGAACGCCCTTGTACTCTGAATCATCATAATTGTATAATGTCGTTTAGCTTCAAACCTTTCAAACGGGTAAAATCAATCAGTGGTAGATATACCTCCGAATCATGTTTTGTTTAAACAACATCAACATTTACAAGTTAACTGATTGTCATGTTTTTCCTTTTAGGTTTGTTGACCAGGTACACCCATAACACATTGTATTACATCAAGTATCATTATAAATAATTAACTTCCCTCCTTAGTTAGTTATTTGCATGTCTTATTTCAACGCTAATATCCACCATAACAAGCTAGCTCATTTGTGAAATTTTATGAAATAATCAGACAAAGTATTATATTAACCATGTGCTATCACAAATCAGCAGAAAAAAGCCTGTGTTTTATTCTTTTCACACACTATGAACCTGATTTATAATTGGTTAAACAGCTGGGGTAGTTTTTATGTAGCAAAAAACCTGAAGATGATTGTAAAATCAAATACAAGATAATACAGGACATTTGAAATTTGCCCCAAACGTGTATTTAAAATAAGTGTATATTCACCCACCCATATGTATAATGCAAGTGTACATAATATATTCAATTAACATTTTCATTTAAAAACCCAAAACTAGCATTCCAACAAGGAAAATAGTTTAATGAATTAAAATGTTATCAAGCTATTCATAACACATCTTTTATGCAGTTTGTCATCTGTAGCCAAGAAATATCTAGGTAATGCCTCGGTCGTATAATGTGTAACATACTTTGTACAGATATATCTACATGGCCGTAGTGTGTGGTTGTGTGTGCAACTGTGCAAGAATAACTAATCACTTAATGGTTCTTCATCATGTATGCGAATGTATGATACAAAGTAAGTTGTACATTGTGTAAACTGTGCCATATACTGTACAATCGTGCAATCGATTTGCACTTTTCCGGGTTGCAATATTTGACCATATTATTGCAGATTAGTTCACATATATTTATTTTTAGTAGCCACTGTTTAATAATTCTGACTGAAATGCTAGTTTGATAGTTATCAGTCCTGCCTACGCAGTTCTTTATATTTATGGCAAGTTATACTGTTTTGTACACCATTCACTAAGATGGCTGAATAGAGCATGTCTTCACACTGTCATAACTGGGTCCAAATGCATAAATTTAGTTGACATCAGGTAAAGTGCTGTATTTATAATTGATTTTAGTTTGACATGTGTTGTAATTGTAACTGATTTCATTCATGCAATTGAAAAATTTACAATTAATAAAAAAATTGATATTTCACAAACTCTGCCTTCAGACCATAACAATCTACTATACGAACATTACATATACAATATGCATATATAATTGAAACTGCGTATTCGTGATTATAGAAGGGTGGTAATTGAAATGAAATTCTGATTTTCATTGGTGTCATGTTGTCTGTTAGGATAGGCATGCTGGGATAGCTGTACATAGGAATGCTGGGATAGTTGTGAGCAGAAATTCTGGGATAGCTATGAACTGGGATATGTGTGAACAAGCATGCTGGTATATCTGAACAGGAAATGCTTTGTTATAATATAATAACAGATACTCTCTTGACAGGAAACACAACATTATTACTATAGAGATGATTGTAGTGAGATGTGTTTTGATATGTACAACAGAACATTGTCATAGTGTTGGTGTTACCCGTCAGGTGGCACCCTGTGCAGGCCACTGTTGTGGGTGTTTGTGAAGGTGCATAATATCACACTCGGCACATTAATGTTCACTGGGCAACGTATCTGTAACAGTAACAGTTGTGGTAACACGTCAGCCAATTAAATATTGGTTGATATGATTTAGATATTGTGTTGTCTTTCGTTACTTGTGAAACTCTTAATGTCATTATGCCTTTCTCGTTCCAAAAATACAATGGAATACCATAAAAAGAACTAAAAATCCTGTGTTTTGGGAGGAACGAGAAACTGGAGAAATATATATATTCAGATTCTGTTTTATAAAATTTTATTGCTTTATTTCCACAAGTTCCATTGTGGAAATAAAGCCAATTATTAATCTATTGTTTTAGATTTTATATCATTCTGGAAATATGTTCATATAAACTGCCATTCTTTTATTGTGCTGTATGGGAGGGATCTACATAAAATCAGAGCACTAAATTTATATATATCAGCGATATATTAAATGTGGATATGGATGGAAATATAAGTACAGTTGTTGACCCTTCATGCAATAGTGTTGTTGGCCCTTCATTCAGTAAAGTTGTTGGACCTTCATTCAGTACATTTGTTGACCCTTCATGCAATAGGGTTGTTGACCCTTCATTCAGTACAGTTGTTGACCATTCAGTACATTTGTTGACCCTTCATGCAATAAGGTTGTTGGCCCTTCATTCAGTACAGTTGTTGCCCTTCATGCAATAGTGTTTTGGCCCTTCATTCAGTACAGTTGTTGACCCTTCATTCAGTACATATGTTGCCATTCAAGTTCACTTAGTACAGTTGTTGACCCTTCATTCAGTACACTCGTTGACCCTTCATTTAGTACAGATGTTGACCCGTCATTCAGTACAATTAATGACCTTTCATTCAGTACAGTTGTTGACCCATCATTCAGTACTGTTGTTTACCCTTTATTCAGCAATGTTAATGATCCTTTATTCAGCACTGTTAATGATCCTTCATTCAGTACAGTTGTTGACCCTTCATTCAGTACACTTGTCGACCCTTCATTCAGTACAGTTGTTGACCCATCATTCGGTACACCTGTCAACCCTTCATACAGTTGTTGACCCTTTATTCAACACTGTTAATGATCCTTCATTCAGTACAGTTGTTGACCTATCATTCAGTACAATTGTTGACCCCTTATTCAGCACTGTTAATGACCCATCCTCAATACAGATGTTGACACCTCATTCAGTACAATTGTCGACCCTTGTGCAACATCGTTGTTGACCCTTCATTTCATATAATAGGGTTGTTGACCTTTCATACAACGGGCATATAATATTGATGCGTCCGGATGCAAGATCAGAACTTCAGACTAGATCTGTGAAGTACAATTGCTTGTAGTGGTCAACTGAGGCATAGCAACTGAGACTCGAGTAGTTATCATTATGTCCTTGTCCACAGTAAGTTGGGTTTGACCAGACTGAGTGTCCAGTCATAACTAGACAACAGATATTCAGCAAGTATGCCTGCTGTCATGTGATACCACCATCTAAACAAGGAGTGACTGACTGGTGTCGATGGTTGTAGTCTGTATCGGTTTTTTTAAGACTTGTGACTGGGAGGTGGAGGGTTAACTGGTCCTAGCTATGTGTGTGACTGGGAGGTGGAGGGTTAACTGGTCCTAGCTATGTGTGTGTGACTGGGAGGTGGAGGGTTAACTGGTCCTAGCTATGTGTGTGACTGGGAGATGGAGGGTTAACTGGTCCTAGCTATGTGTGTGACTGGGAGGTGGAGGGTTAACTGGTCCTAGCTATGTGTGTGACTGGGAGGTGGAGGGTTAACTGGTCCTAGCTATGTGTGTGACTGGGAGGTGGAGGGTTAACTGGTCCTAGCTATGAGTGGAATGTTGGCCTAAAATGGTGTGAGGATGGGTTAAAACAGATGGGAGGTTGATATAAAAACAGATGGGAAGTTGGTCGTCCAAAAACAGGTGGGAAGTTGGTCTAAAAACAGGTGGGAGGTTGGTCCAAGAAACAGGTGGGAAGTTGGTCCAAAAACAGGTGGGAGATTGGTAAAAAAACAGGTGGGAGGTTGGTCAAAAAACAGGTGGGAGGTTGGGCCAAAAACCAGGCCTGTTGGTTCAAAAAATAGGTGGGAGGTTGGTCCAAGAAACAGGTGGGAGATTGGTCCAAAAACAAGTGAGAGGTTGGTCCAAGAAACAGGTGAGAGGCTGGTCCAAGAAACGGATGGGAGGTTGGTCCAAAAACAGGTGAGAGGTTGGTCCAAGAAACAGGTGAGAGGCTGGTCCAACAAAAGGGTGGGAGGTTGGTCTAAAAGCAGGTGGGAGGTTGGTCCAAAAATAGACGGGAGGTTGGTCCAAAAACTGGTGGGAGTTTGGTCCAAAAACAAATGGGAGGTTTGACTCCAAAAACAGGTGGAGGTGGGGGGTTTGACCCCCAAAACAGGTGGAGATGGGAGGTTTGACCAAAAAAACAGGTGGAGATGGGAGGTTTGACCCCAAAAGAGATGGGAGGTTAAGACTCCTGCCACACCCCTCTCACATCTAGGGCCACTTTCACGAAGCGTATTCAGAGTTATGCAAATATTTAGTGCCATACGTTTGCATAAACTTCTGTACTTGCTCAGTTAGAAATACTTGCATAATTTACTAAGACAGTCATCTTACCAATAAGAACGTTCTTAGCCACTTATGAAACCAGCTCCAAGGGCCTGTTTCATGAAACGGCTAAGAACGTTCTTAATGCTAAGATGATTGTCTTAGTAAATGACGTGATTTTGTTAATATAAGCAAACATAGGAGTTTACGCAAACACGTGACACTAAGTAATTGCGCAACCTTAAGTACGCTTCACGAAACCAGCCCCTGGTGTGTAAGTTAATAACTTTGAAGAAGGCACGACATACTTTTTAATTAATATATCAGCTGTTGTTTTCACACAACCTGCTCATTCACAGTTATGTTGTTGTGACTATAACACCTACAACAAGGTGTTTATTGTTTTCTTTCTCAGTTGTCACTGGGGACCATCTCAACACTCGTTCTACCTGCTGCTGCCAGTAGCAGTGGTTTTTGAGATGTTTTACCAATTTTTTTGTTTTTCATATTTAAATTTATTGTTTTCTTTTGCTTTAGTGTGTCTGCCCCTATATATTTTACAGTTCTTTAGATAAATGAGCCCCTAAATTGACATTGTTTAGGTACAACTTTAGACTTACTGTATATTGATAAAGAGGATCTTTAATGCACAAGAAAGAGTTAAGTTTCTGAGTTGTTCTTTGTCTGAAGGGGTTTGTTAGAATTATGCTACAGTGTTAATGCAAGACTGTCTGTTCTTTTATCCAAAATCATCTAGGGGTGGTAATCAGCCGAATCTTGAATGTGGGAACCATGCGAATGTGCCAACCATCAAAGGGTCTTGTGGAAACAAACCCACCCAACATTGCTAATATTTTAAAGCGTGATTAGAATATGAATGTTTGTTCTACAATTTGAACAATTCACAGGTACACCAGTCAGATTGTAAATACTGTGCCAGGCTTACAAAATTTGGGAGGCAGAATTCCTTCAAAGTAAAAAATTATTCTACTGCAGTTGTACTAAGAACGTTATATTAAAACTGAAGAACAGATTGCGTCAGTTTATGATGAGTAAATCAAAATTAGGATATAGACTTGGTGATCATGGAAGCAAAGGTCATGATATTTCAGCAATGTAACATCCCATGTGGACATTGTTTGCGGGTTTGACACTGTCTGGCTATACACTGCTCACTTCGCCTCTCATGTAATGGGCCACTTCTGTTGATGGATCTAACAATCTCTCCACTTTTGCCAAACCAGTGGATTTGTTACATGGCCATACTGGATTGTCAGCCACACAATCTCTGTTTGCGTATTCTTATTGCTGGGAAGATGTCTTCATGTTACATGTGTTTTATTTAATACATTTGCAGACATCCACATTTCTGACATGGTCCATGTTCGGGATGCACAATTTTTTACGGTGGCATCCTATGTCCATTGCTTTTGTTTCTTTTGAGCTCTGATGCTAGGGTCATGTTATACTGAATATGGGGTATGGATGTTTCCCCCTGGACATTTCCGCTCAGTCATTTCACCCATGGATATTTCTCCCACTGAAATTAAAAAGCAGACCTTCCCCCGATTATGACAGATAAAATAATTGTTTTGCTGACCTCTTTATTATGTATTAGGAGATGTAGTATCATCTATATTTAAACAAAAAATTGACAAACACATGCATAGTACATTACCGTAACACACTGGGTAATGAATATAGTTATTACCAGTAACTAATTAAAAATATTTGTAAATATATAATGTAGTAAAACATTTTTACTATTTAAACATTTCCCCCACTCTATTAAGAGATAGTATAACAAGAAATTAAAATAACTTATACAATCAATGTTAACGATGTTAATAAATTGTTTACTAATTATTATCCTATAATTATTATGTGGGTTCGTTCCGTCATGCGATTGAATGTTGTATGGTTTGTATAATTTTAATACACAATAAGACTTGACTATTCTCATTGTTGAGATTGCAAGCTGTAGGCTCATATGGAATACAGAAATGGAATAACTGTTTTTAATTATCAACTTGTTAATTTTACTTAAACTACAAAATGTCTGCCTTTTTATTTTAGTGGGGGGAAACAGCTGGATGGAAATTTCTAGGGGGAGTTACTGGTGAATTATCTGGGGGGTAATGTCCTACATTCAAAGAAACATGTATAATATTTATCACAAATAAATGTTGTATCTGCTTGTCAACTGTTATATTGGGTATGAAGCACACACAATTTGTTCTCATGCAACAAAGGGAGTGTGATACGACTTGTTGACTTCTGTCAAGGAGGTGTGATGTGACTTGGTGACTTCTGTCAAGGTGGTGTGATAATTTGTGTTTAGTGTACAGTGCTCAACAGGCAGTTTGCATTGTTGTTGAGTGACCATTGTCCTTTCACATTGCTGACCACTCCTTGGTCATTTCAAGCTGACTTACAACAGTATTCTACTACCATAATTGTTTTATATGCTCATTTAATTATTAATTATACAATTATAATAATATTCCAGTTAGTTTTTGTCATTAAAATGCACTTTCTTGTATAAAAATTAAATGTTGATTTTTCTCAAATCAAATTGTGTTATCCTTTAAAATGTGTATTTGATGGTGTTGTTTTTCTATTATAATCAGCATAATGCTGTAGTAAGTTATGTAATGTGTATTATTATTTGGTTGTCATGGCATAATGTTATTGTGAATTAAAATTAATGTTCATTTGTTATTTACGATTGTATAACTTCACCATCACTCAAAAGTACATACTCTGATGATCAGCAATACAACTTCACAAATGAGTTTTATTTTGGAACAACTTTAATGTAATATGTTCTACACGTGAAAGTGTTCTACAGGCTAGCTAATAAATACTATATAATTATCCATTGTTTCAACAGTTAAACAAACTGGTAAGGACCTTTTAAGAAAGCTTGCTCCTGGGTAACATTGATTTAACTGGCTATATGCATCCACTATCAACATTGATAGACTAACATGGTGTAGCGGCTGTACGCATACTATAAGCTGGATTTAAAAAATTGTCATGATACATGCAGGTGAATTGTGAAGTATGTTGCATAAATAGAGTTATTCCTGAAAGCTTGGTTTTATACATTCTAACATCATTGTTGCATAATACAATCTCCTCTTCTGTCTTATTACTCCATGGTTTCCATGACTGCGGTGGTCTTTACTAGACCCCCTGCATTGGCATGAGGTCATCACCAGGCACAGTCAGCATTAACATCCAATGGTTGACATCTATTTCCACTTTGTGTGAGTCTAGGATGGTGTGGGTGCTCACTTCATATTCCACGCCAAAGGCTGTCCTGAAATGATGCATTAAGCTGTTGTTTAAAACAATTGTTCCACATTTTCTGACATGCAAAGTTTGGTTAACAATACTAGCACACGGTGGCACATTTTAACATTTAATAGTACATTTATTTGATATCATGCAAGACTATTCATATTGTTTTGGTAAATGATAGTGCATTTGAAGCTTTCTTGATGTAACACGAACTGAACAACGTTTGCTCAATTATTTCCTAAACTCCCAAATAAAAGGCATTTATATAGAAAACTCACCGATGTGTAAATTTCGATTCAACGCACAGATCTTCGTTGGTTTTGATGTGGTTGATAACAATCTTCTCATTTGCCTGTTAGGAAATAGAAACAGTAAGCATTTAACAGATATAACTACATTTAGGTTAACTATGAATGAACGTTTATTCAACAACAACAACATAATACATGCACAGTATGGTTTGCTGCTGCTAGGTTAACTATAAACGATGTTGTGGTTTATTTACCATTAGCTTACACCCATTTATGGAGCAACAAACCATGTCAAGTACATATAGTTATCAACATTACATAGTTTTATTTATAAACATGTTCCCGCTGACTAGATCATTTCTACTGTCCTCAATGACAACATTTCCCAGTAAAGTGAACATGATGCCATCGTGGTGCCCCTTAGTTAAAGCTCACCACTCGATTTGTTCACTGTTTACTGCCAATTTATTGATCAGAGGCCTATGGTCCAAGGATGTGATTGGACAAATAAATAGGTGAGTTAACTTTGGCAACTTGGTGAGGATACTGCCCCCAAAGTTAGCATATTTAGATAATTTACACATGTAAGATATCATTAAATTTAACGGCCATGCATAAAAGTTTATAACATGCTAGCAACAATTGTTATGGATTTGTTATATATTTCACAAATGCCGAAATATGAACTATAGCAGAGCTAATTACAAAAATTCATTACTACGGCAATTTGAAATTTGCACTCACGTTAACTGATCATTATAAATCTCCTGCAGATCCCCGCAAGTGTTCAAAAGTTCAGTTTAATCCAACAGGTGTCTCTAGTGTTTCACTTAGCAGTAGTTATAATTTTGAAACGATGGAAATGGTACATTTCCGTAAACTGCACCCTGACTGCAGCCAGTGATACTGACTGATAGTACACTGGCGTAATAAAGTGACTGGCATGACACCCGATTCTCTCACAATAGGTTGAAATGCGGATTAGGTTGCTTGAACAGATTTGATCCTGACCTCTCCCACTCAAGAAACATTTGACAGGCGTATTGGCGTTATAAATCGACAGTCCTGTCTCGTGTTACCATAAGGGCACAACATTGCTATCAATCTGATGGCCCAAGACAGCCCACTTTTGGTTGGTACCAACATCTTTTGAACAATGCCAGCCTTCCCAATCAGCTCATTTTCTTGTGAAATTACAGCAACTTGCAATGGTTAACAAATGCAGATTACTAAACCAGTGACAGATAGAACTGATGTAATCTTTGTCTCTATTTGTGTTCTACTCTGCCACCAGCAAATACAGTATAATGTTACTGAAGGCGGCACGTTATACATATGTTTGTCTTGGTTATTGTGTTGAACACTAACTTGACAAACTTTAGAAAGCTGATGCATATCATATAGTCCAACAACTAGCTCTTCAGTCCGAATATTCTACACTGATTCTACACCATTTGTTTTCACACAAATGTTACCATTTGTTTCTTTGTTTTGATGTTACCATTTGTTTTCTTGCGCCTATGTTACTATTTGTTTTCTTTCACCAATGTTACCATTTGTTTCCTTGCACCGATGTACAATTGACTTAATTGCACCGATGTTACCATTTGTTTTCTTGCACCAATGTTACCATTTGTTTCCTTGCACCAATGTTACCATTTGTTTCCTTGCACCAATGTTACCATTTGTTCATTGCAACAATGTTACAATTTATTTTCTTTCACCAATGTTATCATTAGTTTTTTTAACCAATGTTACCATTTGTTTCCTTGCATCGATGTACAATTGACTGAATTGCACCAATGTTACCATTTGTTTTCTTGCACCAAGTTACCATTTGTTTTATTGCACCAATGTTACCATTTGTTTTCTTGCACCAATGTTACCATTTGTTTCCTTGCACCAGTGTTACCATTTGCTTCATTGCAACAATGTTACCATTTGTTTTCTTGCACCAATGTTACCATTTGTTTTCTTGCACCAATGTTACCATTTGTTTCCTTGCACCAGTGTTACCATTTGCTTCATTGCAACAATGTTACCATTTGTTTTCTTGCACCAATGTTACCATTTGTTTCCTTGCTCTGATGTTACCATTTGTTTTCCTACCCCTGTGTTACCATTTGTTTCTTGCATCTATGTTATCATTTGTTTCCTTATACTTATGTTGCCATTTGCTTCATTGCACCAATGTTACCATTTGTTTCCTTGCACCAATGTTACCATTTGTTTTCTTGCACCAATGTTACCATTTGTTTTCTTGCACCAATGTTACCATTTGTTTCCTTGCTCTGATGTTACCATTTGTTTTCCTACCCCTGTGTTACCATTTGTTTCTTGCATCTATGTTATCATTTGTTTCCTTATACTTATGTTGCCATTTGCTTCATTGCACCAATGTTACCATTTGTTTCCTTGCACCAATGTTACCATTTGTTTCCTTGCACCAATGTTACCATTTGTTTTCTTGCACCAATGTTACCATTCGTTTCATTGCACAGATGTTACCAATTGTTTTCTTGCACTGATGTTAGGTACCATTTGTTCTCTTGCACCGATGTTACAAATTGGTTTTGTGCACCCTTGTCACAGTTTGCACTGGTGCTCCAATTTGCCCACTCACAACTTTGTATTTTCTTTAATTTGTCAGTCTTACAGACAACAGACATTCCTTACAGTTTTGAATATAATACATATTCAATGATATACCTGAAGGCATTGTCTTTAAATATAGAACATCTTATATAAACAACAGTACACTAACTTTAAATAAACATGTTACTTTTGACATTGCACCAAACAAGCAATTGATTAATTAACTTTAACAAATGGCGAGGGTTTTTGTGAATTTGCTGTGTCAGTTTTTCCAGTGAGACAACTAATTTGCAGGAGGTTGTGACAAATTTATTTGTCAGATATTGTCTTACATGTGGTGTTGAGTTGGTTAATTGATGGGTTGGTGGGAACTTAACCTACTCAAATATCACACAGGTGTGGCCAATAGATATCATCATACTCCTTTCTCTAGTTCACTTGCCTTCTGCAGTTGTGGGACACCTGTGTTCTCTGTATTACATACAATGTCCAATATAATAGTGCATTTGTGTGTGTGTGCACCCACACGTGTGCGCGTGTGTGTGTGTTCAGAAAGAATCAGAAAAAAGGCAAAACTTCTAAACTGTTTTTAAGGTTGATCATGTTAATATACCAATAACAATATTAAACTAAGTGAAGGCCATCTTAAAGATGTACATAGCTAGCTGCTGCACACTTTTACATTAATATTATTTGATAATAACTTTTTTTGTACAAAAATACTTTCACCAAAATACTAAACTACATTTCAATTCTTGGACATAATTATTTCCAACAATTAACTAAAATTCAGATTTTGCTGTCATATATGAAGCAAATTGTAGACGTTTTGGTGGGCTATTTTTAAAGGAAATTCTCCATGTTACCCACTGACTGCATCAGTTGCATTAATGGTTTAGATTTTACATGTGTTGTTGTGCCAGTCAACATTTACACTCACTGGTACAGGAGAGTACTCAAGTTCAAGTCGGATCTGTGGATTGTAGGGCAGAATCCTCCATTCACAGAGATGGCTGGGTTCCGTGACGAAGGTGACCGGGTTACGGCGAGACTTCTTAGCACACTCTATGAATGTGCTACGGTCACTCCTCAAGAACAGCTGCCAGTAAACAACAACATCGGTTACTCACCTGCCATGAGTAAACAGGATAGAAGCACTGTTGTTTGTGTTATCGATTGCCAGCCATAATCATTCACTCACTGTGAAATTATCGAGCCAATTTTTCTTCCAACCTTTACCATTTCTTAACCAGCTGTAAAAATGTTTGATCCTGTCTTTTAAGTCAGACCCATGTATGTGTGCACTGCGGAATAATGCTCTTGTATAGAGGTCACCACAATATTATTAAGAAGAAGAGTCATAGCGACCATCTTCAAAGTGTTTATTATCAATGTCCATCTAGATTAAATACAAGTTATTTAAATAATATGCCTGTCGAGTATCTGCTCCAACCGCAGTAACTATTTTTTAAATAAAATAATCACTATTCTATTATAGCATGCATTAGATGACTTGGGACTCAGCTGTAGCAATTTAAACATTCTTCTTCTTTTAAGTCAAAAGTGTGTAGTCTCACTATAAAAAAATTTAAATAACAATTATTTCATTACTTAATCATATGACAAAAAAATTTGTCATAGTTTTACTTACATTGCCAACAAATGTTCGTAGGGCAAATGGCTGACCATACTTCAGAGTATCTCCATCTTTGGAACCGTCAATGCTAAAAATGGTCATTGACCAAATAGGTAACAATCAAATTACAATGGCATTCAATAAGACACATTTTGGAAGTCACTGTAGGTTGGAATCTAACAATAACCAATAACTGAGCTAGTGTGCGTGCGTGTGTGGTGTGACTGTGTGTGTGCAATGTGCGTGCGTGCGTGTGTGTGTGGTGTGACTGTGTGTGTGCAATGTGCATGCATGCGTGTGTGTGTGGTGTGACTGTGTGTGTGCAATGTGCATGCGTGTGTGTGTGGTGTGACTGTGTGTGTGCAATGTGCGTGCGTGCGTGTGTGTGTGCGGTGTGACTGTGTGTGTGCAATGTGCGTGTGTGGTGTGGTGTGACTGTGTGTGTGCAATGTGTGTGCGTGTGTGTGTGTGCAGTGTGTGTGTGGTGTGACTGTGTGCAATGTGCGTGCGTGTGTGTGTGGTGTGACTGTGTGTGTGCAATGTGTGTGTGTGTGGTGTGACTGTGTGTGTGTGCAATGTGCGTGCGTGTGTGTGTGTGGTGTGACTGTGTGTGTGCAATGTACATGTGTGCGTGTGTGGTGTGACTGTGTGTGTGCAATGTGCGTGTGTGTGTGTGTGGTGTGACTGTGTGTGTGCAATGTGCATGCGTGCATGTGTGTATGGTGTGACTGTGTGTGTGTGCAATGTGCATGCATGCGTGTGTGTGTGGTGTGACTGTGTGTGTGCAATGTGCGTGTGTGTGTGGTGTGACTGTGTGTGTGCAATGTGCATGCGTGCGTGTGTGTATGGTGTGACTGTGTGTGTGCAATATGCGTGTGTGTGTGGTGTGACTGTGTGTGTGCAATGTGCATGCGTGTGTGTGTGGTGTGACTGTGTGTGCAATGTGCATGCGTGCGTGTGTGTGTGGTGTGACTGTGTGTGTGCAATGTGCGTGCGTGCATGTGTGTGTGGTGTGACTGTGTGTGTGCAATATGCGTGTGTGTGTGGTGTGACTGTGTGTGTGCAATGTGCATGCATGCGTGTGTGTGTGGTGTGACTGTGTGTGTGCAATGTGCGTGTGTGTGTGTGTGGTGTGACTGTGTGTGCAATGTGCGTGCGTGCATGTGTGTGTGGTGTGACTGTGTGTGTGCAATGTGCGTGCGTGCGTGTGTGTGTGTGGTGTGACTGTGTGTGTGCAATGTGCGTGCGTGCGTGTATGTGTCTGTGTATGTGCATGCGTGTGTGTGTGGTGTGACTGTGTGTGCAATGTGCATGCGTGCGTGTGTGTGTGGTGTGACTGTGTGTGTGCAATGTGCGTGCGTGCATGTGTGTTTGGTGTGACTGTGTGTGTGCAATGTGCGTGCGTGCGTGTATGTGTGGTGTGACTGTGTGTGTGCAATGTGCGTGCGTGCGTGTGTGTGTCTGTATATGTGCGTGCGTGTGTGTGTGGTGTGACTGTGTGTGTGCAATGTGCATGCGTGCGTGTGTGTGTCTGTATATGTGCGTGCGTGTGTGTGTGGTGTGACTGTGTGTGCAATGTGCATGCGTGCGTGTGTGTGTGGTGTGACTGTGTGTGTGCAATGTGCGTGCGTGCATGTGTGTTTGGTGTGACTGTGTGTGTGCAATGTGCGTGCGTGCGTGTATGTGTGGTGTGACTGTGTGTGTGCAATGTGCGTGCGTGCGTGTATGTGTCTGTGTATGTGCGTGCGTGTGTGTGTGGTGTGACTGTGTGTGTGCAATGTGCATTCGTGCTTTGCACTGCTTGCTTGTGTGTATAACATACTGTGTATGTTAGGCTTCTCCTAGGTGGTTCTGGGGCGCTAAACATAATTTACAATGTTGCATTGTTACAACAAAAGCTAGCTATGAAACTTTATCTTTTAGGGAATGGCAGATAATTAGATGACGTACATATTGAAATAATTATACTAACATTTTAACATCAATTCATGTATTAAAGTAGGTCTGACATGAAATTCTGAAAAACATAAATTAGTTTCACTCGCATCAAATTGTAGACATATTTAATCAAATGTGTATGGGAAATACAAAGTCGTTCATGTTCGAAGCAACCTGCTTCTACTGGTTGTTCTATGGTAATGTAAAATGGCACCACACCTTGTGACGATGAGAGTGGTACGGGCGTTGGACGCCACATTGCTGGTGGCCGTAGCGCCGGCGGTGCCAGCGAAGGCACTGCCCGCTTGCATGTCCATTGCTGAAACATTGACCGCGATGACTGTCTGACCTAACTTCTCTTCCTCTGCTCCTGGGTTCACCAGGATCATGATGTCACCAAAGTGCATGCGGCCGTCACGCGACACGCTCAGCTCCACCTGTGGCATGCCAGAGAGTACTACATCACACACAAGAAAGTACTACATCACATGCCAGAAAGTATTACGTCACATACCATAAAATACTACATCACATACAAAAAAGTACTACATCACATACAAGAAAGTACTACATCACATGCCAGAAAGTACGATATCACACATGAGAAAGTACTACATCACACACATAAAGTATTACATCTCACACAAGAAAGAAAGTACTAGATCACACACAAAGTATTATATCACACACAAGAAAATAATTAATTACACACAAGAATGTACTGCATCATATGCACGAAAGTATTGCAACACACAAGAAAGTACTATATTACACACAAAAAAGTATTGTATTACACACATCGATACCTTATTCCACACAAGAAAGTACTACATCACACATAGATGAGAAAGTACATCACACAGTAACCGGAAAGTACTATGTCACACACATAAGAAACTACTATGTCACACACATAAATGCGTACACAAACACACACACACAAGAAAGTACTACGCCACACACAAAAGGGGTGTAATGTGAGGTTAATGGTGAACCTAAAGATAAGTGCAATTGGATGTTTTTGATGAAAGGTTAGCACCAAGGGAGACTGGAGGTTTCAGTGAGCTTCAAGGGGGTAGTTGGAGGTTGAAAAATGCACCCCCCTGAGAAATAGATAAACCATATGCTATACACTAAGGGCCTTTACATAAGTCTAAGCAACTGTTGGACAGTAGTAGTAGTAGTAGTGTTTAACTGGTACCTGATTCTGAAGGCTGTTCCTCCAGTTCGCACTTCTCTGGATGAGGAGTTGTCCATCTTCTCGCTTCTCAATAAAATCTTTCAGTGTGTCCTATAACACAATGGAAACATTTCCAATTTAAATCAAGAATGCAATATTACATTATACAGTTTATTATATGTAAAAAATATACTTTAAGCCATATTGTTTTTCACAAAGCAAACTGTGCCACCAGCATAAATTCTAGAATGTCTACAACTAAAAATGTCCCAAAGTTTTTGCCTTGGGCCAGGATGCTGTTCTCTGGTAGCATTTCCGTTTTGGGCCAAAGTTGGAAAAGAATGGTAGCTTGGAATGCCAATCTTGGGCCAATGTTGATATAATGCTAAGGCCAAGCAATGGATTGCCATTGCTTGGCCAACTTTGGCCTCGGCTCATCCAAATCTTGGGCAAATGATGGCATACCGACATTGGACCAATATAGCAAAGTACATATTGCTATTTTATTGGGTCAATATTAGCCCGAATTGGACATGCTATTATCTAGTCTCAAGGTTTTTTGTCTACTTTATGACCACCTTTATTTGGTTGAAGATTTGGGGGGGGGTAATATTTGGCAAAATAGAAAGACAGAAGAAGTGTAGTACTTAGTGTGATTTAGTTTGTGATCATGTTGCACATAAACTAGCTAGCTACAGCCTAGAAGTTGAGAGTGTGTTGATAATTGTCGACCCATACGACAGACGGATATTAATGGAAGAAGAATTCTGGCATGTACGTCTGTGCCATAGAAGGAGAAATTGTCAGAATATATCTGAACTGATTGAAATTCTGAATAATCTAAAATGTGCAAATCACAAAATAACAAATGAAATAATATTAAATATTAAATACATAATTAAAAAACTGCACTATGACATGTATATGTAGACTATTTCATATGAGTATAACTATGTTATGTATGTTAATTACTTAACTGGTCTGACTTATTATCAGCTTCCATCTACTAAGTACTCCCCATGTGGAGGGCTTACGGTTAGGATCATTAAGAAGACAACTAATTTGGCTTTTGGACCATTTAATTTTAATAAATAACATTCATAAAACTTATTTTTTTAAGAATACTGAAACAAATTTACTGGCTATTCATTATTGCTTTGTGAGTTTGTTTTTAAGTTGCGTCGTCTTACCTCCTCGAGGCATATATCTTCATACCAATTTCCGATCCTCACGGATGGATTGTACGTCCTTGCAGACATGGTCGTTGGTGCTTTCTACCTTTTAGAATTAAGTAAAAGGTGGGGAATGAAGAAAATAATAAATATTGCACGGCGTTTTCTCCTTAGAGACGAAAGTAAACATAATAGTTCAGCAGCGAATGTATTCGATGTATTGGTTGGATAATGGGCCTAACCACTCAGTATAATTTTGTTTTAGTGTTTAATGTGTATACAAAAGGGTAGCGGGTGCATTATTTTATTAAATATAGCACGTGTTTATTTTAACAGAATGCATCGATTTCGTCTCCTGGAACAAATACAGCAACGCCCGGACTAAATCAGCGCACAATACCGACAACGTCCATATTTAGGATACACGTACGTTTACGTGGCTGGCTTTTCTGTGGGTGATCGCTTTGATGTTTTGCAACCGTAGATTCTACACACATGCACACGCTTCCCCAAAATTATTATTCACAACAGCGATAATCAAAAACAATGTTTACCACAGAGCATTACACACCCGAGCGTTGTCGAGTAACCCTACTAGTTTTGATCGAACGCGTATGAGGCGACCGGCCAAACTGGCTAACATGTATTTATAGTGTTGTTAGTTTTCAACAGTATAATTGTGTCATAAATAAATCCTTATCAACAACACAACCACTAGATTCAACGCACATTTGTCTAATATTCCCCCGAACTAACGACGGCAAACACATCGCCTGCACGAGTCTGTTCTATACAGAGCCGCAGACTCCAAGCGTCGCCCGATAAAATACTTCTGCTGTGGAATAGCACAATATATACAGCTAGGGTCCCTTTAATACACATGCAATAATTGTTGAGTCCTATATTAAAACATAACCATAAATCTTGTGCATGGATTATGCATTTAATCAATATATAAATGCTTATGCATGTTGGCATGAAAAAACATTTCTCCGGCCAGTCGGAACATATGAGCTTTTAACCAGGAATTATACAGGGGCGGATCCAGACAGCGAATCTAGGAGGGGGCACAAAACCTCCAGTGGCGGCCGAACCAAATGGTCGTTGCCGCGTCGCCGTAACTTCAGCTTCTCCGCTGTGTTGGCTCGACTGGTGACATCCGAAAACGAGACGAGGAGGGTGCTATTAAACAGTTTCGCCGCCGCATCGGCGTAACTTCACCTTATTGTAACTTACACGTACGATGGCATATTTCAAACGGTCTAGGGGGAACGGTCGCGTGGGCTCATTCAAAAAGGTCTACGGGCACGCAGCACTACAAAGGTCTAGGAGGCACATACCCCCTATATCTTTGGATCTGCCTATGCTATAAATTATATACACATTTTATATAACATTCTGAAGAAACTGTGATCATTGATTGAGGAAAATGGATGCATGTCGCGAACAGATTAATCTTCTCATGGTAATTACAACTTCCTGAGGTAAATATTTGTTTTTTATTTTATAATCAAGTGCATTTGTTGTTGTAACAATTCGATTGTTATAATAATAATAATAATAATAAAAGTAACTTAATTTTACTGCGCCAAAATATTTGGAAATAAACTCAGAGACGCATCATGACAAAGGGATGATCATGCAACCTCAAAATCGATAAGCAATATTCAACTTTGGAGCAGATGGATGGAACTTCTCCAGACAACTACCGCAAGATGGCAACACGGCATAATAATAATCTGCATTGTTGTCATTAATTTGACTAATTACACGGTGTGCTCCTCTACCCACCAGCTGCGGCCTGGGTAGCTCTTCGAGAGATCGTTCTAGATATGAGCCTGCGTACATCCCTCGTCTGGATTTGTGTTTCCTGTCTACAAATTAAATTCTTGTGCTCGAGCAGTAGTTTTCTGAAGAAGTTTGCTGATAGTTATCGAAACGTTACATAAAGAAAAAGAAAATCATAGGCCCATAGGCGGATCAAGGGGGCCTGGGTGGAATGTGCCCTCATAGACCTTTGTAATTTGGCGTTTTATTTCCCATACCTTTTTGAATGGACCATGCATCCGTAGATCTTTGGAATGTGCCCCCGTTTAGGATGCAATCAGCTGGAAACTAAGTTATGGCGACGCAGTAGCGAAATGTTTACATCAGCATCCTCCCCCACCCCCATCTTCCGATGACAGCAGTCGAGCGAGCCGAAATAGCTGAGAAGGTGAAGACTAAGAGCTGAAGATACGGCGGCGCGGCGGCCAAACATTTTAAGCAGCACCATTACCCCCTCCCCGCCTTCCGATGTCATGATCCGGCAGCGCAACAGCGAAGTGGTGCTAAAAGTCCGGCTCAGACCACCGAATATGAATTTGTGTCGGCCGCCAATGGAGGTTTTTGGGCCCCCCTAGACCCTAGTCTATCCTCCCTGGATCCAACCCTGAGGGCGAGTCCAGAGAGAGTATAGTCTGGGAGGGGGGGGGGACACTCCAATTGATTGCACGCCTTAAAGCTCGCTAAAATCGCGTTGTCGCACTGTCGGGTCATGGCATTAGAAGACGGGGGATGGAGCTGTTGTCAATTTCTTGCCGCCGCGCCGCCGTTACTTCATCTTTTCACCTTCTCCACTGTTCGGCTTTATTTGTAATATAGGAAGACGGGCTGAGGTGGTGTGGCTGAAAACTTTTCGCCGCGCCGCCGTAACTTAATTAAGTTACGGCGGTCTATGGGGCACGTCACGGGGCACATTCAAAAGGGTCTTCGGGGCACACCAAATTCCAAAGATCTAGGGGGGCACGTGCCTCCAGGCCCCCCTTCGATCCGCCTATGAACATTGACTGCAAAAACGTACCGATTTGAAACATATCCAGTTTTATTAATCTTTTTACATGTAATCTTAGCGTAAGTTTTTATGGTGACTAAAACTCACTCAAATTCAATTGAATAGTTTAAGTAATGTTTCTCAGTCGCACAAACAAGTTATGACGTAGTAGTGGATATTGTATGTAGGATTGTTTTTGTTTTGCAAAATTAATTTTACATGAGAAAAATCGACAACACACATGTATTTTTATTTGTAAGTAGATGTCAGATGAACACATCAAAATTTAGTTACACACAAATCTTCACATTTTCGACAATGTCTCAATTGTATACATATAGGGGCTCTATAATGAATAACAATTTAGCCAATTGATAACTGTCTCTTTGGAATGACAATAAAATTATTATTCTGTGTATATTTTATGTATTGTTGCACGCAATATATTTTAATATTAGTTGTGATTTCCATCCAGAAATCATTTGTTGTATTTTATTATTATCTTTATTTTATCATCATATGCAATGTGTATCGGCATACATGCAACTAGCTGGAATTGTGTAATGTAGTACAATATAAATTTAATTTTATTGCATAACAATTAATTTCCCACCGATTTACATGTCGATAATTCGTTTGCCTGTATGTTTTTCTTCCATTACAACATAGATGCATAGTATTGATATTGGTAGTTTTAGTACTATGGTTATGATCTAATGTTTTGATACAAAACTAGAAGAAAACATTATTTTTGTTCTTATTTAACTACGTAAGTGGCATTCAATGTTATACATGATGCGCTATAAAAGATACATGTAATACACATAAAATGCAAATCAGAAACATTTGTTTTGGTCTCCTACAAAACGCTTTTTAAGCATGCCATCGCACTGGTTCTAGCAACGACTTCTTTGCGTGCGCATTGGTCTAAATTACAGGGTTTACGGTAATTAGGAAGTTCGGACAAACAGTGATTTCGCGGATGTAAATTTTTACTTAATTAAAACGTTTGCATTTTATTCTTTAAAACAAAATTCTTAAATATTAATTAAACCGTGAACAAATCTTGTTGTCGTTTTGTTGGCGCGCTCGCTGTGGTGACGTCATTAATGTCGGCCATATTGGAAATTGTTTCGTAGGTATTGTAGTGTTGACACTTTTAAAATTGCTTAATTTTCATTTATTTGAATCGTACATCACTGACGTGCCATGAGTAGGTCAGAAGGATTGGTGCAACGTCGAAATGTTGCACAGAGTTGTGTATCGACGGCTGCGGACGCCGATAATGATAACGAATGTATTGACACGGAGGAAGCAGACCTGGACTCGAAAGAGACTCGCTTGACGTTAATGGAAGAAATATTGTTGCTCGGTTTAAAGGACAGAGAGGTGGGTATCGTTTTCTGAAGTTTATATAATTTAATATCATGATCAGAGGTATTTAATGAGGAATCCTTTACTGATGTATACTTCATTATATGTAACCAAAGCAACCGCTTTTAAGGCGTATTTAGAATTTTGTTTGCATGACAGCACATCCACATGACATGCTGATGCAGTGCACCGCCACCGAGTTAATTGTTGTCTTGTTGACCCACTATCGAAGTCACTGATCAAGTTAGTGACACTACTGAATGATGGCGATGCATGACTTAGTTCATGTTGGTCTACTTGTTAGTGTCGTACCGTCACCACTTCCTGTCATCTGAAGCTATGTGTACGGAATAATTCCTACAGCCAGGATCAATTCTATCTTGGAAGGATTGAACTTTGAAGAGATAAGGGTCTTTCTTCAGTGCTGGTCACAAAAGGTGGGAAAAGTAGCTAAAAATCAAAATTGCTAAAACTGATACAAAAACTACTGTTAATTGTTCCTTATACATGTAAATTTAAGGAACAATTGAAAGGAAAAACCCTTGGTTGACAAATTTTGCAATGTGCGATCGGTAATGAAAGTGAGCTAAGTTGGTTATGCTTGTAAGTTGTGACATTGTGACACAAACAGCACTTTACTACCTATTCAAATGCAGTGTTTCCCCTGGTATATAACAAGCGAGGCGGGCCGCCTTGCCGTTTTTCTATGCCGCCTCGCCCAAAATATGCCGAAATTGCCGCCTCGTAGCTACGTCATACGCCCATTTTTTTCCGTTCTTTCGCGATATATTCAGCGTCAGCGAACGCGTGAGAAATGACATCACAAAGTCACTTACATTCCTGCATAATCACAGATTTGTAGCAACGTCGTTTAGTCGTCTTAACGTCGCTCAGAGCAGTTAGGATTTAACTCCATTGGACAACGTGAAAGATGTCAGTTGACCAATCACTGAATATTCCTGCGGGATCCCCGGTGTCTCCAATGGTGACACCTTGCGGAATTTCGACATACTAGAAATCTAGACATTCATGTAAAATGGCGCCCAAACGGTAACTTGCGTTTTGGTTTATGACGGTGGTGGGAGTGAAAACCTTGCAGGCAGATGGCACTACGTCACTTGTCGGCACTTGTGTCGAACCCAGACTTTTTTGAAGCCTAAATAAAGACCGTGCATCCTATTCACTAATCGGCACTTGTATCGAATCTGGACCCTGTTGAAGCTCAAATAGCCACCCGGTTTGCGTTAATCTGTGCCGCTGAGCTTGTGGCCGTGCGTTACCGCACAGCGCACGTAAAATGAGAGATACAGTATACAACTGCGTATGTTGATACAAACCGGGGCGCTATTTACGCCTCAAATGGACGTAAGACACAATGATTCACAATGTACTTAAAGGTAAATATGCCTAGGATAATGCTATATGATGGAACTACAGTGTATCTCACTGATGTATCAAAGTTAAAGGAAATAAAAATAAGGCATTAGCTAAAATCCTTTTTCCATGTGTACACAAAGTTTAACATTGTATGTAACATTTGACAACATTAAACAAATACAGAAAAATACATTTGTAGCATAAATTCGATTTTAAGCCCGTCTGTGAAGCGATTCCCGCGGAAAACAAAAATTTAATGAGCTAGGCGATCACGTGGTATAGCGACGTCACTTATGACACACACTCGCATCAGGTCGACCCTTTCCATGTATTCACAGCATGTTTACAAGTATAGCTTTTGGGTCGAAACGAGCGTCAGAATGAGTTATTGTGCAATATTCCGACTTAATACAAACACTAGTCATCATAGAGCAACAAGCAGTTATCTTACGGTTCCACATGAATCGAATTTTATTCAAAACAACGAAGGCGAATGGGCCTACAAGTCGACTAGGTTTCGCCGAGCTTGGCCCTGGGCTAATTTTCAGAATAATTATCGAATGCAACCAACGGGAGATAATCTACACCAATAAACATACATAGCAAACATATATTGTATCCAGCTACATAAAGTAACGTATATAATCTCATAATATCACTAGAATATCCCACCATCCCTGATTTGGTAGTTAGTTAGTGTAGTACCAACATGATCGGGATATATATTTTATGTGTGACTTGTACGTATTATGTGCATTAAACCACGTTTTTATTCTGGGCATTGTGCAATAAAATACATGCCGATTTTCACCCACTACCCTGGTTTTCTTATTGTTTTCAGTAGTGTAGTCTTTGTTTATGTTATAGTGGGTTTGCTCTGGAACCAGCTGTCTATATAGCTGGTTTCCTTCTCACGGACACGATTAATATCACTAGAATATCGATATATGAAAGAGTTGTACAATTTATCATAACAACTTAAATCAGACAGAGAATTTCCGCTGGTCCCGATAGCTCAGTGGGTAGGCGCGTTTGTTACTTATTGTTTATTTTACAATCGGGCGACGCCGGTTCAATCCTGACAGCATGCAAACTTTTGATTTTCTTTGTTTTCACATATATAATTACAATATATTACCGTGCAATATATTTACAATTAATAAATTATATATCCATTACATTATATTTGTTTGAATAAATAAAATTTAGAAACATCGTTATATAATGACCATATTTTCATTTTTGTGGCGAATAAATAATTACTACAAAAATAACAATTATTTACAAACAGTGCATTATAGTATAAAATGATTTTGTTTATATTAGTTCGTGAAAACATAAACAAAACAAGTGTAAAGAAAATCAAAAGTTTGCATGCTGTCAGGATTAAACCGGCGTCGCCCGATTGTAAAATAAACGATAAGTAACAAACGCATAGTGTTTGTGTTACGTCGGAATATTGCACACTAACTCATTCTGACGCTCGTTTCGACCCAAAAGCTATACTTGTAAACATGCTCTGAATGCATGGAAAGGGTCGGCCTGATGCGAGTGTGTCATAAGTGACGTCACATCTCGGCATCCCGAAAAGCGCGCCAAAAATATGCATATTCGAAAAAAATGCCCGGATGCACAGCATAAAATGTGGAATTTCTAATTCATTGATTAAAAAAAAAAAAATTGGCTTGGTGGACGTGGAAATAGATAGCAAGATGTAATATAACATGAATTCAAGCAAAATATGTTTTTATTCCCTTTAAGCAAAACTCAAGTTATAACGGCAAAATCAAAGTGGGTCCGGATTCGACGCAAATGCCCACAACTAAAAAGGCACAAGTCTATTCAACTAATAACATGTTCTATGCGGTTTTGTTTGAGCAAAATAAGGAATGTGATTCGTAAGATATCTTTGTGCTAAATATATGATACATATTCCGACAAAGTTGTGCAAACAAACTTTTGGGAAAGTTGATTTGAGTGAAATACTTACGAACATCAACCACCGAAGTTCACATCTCATAAAAAATGCCTACTACCCAAAACCATGCATACTAACGGGTTATCAATAACTTGGGTTAGACAATGTCAATGATATGTTTGCACAGTAATTGGATATACTAAACAACTTATACTGTTTTATAATAAGGACACAATTTGAGAAACGTTCTTGCGATTAATATAATAGAAACATACTTTTGTGGCATTCCAGAAATCACTGTTTAATTAATTGTATAGCATTCTAGCAACAAATAAAATATCTTTTGAACATAAACCACCAATTTACCATATTATTATGATATTAAAATTAATTAAAGGTGATGATGAAAGAGTCTTCAGATGATACCACTGGATGCTTCCCAGAGAAGTCGAGATGGTGTTCGACTGAACAGGTCTGCCAGGGAGTAAAGTGTAAAGCGCTTTCAGCAGTCCAGCGCTATATAAGAACTTAACCTTTTATTTTTTACTGACTGTCAGCGAGGTAACAAGGCCTAGGGTTAGTGCAAGAAAAACATAACCACACCTCAACACGATGAAACAGTCATGATTACTGACTTTTATCAATCATGATTACTACATTATTACAAAGTAGTGTCTTGTTGTTTTATATCTTCCCCTCTATATTCAATAGTAAAGGTTAAAACGTACCGCAGAATTCACCATTTAAAGCTAGTATTAAAAAATCCCCGGACCCCCCTAGCAACGCTTCGCGCCTGCGGCGCTCACATACCCTACCCCTACCACCTCGCTCATCATTTTACCCAGGGGAAACACTGCAAATGAAGCAATCTAAGTATAGTTTGTGTGGAAGAATAATACTTGGCATGAGAAAGAACTGTGACACAAAAGGCAGTACTTTCAACAAGAGATGATGCAGTGGTGAAAGAAGTTAAATGTGACACCGTCACGAGCGTTACCTCACAGCTTCAACTTTATCTCACAACCACAGAAATCTTAGTATTGACCACAGTAGCTACAACACAGTTTGTTGGCAGATATATAACTCACTGAGAGACAACAATTTAAAAAATGTATTGGGAAAGTTTTAAATGGGACAAATTAAAGAGAGTAACGCTTGTGACATGTGACAGAATCTGACAGTGTTCAGAACCATCTTCTCCCTACCTCAGTTCATCCTGCTGCATTTAATTATATCAACACCTCTAACACTATGTGACTGATGTCATTGCAACTTTAGTGACAACAGTCAGCTAGCATCATTTACAATACGAAAGGTGGTGTTAAAGGTGTATGTCAACAAAACATTAAACAGTGAATGTCAACAAAGACTGATGTCATCAGGACACAACAGATAGTGTGTCACCTGAAGGGTTTCTTGCTGACAGTTTTGGAGGTAGGATCAGGCTTGGAAATGTCACCTCGCATGAAGAATGCTTCAACCTTTTGAGCAACGTCCTCTGGTAACGCATCAGAGCGTTTCTTGTTTTTGATCACCTCCTCTTCATCAAGCTGGCTACAGTTTACAAGGTACCTCCAACTCACTCCAAGCTTCTTTTGTATGTAGCGTTTCGATTCTTTGACCAATTTCTTCGCCAAAGTACATGCTAGCAAAGCTCTCTTGGTCCTTGCTTGCCTGCTGCGGCTTTTCTTTGTTGACTGTATTTCATGAAGAACACCGTTGATGGTTTCATTTCCTTGAAGAAGGTTCTTCTGCTTCTTTGGGGTAAGCATGCCAAAACTGTCCATAGCTGCTCGCTTCCTTGGTGACTTTGAGCTACGTTTTGCAAACCGTTAAGTACAGCTACAAACTTGAACGGACTGTCAGGCATGTGTACTTTGGTCTTCTTTACTGCCTTTTGCCGGGCACTGTCAGTGTTATAGCCAGAGCCGGTGCTTTGTGCTTTAACCGGGGTCTCTGGCTTGCTCTCAGTTGGTGACTGAAGAGCTGCTTCTGTTGGCGTCTCAGCTGGTGACTGAAGAGCTGCTTCTGTTGGCATCTCAGCTGGTAACTGAAGAGATGTTTCGGCTGGCATCTCAGTTGGTGCTTCCTTTTTCAACTTTCGCAGTTCTGCCCTGCGTGCTTTTACTTGAGCCTTCTTTTCAAGATCTATATTCACTCTCCAGCGCTGCTGACGAACGCGGTCTTTCTCCCGCTTTTCAGCCACTTCATGTCGCGTCTTCGGAGTCTTTTTGTTGACAGGCTCCCCAAGTGCCTTTTTTAATGACCGGCGTTTCTGCTGCCGCAATCTGTCTTGTTCCCTTTTGCGGGCCTTCTGCTCCTCGGTGAGGCAACTTCTGTATTCCTTGTGCCTGCTTCTGCAGCTCTGTGCAGTTTGTACAGTTGAGGACATTCCTTCAAACGATCTCTGCTGTTTCTTTGCTTCTTTTGAGCGTTCATCTGCTCTGCTGTTCCTTCAGTAGACAAGGGTAGCTGTACTGGTAGGTTGTCTGGGCCATGTGTACGTCTCTGCCTTTTCTCAAACAGTCGCCATGAAACTCTAAGAGTAGGAGCTGAGGGCTGGTCCATCATCCTAAATTGAGAATTTAAGGTAAAAACACGTGTATTTAACAAAAAAATGACAGCCTATTCAACAAGCAACACTGCACACTCCCCTCCCCCAAAGCACACGCTAAATGTACACACGCACTTAAATTCAAAAAAAAATTCAAGTGCCTAAGCACATGTTCATAAATTATAAACATTTAAATCTGGAAATTTAATCACCTTGATGGATAAAAGCCTAAAGCTTGGTCGCTTTGAAAGATTTTTGCTAAGAACATAACACTCGCTTCGCGCGGACGACATGTTTTAAACTGTGACACGTTGCACAAAATGTTCGAAGGGGGTCTACTACTACTAGAGTACACAGTTCTGTCCACTACGTCATTGAATAACCGAAATAAACAAGGCAATCTAGTGTAAAGTGTAACGTTTGTGCACAGTAAATAGAGCTGGCAAGGAGACATGTGGAATGGAGAGGCGACAGGGAGAGAGTTGGGAATACGGTGAGACTGAAGTCCTGAGCAGTTTACCGGGGGCTAGGACAGGTTGTATTTATTTAAACTAGATGCGCAGTGGGGATTCACAGAGAAGCCTGAAACTGGTGGCATAGATAAAGACAGCACAAATGTTTGTCAAAGTCCAAACATAAGCATAGAAGAGAATGAAAAAGTACAAAACGCTATAAGGGAAGTGAGCAAATGGGACTGTATTATTATGGGGGATTTCAACCATGGGCGTATACAATGGAAATCTCTACAGAGTTCAGGGAATGAGGACCACAAGTTTTTAGTTTTAGTACAAGATAGTTTCCTTTTTCAACATGTGCTACAACCAACCAGGGGTGAGAATGTGTTAGACATAGTTTTGTTCTCACAAAATGAATTAGTTGACAATGTTAAGATATGTGAGCCACTGGGGAGTAGTGATCACAACTAGATACATTTTACCATCAAAGTAAAATCGGAAAGGAATAGTAAAAAGCAGTACAGGAGAAATTTCCACAAAGGAAGATATAAGGACATGCATGACAAATATTTAGCAAAGATACCTGGTACTGGAATAACACACCGAAGAATAAGACAGCAACAGAATGCTGTACATAATATCTCGTCGATAAATTTGTTGCCTTGAAAAAACAAGGGAAATGGTCCAGAAAGAAACACTTATCAAAAGAAACCATTAGAAAAAATAAATACAAACAAATGATGTGGAAATCTTGTAGACGTACTGGAAATGATGTGGAAATCTTGTAGACGTACTGGAAATGATGTGGAAATCTTGTAGACGTACTGGAAATGATGTGGAAATCTTGTAGACATACTAAAAATGATGTGGAAATCTTGTAGACGTACTGGAAATGATGTGGAAATCTTGTAGACATACTAAAAATGATGTGGAAATCTTGTAGACGTACTGGAAATGATGTGGAAATCTTGTAGACATACTAAAAATGATGTGGAAATCTTGTAGACGTACTGGAAATGATGTGGAAATCTTGTAGACATACTAAAAATGATGTGGAAATCTTGTAGACATACTGGAAATGATGTGGAAATCTTGTAGACATACTAAAAATGATGTGGAAATCTTGTAGACGTACTGGAAATGATGAAGACTACAACAGTTATAAAGCAGCACTTAACCAAGCTACAGCTGAAATTAGAAATTCAAAGAGAAGCTATGAACAAAACTTAGCTTGTAATATAAAACATGACAGCAAGAGTTTTTATGCATATATGTTTGGAGCAAACATAAAATTCAGGATAAGGTTGGTCCTCTAGAAAATAATGCTTGAAATATAATATCAGAGGGATTCTTAATGCAGAAGACCTGAATGAGTATTTTAGTTCGGTGTTTACCAGGGAAGATATTAGTTCACTGCCAGTACCAGAGGCTAAATTCAAGGGGACCGAATCAGACTATTTAGGGTAGTTAATTGTAACACCGGAAATGGTAGCTAAGAAAATAAGGGCTATGAAGCATAATAAATCACCTGGAGTGGATGGGATTATGCCCAAACTGCTATTGGAAATTGTAGACCAAATAAGCATACTGCTTGCAACAGTTTTCAACTTGTCATTAGAAGAGGGAGTGGTTCCTTTAGGATAAAAAGAAGCAAACATACTGTTATTGACAACATTTGATGTCACTGACGGTGCTAAGAATAACCTTACGGATTCCTTGGACAATCTACACTATGTGCTGATGCATCTATTATATTAGAATAAAGCCCCCCCCCAGTAAAAAGCTCTCCATAAGAAAGTAAAGCAAAGAATAAAAACTCCTCCATCGTTTTATTCCCACCATTCAAGGCAGTGCACAGTGAATAAAGCAAATAATAAAAACTCTGACTAAGACGAGTCTCTTACTAGTACGAGTCTGTCTAACACGAAAAACAAATTTCTAAGTTTTCTATTTAAATCATTATGTACATTCAATTTGAAACATTCAGGAGGACATTCACAGAAATCCTGTCAGTAACTTCTGTGAGGAACGCATGTCACACCTCAAGTTAATGTACAATGGACAAGGTTAGACTTAGAAAGTGGACTTCCAGGATTGCAGTTATTTAAAAGGGAGTGAAAGGAAGAGTTGCATTGTTGAGCACAAAGGAAAGCAGTTAATACTCTCTCACAAGCAATAGCTCAAAGGAAGTACAGACTCCACTTTTACTACATCCATGTAGAGCACAGTAGCGCAGCATTAAAAGCTTCAGATTCTCGACTGAGAGAACCCGTGCGGTGGTGTCAAAGCTTGGGCGTTTACTCTACATTACTTCAGTTCACTCTGCTGTATGAATGAGTACCTGGCTATAGACAGTGGTGGATATTTGTGTACGGATAGTCTTCGTGCACTAATTGCAGCATGGCTGATTGCTTCCCAGAGAAGTCGAGATGGTGTAGTACTTGTAGGTGTAAGCTAGTATAATATCAACATGTGCATGGTATTAATATTTTTTTAAATAACCAATATATGTATGAAATTCACTGGTAGCCATGTAAGAGCATGAGATGGATGGTAAGTGTGTGAAACTTGGTAGCTCTGATTTATTTGTCAGGTTCTCATATTTATCAGGTAATGATTCTAGGTCGTACACACAATCACAGTTAGATTATTTGTACTTCAATTTGAATGCACAGAGTTGCACAATGTTAGACTTAAATTGTTAACATTGAAATTGTTTAGCACCATATTTATCGTCTTCTAAAGTAGGGAGCGTTCGAAATAGCACTTGTCCGTTTGTCCGGGACAAGTGATTTTTGGCCCGGACAAGTAAAATGACTCTACATGGTTATCCGGTGGACAAGTGAAAATTTACATTAAATAGTGACGCGTGCAACATTGCACAATTTTTATTTGAGGAAATTCAAACGTAAATGAAGTTCGCTAGCAATCGAACGCGTTCCAATTTTGTTAGTGTGTCGGCGTCTTGTCGTGTTGTACGTCAGTGTTCGACCGAGTTTAGTGTCTGCGTTAACAAGGTTATCCGCTGAGTGCTCCGACCTAGCTCTGTCATACGCGTAGGACAGACTCCGCATCAGCCATTGTTGATCGAGGCTGTATTTCACACAATCGTAAATCGTTCAGTTTGGCCGACGTACAACTTGCTTCCGCGCACGGATCATATTAGATGAGCTTTGGAAATAGTAGACTGTATTGCTACCTGTTATTTGAATAAGTACATACATAGTTTTACCCATTATTACGCCTAACCCACGCGGACTCGGCAGTCTTCCAAGTCATCGAACGTTACGTTAGCCGATCCAGATCGGTGACAATTTTTAAAACTTGTAACTGGCTCTCCGGTAAATCTATATTGCTGGTTGATAAACGGAATATTAATGACATTTCATAAGTGTTGTTGTATCTATGTTATGTAACATTTATATTAATAATAAATTGCGAGTTTTTGAAACCGAATTATGCAAGGCGCGCGGCCAGGGACGGTGCGCCAACCGCCGTTGACATGTCGGCTTCCGTCAACTGCGGTAGTCTGTGCGCGGCAGCAACGTTACGACGTAACTAAATCTATAAATTATATTCCGCCTGGTAAATGTAATTCGGGCATTGAAGTTCATAGAGGTTGAACAAAGTATTCTCATATTAGGTCTGTATAGTTTATTATGATTTTTGGACATCTCCTGGCTTTGCATTAGTCGTGTTCCATGGTTGATTGGTGTCTTCAATGACAAACTGATGCAACAATTTTATAGCAGTGTTATATGTTATATATATATATATATATACATATATATATATATATATATATATATATATATACATAATATCAAAAATAGATAAGCGAGCGAAAAATGAACAACTCAGAACACGTCCAAAACATGAAATTCTATGGTCGCTAGCACCCTCACGGCTCATCCTGTCCTGACGATCTTGGTATCATTTGAAAGGATGCACTTTTGTTATTCTAGCGTCATCTAGATTTTTCTCGGTAACCGTTTAAAGAGCCGTTTGAAAGTGGGTGGAGCTTATACCATGAAATCAGATAGTGTTGCCTCAATCGGTAGTTTGGTGAACTGTGTCGACGAAACAACATCGTTCGCAGTGTCTAAGACACCGGAACGGGCCCGGTTGTAAGTCCGTTTTTAGTTAATTTTAGGAATGATTATCAGGAAACCATTTATAGGTTTGAATAACAGAAAGCTTAAACTTTCAAACGACATTGATATTGTTGGGATCCGACGAACCGTAATGGTACTAGCAGTCGTTCAAAAGGCATTTTACCATATTAAACATAACAAGTTTTTGTAACATTATAAAATAAAAATAACAAGGAAAACAATTGTCCAATTCCTATTATCATAATAATTATTTGTCATTAATAAAAGCGTTCATACCAGCATCACTAAAATATTGGTATACATCATGTAACGCGTCTACTTTTAATATTCGTGATGAACAATAATGGACCGAAAAATAGTTGCAAATATAATTTTGCAATTTCAAAATTTGCAGATTAAATCAAATTGTGTCGTTGCTCACAAGTCACTCAGATGTACATGCAACGAAACAGCAGGAACATTCGATTCCCCTTGACAACCACTCGGACAAGTTTACATTTTGGCAGACGAGTAGATTTCAAAACTTACTTGTGGCGGACAAGTAAATATTCTGGCTTATTTCTATCGCTGGTGTCACACCAGGGCCTCATCCAGGATCACATTTTTGCCAGTCCAAATTTGTTCAGATATGCTATGAAGTGCGGTCAGGCGCGCGATCGGATGCGGGATAGGACATGCAACTATGAGCTTACATATATATATATATGTATATATATAAATATATATATATATACACCAGCATAGTAAATTTTGGTAATCATAGTTAGTGTGTCCAATCATAACATATAAAAATTAACTAAAAGTACAATGTACATATTACATTGTGAAGGCAAGGCAGAGAACATGACTGAATGCATATCTCACGTGTGATCAGAAATGTAAGTAGCATTTTGTGTGTAAAATTGTGCATTTTCTGTTTAAAAGTGAAAAAAGAAGCCCATTTCTGTTCAGAAAAGTAATATTTTATTTCAAAGTTAACTTTGAAAAATAATATATTCTGTCAAATATTTAAAATATCACAACATTATGATCTCTGCATCTAAATAATACTGTTTACTGTGTGGTTAACTTTTCTAATAACATTTGTGAAATATTTGCAACACAATAACAACCGTACAGAATAAATTTAGATAATACAATAATTCCTGTCACACAATAACATACATGTCTGGTTGTTCCTCATGCAGCAGTGCTTAATGCTGTTTCATTTTAGCTTTATATATATGACGTCATCCAACGGAATTTGTTAGAACTACAAAACGCGGGGTAAATCACTTTGAGTCGGCGTAACCTAGGCTGTTGTTATTTCTTCGAGTTTTGTGTTCGAAATAGGAATATGTACACTTATGCATGTTATAACGAAGTGACAATTACATTTAATTAACAACATGTCTTCCATGCGCTTAGCGGACAGCCAGACCACGATCTCAAAATGGTTTATGTTAGCGCCTTTCGCCCGAGTTCCTGTTTACGTCGGTTGATACCAAGGTCAAGGAGCCTATATTTAGACAGATGGCGTCACTGAGCGAAATCATGGCAGTCTACAATTAGAGTTTTTGCCCCCCATTTGGGAGACAACCACGTGCGTCAATGCATATGTTCTGGCTTGGCGTGCCTCCAGAATGGCGGACTAACTGCTCCACTTACGTACTTTGAAGAATGGAAATAGCGCATGCTGCACCATCTTGTATTGATACTTTGCCTTTGGTTGACACGACTCATGAGGTAGCACTGGCGCCATCACACTCGTAACGATTTGCCATGCGTGTTTTAAAAAAAAAAACATAAATTCATCAAAATAAACGAATGCCGCTGCATAGTAATCATGTTTGTTTCAAAATATCGCCAACAAAGTCAGTATCGTTTACGGTGTTGGTGATTCTACTCTTTTAGCGGTTATTGAGTTTCCATTAAAAACACAAATCCCGTTTCGAAATGTCGATTACGCAGAATTCCATTCGTTTTCCAAGAACGCGACTTAATCGGCAAGTGCTTATTGTATCTCCCTGCCCTGACGTTGACTTCACATAGGATTATTTAGTCTACATAGACACAGGCAAGTGTCGGGTGCCTTTCAAGGAGCCAGGGCTAGCAGGTAGGTAACAATTACCCTAGCAAGTCGCAGCTAGCGGGTAGGTGACAATTATCTTAGCATGTCCAGGCCTGGGGTGTGTCAGGGAGCTGGCCAAGTGATCCGGGTGGGCGATTTTTAAAACCAGTAGATTTTGTAATTGGCTTCGCGGCAGTTTCAATGACGTCGTAAAAATGGCATGGACGGGCTGGCCCGCGCAAAAAAAACCGACATGGACGGACCCGTCCACAATCAATTTGACCCCGTCCAAAAAACACAATTTATGAATATACCCATCCACAGGACGGGTGGACGGGTCTCTGGGTGAGGCCCTGTGTCACACAGACTCCTATCAAGGGTTGTAAATATTAAAGAAACCCAAGGGGGAATAGGGAGTCTCGCAAACTGCCAGGAAAATTGAAGCCTGGCATGTGTAGGGACAATGATTTATGATTGCTTGGCAATGCTTGTATCATTTTCATTTGTTAACTTATTTATATATATATATATATATTAAGCACTGCTGCATTAGAAACAACTAGTCATTTATATGTAATTGTGTGACAGGAATTATTTTATTATCTAAATTGATTATGTACGGTTGTTACTGTGTTGCAAATATTGCACAAATAATTGTTTTTTAGAAAGTTAACCACACATAAAACAGTATTATTTAGATGCAGAGATCACAACATTGTGATATTTTAAAATTTGACAGAATGTATTATTTTTCAAAGTTAACTTTGAAATAAAATATTTCTTATCTGAAAAGAAATGGGCTTCTTTTTTTACTTTTAAACAGAAAATGCATAATTTTACCCAAAAAATGCTGTTACATTTCTGATCACACATAAGATGTGCATTCAGTCATATTCTCTGTCTTGCCTTCATAAATGGTAATATGTACTTTTGGTTTATTTTTATATTTTATAATTGAACACATTAAATATGATTACCAAAATTTACCATGCAGGTATATATATAGTCATAGTTGCGTGTCCTATCGTGCATCCGATCAGGCGTTCAATCGTGTGCCCAACTGCGTTCGTAGCATGTAGGAAAAAATTTGGACTAGCACAAATTTGATCCTGGATGATGCCCTGCATCACGCTGTAGTGCATGTTTTATGTCTGTTACAAACTATGGGTTACATCTTTTAATGAACATATGTGTTCAACTGTTCATCCATATTTAGCTTATTATGTTGTCTTCACCAGTCTGAAAATCCACTTTTTGTGAATTAGTTGTATACCGATACGTTTTTAAAGTCCTATGTTTAAATACTGGACTGCCCAATTGTTTACATCAATGCACATTTTATACTTTCTCTATTATTAACCAACTTTTTATTCCATAACTATATTATGTCTTTATTTTTGTATTATTTTTATTTGTATTTTATGTATTCATACCAGACATGGGGTCAAATACATTGAAAAGTATTTAAATTCAAATACTTTTGACATTTCAAATTCAAATGCAAATACATTTTGTTTATGTCAAATGCAAATATTTTTCAAAAGTATTTCAAATACTTTTCTAATTCTCTTGGCGTCCTCGTGCTCGTGCACAATAAATAATGACAAAAAAAGAGCTATACTTGACCATTGTTTATCCAGAACTAAGGGAGTTCATTGAGTCAATAGTCCCATGTTATAATTTGTCACACATTGTTAAATTTTCTCCTGTGACAGGTTAATCATGTTTTCCATTTCTTGTGCCCACTGATGCACTGTCTTCCAATAAAATTAGATTAAGCCACCCACTGTTAATTAAATGCTTGCTAACTTGACCCTGTGGCAGGCCAGCTGATACACTGATCATCCATCTGACAAAGACCCAAGTTAAAACTGAGTTATGATCAAAGCGTGCAACTGGCTGCAGTTGGTCAGCTAATAAAAGAGCTATAGGAAGGCCAGTTTTCTCTCAGTGAATGTCATGCCTCAGTGATCACATAAGTAACATAAGTGACCTGTATCAACTGCCTATACCAAGCAACAATTTAATTAAGCACAGCTTTGATAACAGTTTTCATTGACAGAATTAAATGCTATAAGTATTTGAAAAGTATTTGATTTTTCAAATACTTTTAAAATGTATTTAAATGCAAATAGTTTTTGCTCCAAATTTTCAAATGCAATGCAAATACTGGATCAGTCGCATTTAAATGCATTTGCATTTGACCCCATGTCTGATTCATACACATGGACATTTGTTTGAAATAAACATTATTATAACTATTATTTACCAGTGTTGTGCAATGTGTGCAGGGTTACACGTCGTTCTGGAATGACTGCATATCGTCGGGTCTGCGTGGCTGCATCCTCATTGAGCTGGGTCTGCGTAACCGCGTCGAGCTTGAGAAGACCGGGATGAGACGACGCAGCCTCCTCAACCGCAAGGTGCTGTGTAAGTCGGACGCGCCGACGGGAGACGTCTTATTGGACGAGGCTCTCAAGCACATCAAAGAAACACAGCCGCCAGAGACCGTCCAGAGCTGGATCGAGTACCTCAGCGGTGAGTAACTGTTAATTAAACCTTAATTTTACCAATAATTGTTATCATAAACTTTTTTTTAATGTTTTACTAAATTATTTATTATTATTAATCATACATTTATTTAGTTTTAATATTATTGCTATATAATTATTGTGCTATGTTAATGGTTTTAATAATTCTTATTACTAGTAGCTAATATATTTATTTTGTTTTTGCCTTGTTTAGAAATTCTACACCATTTTATTGTTGTATTTATTTTAAATTATTCTTATTACAAGTAGTATTTTAATATTTGTTTACTATTATTTATTTATTTTGCAATTCTACTTATTTTATATATTTTAATATGTTGTGAAGCACCACAAACATATTTTGATCCGGCGCTATATAAAATAAAATATTATTATCTCGTTGATATTCAGATATCGTAATGGCCGTATTCATGCACTATATGTTTTCGGACACCCTAAAATCTACAGATATAATTATTTTTGAGTACATTATGTTTTCGGACACCTGTAAATTTTATTTTATTTGCTCGAGCATAGATTACGTAATCGGACACCGATTAATTACTTGTAACCCGAGTGAAGTTAGAAAGCCCTGTTAATAGCGGTGGTATTAAAACAGGGATGACATGATGCCAGGACTCGTTCGCACAGTAAGTATTTGGATGGAGTAATAATAATGTTTTATTTCGGACAAACAATCGGCATGTCCATATAAAAATAATAATTCTTCGATAAAAACAGGAAATTCATTAAAAAAATTATACAAAGCCAGGATCCAGTGAAGCCGCAATTGCGATGTACAATACATGTCACTGGTAACAATTATCTGTATAATGGTATTCATAAACATGTTGATTCTTGTCATTGAGCAAAATATAGCCGTTCTGCTAGTATTTTTGTTTATGATTTTACATTTGCTGTAGCAAACCTGCGGCTAGCACTACATGATAGTACATCTCATAGGCAGATTGTTTAATATTCTACATGAATTGTTGTTCAGCAAGGTCTGCAGACTCTGGTGGTTTTTCAGTGTTTTTTTGTCCTCTAGAGTTAGTGAATCCACAACAGGTTTCACATTTCATATTTTCATTCTATTTAGAAACTCCAGGCCATGTGAAAGGCTGTGTACGATGCTTGAGTTCTTTTTGTTTGGAGCTGCATAGATTCACTACCCTGTTGCCCCCAGTGCTCTCAACTACCACCCAGGAAGCAAATGAGAACAAATCCTTTTTGTACAAGCTTGTTACGATTTCAACGTGTATTTGTGTTCAAATATATTAACATTTACTTTCACTAGGGTTACTTGAACATATCAAATACATTTCAAATGCATAGATAGTAAGAGTACATTGTAGCCTTTGTGTGTCACAATTTTGCATTTCCGTTGTATTCGTGGGAGCCTGCATGATTCAGGCCGCTGCCCATTGCTAGTCTAGACATGTGGTGTTTGTTACGGTTGACTGATCATAACTTGTCTTGTGTAGCCGAGTGTAGCATGTCCTATAATTAGCTACCTACCATGTCTGGGCCCAGGTATGGTGCCAGATTCCCAATGTTTATAATGTATAAATGTCCCAAGTTCTAAGCATACCCAGAAGTGGTTTGCTCAAATTGGTGTGTGTTTTGGGAAATGCCGGTGGATTATGTAATGTAAGTCATTCAGATGTATCCAGCATTAAATTTATTCAGAACTCTAAAATGCCATGTGATATTATTGTACAAGTGACAGGCTTTTACTTTTAGCACAGGTTTTGTAAATAGCCACCAACCTCTTTCTACACAGTTCTGCTCTGTGTGAAATGAAAAAAGTGTACAATAAACTGATGTAGGCATTCTTCCTGAATTACATTAACATTTACTAGTCCAATAACTGGATCCATTTGGTAAACTCAAGATGTTGTGCAGTAGGTAGTCATACAATGATGTATCTAGGGAGTAGTGACGTTATGGGAGGGAACAAAGGTGGCCAAACTTAGTCACCCATTTGTTTTCAATGCTAAAATATAGTATTATGTACAACAGGCCTAATGTCCCTCCCCTAAATATGCCTTTACTGTAGTAAAAGAAACTTCAGAAAGAATACAGTAATTTCTGGACAGAAATATATAATAACATTCAAAATCATCGCATGCAAAGTTTCATCTCTAAATTCTATCTTGGATGTGGCGAATGAGGGGATTTAACATTTGTTGAGATGTTTACGACAGTTCTCTTTGTGTGCAGGCGAGACTTGGAATCCACTGAAGCTACGCTACCAGCTGCGCAACGTGCGTGAACGTCTCGCGAAGAACCTGGTCGAGAAGGGCGTGTGTACGACGGAGAAGCAGAACTTCCTCCTCTTCGACATGACCACGCACCCGCTCGTCGACTCGACCGTCAAGGCGAAACTCGTGAAGCGCGTGCAGGACGCCGTGCTTTCGCGCTGGGTCAACGACCCGCAGCGCATGGACAAGCGCATGCTGTCGCTGCTCTACCTTGCGCATGCGTCCGACGTGCTCGAGAACGCGTTCGCGCCGCTCTCGGACGACGACTACGAGGTGGCGATGAAGCGTGTCCGCGAGCTGCTGGACTTGGAACTCGAGCAGGAAGCAATGAAGGATGGGTGCAACCCCGTCATGCTAAGTGTCATCGCCGCGTTCATCAAGTAACACGGTTGTACATTTGGGATGGTCTTTGTGTACGCTTGCCTTCGTGGAGTCACCGGCGTTCTCTGTATAGATTGGTGTTGGGTCTACACTACAGAGACGTATAAATAACGCGCTGCGGTGTTATCGTTGCCTCTTAGAAACATGACAGTTTGGAGCCGACTTCTGCAAAATTCCTCGGTGCCAGACTTCCATTGGGACATGAATGATGTAACGAGGGTTACGTTTCTCGCATCGGTGGCTCTAGTACAACATTGTTTACTTTCGATTCTTGGAATGGGACGTTGGGATTTGGGACCCAAGACAGTGTACGTATGGACGTGTGTGTACCTAAACGTTTCATTGGGATAAGGGGGTAACAATGTTGCTCTTTTTATATATAACCTGTGATGTATGATGTAAATTTTGTTCAGTTGGTGTGGTACAGTGCATGACCACTTCCAGTATGTCGGTGCATATTATATATGTACACAACACAGAGATTATATATATGTATGTGCATATAATCTTAAACTTTGGTGCACTGTATTCAGATTTCAGCAGTATCCATTAAAGTAACCTGATAATAATACGTTAAACCCAATTTGTGTGGGATTCAGTGAGACTTTGACCAGACTTGACTTGAGACACCGTGAGTAGCACCATTATACAGTAATTGCACAGTTATTCCACGAGACAAACACCAAAGCCAGTTTTGCAGCGATGCTAGAATAGGAAGCACATCTACTTGGCTTACTGTAAACATATCTCCATGTAAATTCAACATTTAATTAGTTAGTAATTACTGTTACGTTGGCCTTTTTCTAGAACTGTCATTGCAGTTGTTAGAATTGTTAAAAGTGACCATGGATTGCTAAAGTTTATACAGCGTTAACAGGTGTTTAACATAGCCAGAGATTCTGCACTGGGAGGACCAGATAATGCACAGTTAATGTTTCCTGGTAAGGATAATGTTACTTGTTGAAGGTCCACAATTAGATTTACAGGAGTGAGTAGCCAAGTGATTTGTCAGTCTCATGACAGTATCATGTGACACAGTGTCACATTGCCAGCTGGGCAGACTGGTACTCTGTTTGCATGTGCAGTCATATGTCACTCGATTGTTAGGGCTCACATCATTTTTCTGGTTCGTGGTGTCATCTCCTGTGAGTTTTTGTGATGTTGCTGTAACATTGTGAAACCAACTACCACAGATTTTGTCACGTGTCTGACATTTGGTATGTCTTGTCTATAATGCAGATTATAATTATAATTTTCTAGGGCGCTGAAGTCTGCTTGGTTTTCTGCAACTCATTCCAGGGCTATGTAGCGTATCTGCATTTGTTGACTCTAAAGATGCCTGGTCTTTTTAGCCTCAGTCTAGAGCGTATATAGGTATGGTTGTAGATATGTTTATCGAGCCACGAAAGTTGGTCCAGTTTGGCATTGTGATAACATTTAAGAAAACCTCAGTCTGTAAAACAAGATGTATTTTCTGTTTGGTATCCATCAGGATAAGCTCTTTTTGTAAATTATAATTGTCTGATGGATGTGCAAAGTAATTTTTTCTGATTTGAAGAATGTGTTGCTAACGGGACATGGGGGTTTGTGTTTGTTAGAAATGTTAATTTAATAATGCATAAATACATATGTTAATCAGCATACATGCCTAAAGACGTGTTCACACACACGTGTATGTTTGCTGTCCTATAAAGGCACGAATGCTTGGGGTTGGGTTATATTGTTGCGTGTTTGAACTGTGGGTTGGGAATGCTACTGGTGGTATCAATGATATATACAACTGTTTGACTACATTTTCTGTGGTAAAGTCAAAGAGGAGCCCTTTGGTACATCTCTACTTGGTGATGGCTCTATGCCACTTGTACTGTGTCTCATTGTAAGGTTTCTGTTAGAACATTCATTCTGTCATGTGTTTGGGCACATGCCAGTTCACCCAGCTGCAGCTAGGGGTGTCACATTGACCGGGGGGGGGGGGGGGCATTCTGTTTGAGCTGGTGTGCAGACATGGGGTCAATTACAAATCAGATTAATTGCAATAAACTAACCACCACTATTATAATGTCTTTGATTTTGTAATAGTGTAATCTAACTAGATGCATTTTGTAATTGCTAGTTACGTTGTTCAGTTACATTTGTTGTACATGTCAGATATATTTTGATAATTGCAGAGTCACAGACGTTGCATTATTCTTGCTGAATCACATGAACGTGTGTTTAAGACAAGGAAAAGCATGCCAGTCAACAGACTGTGACAGTCATTTTACCATTTTAACAAGTATGGCAGAAGTAATTATATTTGCAGTGCTTGGGTGAATTGTTCTAATAATTAACCCGTTGAGATATAAATATTGTAATTGATCCAGGTCTGCTTTGGAGAAAATTAATGCCATACTTCCATTTGTTTGTGTGCCAGCATGCGTGTGTGCCAAATGTAAATGCCGCTGTGCACGTGTGACACCGTGTGTGTATACCCACGTGCATGTGTGCCAACAAGTGTACTGTGTGTGTGCGGGCGTGTGCGTGTGTGCCAGCATGCATGTTTGCACAATGCTTCCCACATGCATGTGTATGTGTGTATGTGCGTGCGTGTGTGCGTGCGTGCATGCGTGCGTGCATGTATGTGCACCAGCGAACGTGTTTACCAGCTTGCATGTGTGTCTGACACTGCCCGCATGTATATGTGTCAGTGTGTGTGTGTACGTATGTGTGCCAGTGTATGTGTGTGTGCGTGCGTGCGTGCGTGCGTGCGTGCGTGCGTGCGTGCGTGCGTGCGTGCGTGCGTGTATGTGCACCAGCGAACGTGTTTACCAGCTTGCATGTGTGTCTGACACTGCCCGCATGTATGTGTGTCAGTGTGTGTGTGTACGTATGTGTGCCAGTGTGTGTGTGTGCCAGCGTGCGTATGTGTGCCAGTGTGCGTGTATGTGTGTGTGTCTGCGTATGTGTGCATGTATATGAAAGTTGCCCTATCACAGTGGCTATTGACTGGCTCCACAGAAATCGCCGCCACACTCCCCTGACATGTGTGTTCTTGGGATTACACCAGCTGTTAAATGTTAATACTTTCTTGGTAACTCTATACTTGTAACAATTGTATATACATATATATACACTTAACTGCATTATCCTGTTGGTAGTAATTATTTTGTGGGACAATAAATGAACCGTGTACTGTGTTGAGATGCTGTTGCGTTATACTTAAATGGTGGAAATACACTGCGTATCGTATCAAACAGTCTCAAAGTATTTCCACTGGATATAAGTTGTGTGTTAGTGTTGTGTGCGTTCCTCAAACTTACTAAACTTTCCTAGTTTATCATTTATGAAATGCTTGTTTTTGTTTGTTATAGTTGTTGTTTAATGAGTTACTGTTTTTGTTGTAAACTCTGTCCAATACTCAGTTGAAGGTAATGATAAATTCCACTGATTCGCTTTACACACTGACTCCTTCAACTACCTCTAGTATTCTATTATAATTATTTTACAATGTATAAATGAATATAATATGACATCTATTCTAAATCGTAGTGATTTTTAAAATAATAAGTCAAGCTTTTATACAACATTTTCTATGAGTTTGCTGCAAAGTTATGTCCTGCCATCTGAAGATTAAAAAACGTGCACACCTCTTCATCCCCTTGATCTGTTGCGGGGTTGGAGCCATATCATCTGGTCTACTTTGCCCTCTTTACGAAGGTACTCCAACTTTTCCCTGCTCTTCCACAGTTTTCTTCCACTCTCATCCCTGCTCCTTTGAGATATTTCTTCACATTCTCTCCACCTTAGTTTTAGTTTTCCTTTTCTTCTACCATATTCTTCGCTTTTCTGTGCTCTGTCAACATTTATTTTACCAAATCTCTGCACATGTCCTGTCCATCTCAATCTGGTCCCAGTACGCTTTCTTGTTCAGAGGTTTTTTTATGCCAATCATCTCAATTTCCCCATGTCCCTACTATATATGTTCTGTCACTATACCTTAATATTTGGACCTACCGGGTAGTTGTTAATTCTCTGCTACCTGTAGCTTCTGTTAACTCTGTCACAGTTCCCAACTAAAAGACATATGCTGATACTCTTATAGTTATTTCTTCTACTTTCTGTCCCACGTAATACCCTCCAGCCTCCTCCACACTGCTGTCCTGCTTGCATCCTCCTCTGTAGGCATATATTCTTACTGTTTCCTCTCCTCAGTGATTCGGATTCTTCACCCAATGTTCTGCCCAAGGACAACAAAATATTCTATCCAAGGACACAGTTATTTGTATGAACGCATCAGCTATTGAAACCTCCCTCCCCACTTGCCGTAGCCCATTGCAAATCATGTTGAAAGTGATATGCAGTTCGGGAGAAAGTCGTTTTGTGAACATTTTGAAAGAATTGACAGTGACCACAGATTTGGTAACTTGCAAAAAGTTTAATTAATTATTTAATAGCTTGTGCATATGTAATAATTGTTATTGAGCCAGACCACTTTTGGTATTTCGCCCCCCAGTTTTGATCAGACCCAGTCAGAAATAACAAAATCATTGTTAGATGATTTCACCACAATTAAATTTTAATATATACAAAGAAAAGAAACTGAAAAAAATATCAGAGCTCTTGAAAAATCAGTTCTGTAGCAAAGTCCGTATGGTGACGCCACTACTCATGATACCATGGCGCCACCTCACGGATTGTTGACACTCGGAAGCTAACGATTCCCCGGGGAACTCGGCTCACCAGCGATGTAGCTGATGACACGTAATTACGGCGATGAATCGTTATCCAGTGTGCGTCTGCGATTGTGCAGGTTTGGATAAAATGATCGAAACTAAGTGAAAACAACGGCGTCGTAACATGATGCAAACGAACAAGGTTTGCGATTCATCGGAGGTGGCTGACACCGAGTTCCCTGTCCAGGGACCGGAGCCGCCGGAAACCGAGTCGGTATCGGAGGCCGTAGCGAAAAACCGCTGCACATCTGCCGCCAGCGGTAGTGGCTCTATGGCATCTATCAACCTGTCAACACATTTCGGTTGGCAGTTTGGCCTACAGAGCAGATTCCGTGAGTACAGTGCCTTGTAAACATCGTGGGGGCGTGCCTAGAAAATACGCCATTTGATTTGGCGGGTATTATGTACATTTATTTTCTATCTAAACTAAAGTCAGTAAAGATATGACTTTGCATGGGATGTATTATTGTTAACGCTTTGTTAAACAAGAAATCAATTGTAAGATAACAATTAAGTTAATAGTACTACTTTTATTTACATAATTATGATTAACACAACACGTCGCTCAATATACAGCTGTATACATTTTTACCGTCAAATTATCAGATGCCTTATTTGAGCCAGTAGGAACAACTGGAAAAGCGATGCCACTAACGCATATCTAGTTCTGCTTTACGCACGTATTCTGAAATCTCATTGAAATGTTGAATTTACGAGTTGACGCGAAGTCCCCTACTCTCACCGCACAGAGAGCATTTCCAGCGGAAACCGTTGATGGAATCTCTCTGTGCAACAAGAGTGCATGCCACCCCGCATCGAGTGCACAAAGCAGAACTAGATATGCGTTAGTGGCATCGTCTTTCCAGTTGTGATGGCACCGCAACATGTTTGGGGTACATTTCGGATGATCTCCATATCAACAAAACACGCACCTGTCAAACAGTGCTGTTTTGTTGCATAAAAGTCCCCAAAGACAATAAATTTCACAAATACAGTTCGGTTTTGTGTTTACAATGATGGGGAATGATGAAACGGATACAGCAGCATAACAAAAATTAGGTTAAAAGATCGTTTAATAGCGTTAATAATAAAGGCCAAGAAGATGCAGAATTACCAGGAAATGAGCACTCACGCCGGCCTTCATTAAAAACTTAGTATACCGGGTATTTACAAAAGAAATCTTGGTATTAATGACTCATGTACGACCAAGTCACGATCAGCATGTCACTTTTGGCTTACTAGTGTTAATACACAAGTCATGTAATTTCTAAAACATTGTACAAGCCCAAAATATAACTGACATTCAGTCAGAGCCTCTGACAAACATTACATACATATATACAGCTCTGTTGATTAACACAGACTATATTCAGCACACACTTCCAGACATCTAACGTAAAGAAGCATTTGATGGTTGCGAGGCACACATCATCACTGACACACGCATTGTCCACCTGTTTAGATATTGTCTCTACCATCTCTTCTGTCAGCTTTCTTGCTTCCTTTTGGTCTGCCCCGTTTCCTGATGCGAGAGGGTAGCCTAATCGAGTGACGCTATACGACGACATGTGTATTACCTCGCGCTGTAATGCGCATGCGCCACGAAACTGTCGATGCAATAATGCCACAGTTATTGTACTGACTTTAGATGCAATATACACTTTGTTAATATTAATATAGCTAAAACATTATTTCGGAATGTGTACTCACCTTCACCATATTCTGTGAAAATATGTCGATCAAATTATTTTAAAACTTTGTTGTATTATTGTAAAATGATAACAAACATGATCGGCCGATTGCAGTTGCCATCATCAGTGTTCCCCAAATTCATAGGTAGCACCGTGGTGCAGTGGTTAGAGCGTCGGAGAGAACCCGGGTTCAAATCCTGTGCGGCAGTGTCGAACCATGGGCAAGTTGGTTCACAATACGTTGATCCAGTTCACTCAGCTGTATGAATGAGTACCTGGCTAGAGACAGTGGTTGATATTTGTGTATGAATAGTCTTTGCGCATTAATTGCAGCATGGCTGGATGCTTCCCAGAGAAGTCGAGATGGTGTTCGATTGAACAGGTCTGCCAGGGAGTTAAGTGTAAAGCGCTCTGAGCAGTCCTGATGACTGGATACTGTGCTATGTAAGAACTTACCTTTAGGGCCAATGTCCCAAAAAGTGTACAATTAGGTTTTAATAGGTCCAAAAATAAATGTTTAATTCTGAACAATTAAGTTATATTTTCTCATTGTACATATATTGAGGCATATTTTCCATAAATGGTTCAATGTAATATGGGTTACTTTTGTTATGACAGTCGTCACCCTGATCAGTTATCGTTGTGTGTGCCAACTGTCATATGCGTCCGGGGATTGAGACTAGGCAAACTGTGAGCTAAGAAATGGGTATAAGGTATACTGATGACGCTGGATACGCAATGTAGCTTTAATTAAAGACAATCATTATACGTCGTCACAAATTACAAAACAACTACGAACACCATTTTAAACATGCAGCGGCATGGACAATAATGTCTACATTGAATCCTTATTGTTCTTTATAGTCAGTCAAAGTATATTTCTGCACCTTCTTCGTACCATCTTTCACAGCATACTTCTTGCCTGGCAGAAGTGTAAATTTATCCGTTCTCTTCATGAACTCCTTCCCGGGTAACCGCATATGTCTGGCCTTCAAGTGTTTTGCTGTATTTTGTCATGCGAAGCCATTCTTGCGGAGAACGTATTGTCGGTCTAGGTGCACCTTCTTCGCGACCATGCTTCCTGCCCGACTTCTCTTCAGGTGAAGTCCTGTGAAGAGTAACTGCCTTTTCTTGACTGGAATATCTTGCATTTCCATCACAAGTGATTCATGGGCAGCGAGAACCTTTCTCACTTCTTTGTTTCGCGAAGGGTTCAATCCGTCCTTCCTCATTATTATGTCAGCACGGCTTATCAGCGTTGTTAAAAACGGTGTTTATGGGAGTCGTATCAGTTCTTGTTTGGCCTGATCCTTCTTTCTGGTTACGAGTAGAGCGCTTTAAATGATTCTCCAAAACCCATACACGTCTTTGCAGCCTCTTCGTCTTCACCTTCAAGGCGTTTAGCTTCTTTTGGACAGATGACCTCCTTTTCCTGGGTAGGTTTCCAGCAGTCGGTATTTTAGCTGTAACGTCTCCTAATTCTTGTGCTACTGGTGAATGTAGTTGGGGAAAATTCATCTTCACGACCAGGGTTTCTCTGAAGGAAACACACAAGGACACAGGTTTTACTTAAGTTAGGAAGAGAGCAAATTCCAATGTTCTTATAACATAAACTATGAATATTAAACCGGGAATTATATGTTTTTGAAATTACGGTTTACAAATATGTGTTAGTGTTATAATGTAACAGAAATAAGTATATATCACCATGCGGGTGGTAGTCTGTGAGACCACTGAAAAGTTGTGTCCATAACAAGAACATCGGTTGTCATAATCATAGCCCATGCAGTTGGTTTGTAAACGATAGCAATCCTCCACTGTGACCTCTATATTACAGGGAAGAAACATGCCTTATTTAGCATGCACAACATAAAGCAACACATGCAGCCAAATATAAATTATGCTCTTATGCGAACATTTGCTTAGTTGTACATTATCTTGTTACATATTTCTGAAAAGAATATAATATATCTTGCAGAGTTAGTATCATAAATTGTATGGTGTCATGGTTTACAAGTTTATAACACAACACACAATGCCTGATAATGGTACGTATTCTGAATCGGCCAAACTCAGCGAAGACGTAGGCACCTCACTTGTAGTAGGTGGAAGGGATAGGTCGAGTCTCTTCGACTTCCTAACTTCCACTGTAAGAGTTGCCGCTGCAGATGTCTTGCTCTATATGCAAACATTTACATTTTACACATTAATAATAAATCACTTCTACATTAAATATTGATATGTAACAGAAAGTTTACATGTAATATTAAAATAAATATAGACTATTACTTAAAGAAAAGTCAAACTCAAAACAAATATGTTACTTACATTTATAGCTTTGCGCGCTTGCTGAGCTCCCAGCTTATGGTCTGGGAGGTATCTTACGCAGACATGATATGCCTGGTTCTGAGCGGAACGATGGGCCAAAAAGTGGGGGTCTTGTGCTATCTTTCTATCTCGGTAACGGTGCGAGATCTTAGCACAATACATTTGCATGTCGAGGCTTGCCATGATAACGCCTCTTTAGTTGACTGGGTATTCTAAAAAATGTAGAAATCATATTTAATTATTCAGTATTTTGTTTTTGTGAAACGCTTAAATGCTTTTGAAAATAATTCAATGAGATGAGCAGATCACGTGAGATAACGGACACAGTAGTATGTAAGCGATATGCGTTGCAGGATCACACTCACAGCTGCATGTCCAGCCATACTGCCGTGAGTGAGTAAGCCCATTGGCCATAATTCTTAATATCACCCAAATGCACTATATTGTTTTGCTACCTGTCTTGTTCTTCAAACGTATATTAATAGCTATTATTTAAACGGAAATTATTCTTAGATATGTTAATTTTTATCATTAATCAGCAAGTGTCCAGCGTCAGTATGGTTTGTTTGTAATAATGTGTTCTTCTAAATTGTATGTGAAATGTTTTCTTTTATATGAAGAGCAACATGTACTTGACACATCTACACTAAAAGTTAGGATGTCAGTGTCAACTACAGCCGCTAAATATACATTTGGTTAAATTGGCGTGTCCAGCGTCATCAAGTTGCTTAGGCATTAGGATTGTCATATATTAACTTTCCCGCAGATCGACGTATCAAATTATCGTTTAGATTTGGTTTGTTAGAACACAGCTGTTAAGTATACTATTGCTATAAGTGGTGTTATCTTTATTAATTTACCATATTAACCTTATTCTGTTACACCATTTCATATGAAAAACATACATATGGGACCACAACTCATTAAATATTTATTGTAGGAAACAAAAAAAATACCCACCTGCATAGAGGCGACCGCCACGGATGCACTGATCACTGTAGTTCCTACATATCAAAGTAGAATGCGCTCTCAGCAGTCTTTCTCGGTAATCCCACAGATGACGATGGACACCCAGTGACGCTGGACACGCTCCAATATCGGTTTTATCCTCATTTGACCAAGAAATATGGTGAATATTGCTATTGCCATTGTTGGGGTTATAGCATGGTGGTTGCTGGTATGTACGAAAAAAAAAAAACGGAGTACGTTTCCTATTGTTTTGAAGATAGCCTTTTCTATCTATGACGCTGGACATGCAGCTAAAACGCCACTCCATATTTGTTTTACGTGAACGTGTTATAGTTTCGTCGAATTTAGATTTAGACCCATATTTTTGTGTATATCATTTACTTAACATGTAGGAAAAGAATACATGTATAGGTATCCTACAACGACAATAATAAATTAATGTGATTGACCCGTGTAAACCGATGACGCTGGACACGCAAAAATTGGTCATTATAAAAAACGCAGTGTACATTTTTTAGTTTAAATTTTTTAAACATGATGTGTTTACTGTACATTCTCAATACATACTCCATTTACCCAGTGAACTCAGAAAAAATTAATACAGCACTGTTTTTGTATGGCACTACTTCAAACTTTGGAAAATTCAATTGGCCACATCATTTTGGCCGTTTTTGGCAACTTACGGCCACTTTCTGCCATTTTAAAAATTAACAAGGCTGTCAAACCTTGCATGTCCTGAAAGAACGTAATGACATCAATATATGGTGAAAATTTCGTTAGGCTGACTTTATAATTGACAATGTGAGAGACAAAAGACACGATTTTTGTTAATTGTACACTTTTTGAGACATTGGCCCTTTATTGTTTACATTTATAGGTGCTATGTATGCCACATGCATAAATCATGCGTATTCTCTACATATGCGGTTGCTGATTTTTCTGTCAATAAAATGTGTCATTTTCTGATTAGCAGTCGGAAGCCGAGAGTGCAAAGAAAGGTTAACACAATTGTCTGATTATTCACATAGTCAATCAATTCATAACATTTTGGTATGGTGCAATGTAGAAAACTACGCCTTCAGTTCAGCATAAATACTGACCTCCAGTGATCAACCGCAAGTCGACAGTTGGCACAATACTGCATTGCCAACTAGCTACATAATTGCACGGTGCATCAACTTGGAATATGCAACAATATTTATGAAAAAAATAGGAAACATTTTCCAAAGGGGATGTATTTAAAATAGTTAAAATTTTGAGTTAAATTTATTTGTTTTAATGTCCCTTACATTTATCAAGACACCATTTCTCCTGCCTGATAGAACTGAGTGGTGATGAATTCTCCGGATGGTGTCACTGTAAATGATGGGTTTTGTTTTCCATGAGTCAAAAGTGGGTGGCAGAAAACTGATAAATACTGCCATCGTTGTGTGTTTAAACAAATAAACTAGTTACAGTAATAGGGGTCTACATGTTTAATTGTCACACCCTATCAAATCACTAAATTGTTCATCAACTGCAAATCGCCCAGGTCTGCAACAATTACACTATAAAGGTAATCTATCTGTTCCTATATTTATTAGTTTAAATATAGTGTTCTTAAAACTGTATCTAGACGTGAAAGTATACTGACCGCCACACTGCCCTTCCCATTGCACGTAGTGCTAGCGCTCATTGTAATATAGCACGTTTTGAAAAAAAGACATCGATATGTTGTGTTTTCATAACAAATAATATCATATTTTGTATAACAATTCTGCAAAACACATTTCAATCTTTGCTACTGGTGTCTTTCATTTAAGATTTTAAATATATTCCAGCTTCATTTAGAGGTTTTTATTTAAGCTTTGAGGATGAAACATGAAACATGATTTTTTTTCAAAACCAACAAAATAGATCTCGTTTTGCTGTTATTTTCTTGTAATGATCACAAATTTATTTTAAAAAGGAAACATGTTTGTGTACCGCCAAAAATAATGAACATCACAAAAACTACACGAAGTGACAACATTATAAATGTAATTATTATCTGCAGATATGGTGGCAGTGCTGTGCATAATATATTTGTTGATGAGCGAGACGTCTGGATCAGTGTAGTCAAGCTTAGTGTAATCACCAGGTGGTCATTTGTTATGATTAGGTCAGAAAGTAAATGATCGCTGCACCGTTTGTTTACATCGTACAGAGAGATTACAGTTTAACATACATGTACGTATTGTATCTGTGCTAGCGCTATGGTTTGTTCCAACAGCAGACATTCGGTGTTGTTTCATTATCATATAATATGACACATTTCTGTGTTGATTTCTGCCATGTATGCATCACCCCTATTAATCAGAACTCAAGTAATTAGTAATTACCAGTATAATACCTAATACATAATTCGCACTCTGCACTGAATGACTTCAGGTACATGGCTTGAAATATGTCATCTCATATCAATCCTGTCAATTATTCTAGAAATTCTCCTTTCAAAATGTTTTATGTGGCTAGTATACACTAACTATCAGGATTGTCCTCTACAGATGTTTGTTTTATTAACAGTGTCTGGTCCACAGCTCCTGAGCATCCAGGGATGCACAAGTGTTTAAATACTACTAACCTGGTACAGCAGGAACATATATATAGCTACAATGTTATATATGCCAGCAGTGTAATATTATATGCACACTGGCTCTGTGATCTATCTGTTGCCCACGTGCCTTTTCTCTGTGAAGCTTGTGAGAGAGATTAGCAGTTATCTACCTATCTACTGACACACATACATACAGACTTGCTGAGTGACAGATGGACTGACTGGACAGCATTGCTGGCTGGCTGGCTGGCTGGCTGGCTTGAAGACAGATTACCATAATGATTGTATGCATGCAGACACTGGTATGTTTTCAGGCATCCTAAAACTACAAAACATTTATTTTGTGTATGTGTTCGGACACTTATTATTTGTACAAATTACAATACATAATGACTGTATATTTTCAGACACCAAAAAATTTTCTTTTTGTACTGTATATGTTCGGACAGCTGATATAAGTTTATTGTTTTTAGGTGTCTAAATACACACAGTCATTGCAGTATGTATTTTCTTTGGCGATCAGCTAAACAGAATCACAAATGTTATTACAAAAGGCCTTAGGGATGGATGCATAAGTTCCTTATACTATGAATCATTACATATAGGTAGGTGGTTAGCATCACATATCGCAGGGGGAATTAATTTCTACAATGACGCCACCCATTGGGTAGAACATATATTAATGCACATTGGTGCCAAATATATTGTGAATACCAGAATGAGGCAGTGCGGTGGACTAGTAAGTAATATCTTGGCAACCATGTCATGTCAGTTGAATCCGGTCGGTAAACTAGGTATTGGTTATTTCTATGGAAGCCATTTTGGAGCGTCCTTAGTAGTTGTAGTGATTTGAACAAATACAATATGCATTTTTGTTTTCTGGTCTTTGCAACGGGCATGGGATCAGTTCGGTTTTGTTAATTCCAAAAAATAAAAAATAAATTCAACTTATCATTTCCAACTTTTAAAATTCTTGGCTTCTGAAAATTTCAAATCCAAGTACAAGTGATACCTGGAAACTGCCTGACATGTTGAATGTGTCTTCTCATTGTTTCACTTGTCAAATGTGAGATACAAGTTAAGACTCTGCTGGAAAGTCAATAATGAACTACGCATGAACTGTAAACAGCTTCACCCTTATATAATTTATAGTGACATTTTGTGGACTGATAGTCCAGTTGTGACCACCGACTTTCACACACCCTTCACTATGCGCACTGCACAACTCCAAAATCAATTCCAACTAACTTTCGACAATCAATTCCAATTCCGGAATGGAACTGACCCCATGCCTGCTTTGCGAACTTACGGGAATACCCCTTCTATAAATGAGTTCTCTTTCTACACATATCGTGCCCTTTCTACACAACATCCATCCTATATGGTTAGTCTCCTATGTTTTCCACATATCCTCAGAAACTTGAGATCATCTGTTTCACAACAACTTTTTGTTTCTTAAACTATGGGTAAGCTGAATATTAGCAAACATGCTTTCTCTGTAGCTGCGCACCAAAAATCTGGAATCAACTCCCTATCATTTTTAAATCACCTGAAACTATAGCTACCTTTCATAAAAACTCAAGACTTATTTATTTGAAATTGCATTCCCACCCTAAACCTTTGGCGGTCCCTTGCTCTAATGATGACCCTTGCTTGTCCCTGTTCACGATTCTTGTATGTTGCACCTCTGAGCTCAGATTCCTGGGGATGTAGGACCCTATAATAGACCATATAATAGACCATATAATAGGTGCAATAGAAGTTTGTTATTATTGTTTCTTCGATAGACCGAGCAAAGCAGCTACAACAGAGGTTGACGCCATCCCGTGTCATCGTGTCGGGGCAGGTGTTGCGTCATACCATCCCGACGACAGACTGTGATGTCCTTGTCGTGTTCCCCCCAGAGACGCGAGATGCCACCCTCATGACCCTTCTCTCTCGTCTCCGCTGTCACATTCCTGAGTTACTTGTTTGTGTCCGTCACCATGGTAACATCAGAGTGTACGCATTCTACCTGACGGCATCGTATGAAACGTAAGTACAGTGGTGAGGGCAGCAGGCCGTTAGCCATAAATAATTTGTTTGTCTTGAATTAATCCAAAGTGTGCCTTTTAGCACGTGAACGGCTTGCGTGGAGGCCGTTCACATCAGTCACAGCCATTATTGGCCAGCTTATTTTTTCCAATGACAAACCTGTGTCATTTGAGCCATTTATTTAATTAATGTTGATCCATTTGATTTGTTTCACTACCAGTTGTGCCAATGATAGTCATTAATGTGGGCCCCCTAGACTTGGATAAACTATTGGTTAATCGAGTGATCAGCTGGCTCCCTCTAAATTTCACCTGTCTTATCAGTTGTAGTTGCCAGTCTTGGCTACTCATCTGCCAGTCTTGAAGATGGGCAGACAGGTCTCTGGCTAAACCCCTGCAGGGCAGTATTTCCTGGATTAAACCAACCAAGTTCCTCATTTTAAAATATAATCTACAGGTGTACTGGTAACTACAATGAAGGCAGTGTATGTGTGTGTGGGGTGTGTGTATGTGTGTGGGGTGTGTGTATGTGTGTGGGGTGTGTGTGGGGTGTATGTATGGTATGTGTGTGTGGGGTGTGTGTATGTGTGTGGGGTGTATGTATGGTATGTATGTGTGTGGGATGTGTGTGGGGTGTGTGTATGTGTGTGGGGTGTGTGTATGTGTGTGGGGTGTGTGTATGTGTGTGGGGTGTATGTATGGTATGTATGTGTGTGGGGTGTGTGTATGGTATGTATGTGTGTGGGATGTGTGTGGGGTGTGTGTATGTGTGTGGGGTGTGTGTATGTGTGTGGGGTGTGTGTATGTGTGTGGGGTGTATGTATGGTATGTATGTGTGTGGGGTGTGTGTATGGTATGTATGTGTGTGGGGTGTGTGTATGTGTGTGGGGTGTATGTATGGTATGTATGTGTGTGGGGTGTGTGTATGTGTGTGGGGTGTATGTATGGTATGTATGTGTGTGGGGTGTGTGTATGTGTGTGGGGTGTATGTATGGTATGTATGTGTGTGGGATGTGTGTGGGGTGTATGTATGGTGTGTATGTGTGTGGGGTGTATGTATGGTGTGTATGTGTGTGGGGTGTATGTATGGTATGTATGTGTGTGGGGTGTGTGTATGTGTGTGGGGTGTATGTATGGTATGTATGTGTGTGGGGTGTGTGTATGTGTGTGGGGTGTATGTATGGTATGTATGTGTGTGGGGTGTGTGTATGTGTGTGGGGTGTATGTATGGTATGTATGTGTGTGGGGTGTATGTATGGTATGTATGTGTGTGGGGTGTATGTATGTGTGTGGGGTGTATGTATGGTATGTATGTGTGTGGGGTGTATGTATGTGTGTGGGGTGTATGTATGGTATGTATGTGTGTGGGGTGTATGTATGTGTGTGGGGTGTATGTATGGTATGTATGTGTGTGGGGTGTATGTATGTGTGTGGGGTGTATGTATGGTGTGTATGTGTGTGGGGTGTATGTATGTGTGTGGGGTGTATGTATGGTATGTATGTGTGTGGGGTGTATGTATGTGTGTGGGGTGTATGTATGGTATGTATGTGTGTGGGGTGTATGTATGTGTGTGGGGTGTATGTATGGTATGTATGTGTGTGGGGTGTATGTATGTGTGTGGGGTGTATGTATGGTATGTATGTGTGTGGGGTGTATGTATGTGTGTGGGGTGTATGTATGGTATGTATGTGTGTGGGGTGTGTGTATGTGTGTGGGGTGTATGTATGGTATGTATGTGGGGTGTATGTATGGTATGTATGGTATGTATGTGGGGTGTATGTATGGTATGTATGTGTGTGGGGTGTGTGTATGTGTGTGGGGTGTATGTATGTGTGTGGGGTGTATGTATGGTATGTATGTGTGTGGGATGTGTGTGGGGTGTGTGTATGTGTGTGGGGTGTGTGTATGTGTGTGGGGTGTATGTATGGTATGTATGTGTGTGGGGTGTGTGTATGTGTGTGGGGTGTGTGTATGGTATGTATGTGTGTGGGGTGTATGTATGGTATGTATGTGTGTGGGGTGTGTGTATGTGTGTGGGGTGTATGTATGGTATGTATGTGTGTGGGGTGTGTGTATGTGTGTGGGGTGTGTGTATGGTATGTATGTGTGTGGGGTGTGTGTATGGTATGTATGTGTGTGGGGTGTGTGTATGTGTGTGGGGTGTATGTATGGTATGTATGTGTGTGGGGTGTATGTATGGTATGTATGTGTGTGGGGTGTGTGTATGTGTGTGGGGTGTATGTATGGTATGTATGTGTGTGGGGTGTGTGTATGTGTGTGGGGTGTGTGTATGGTATGTATGTGTGTGGGGTGTGTGTATGGTATGTATGTGTGTGGGGTGTATGTATGGTATGTATGTGTGTGGGGTGTGTGTATGGTATGTATGTGTGTGGGGTGTGTGTATGGTATGTATGTGTGTGGGGTGTATGTATGGTATGTATGTGTGTGGGGTGTGTGTATGGTATGTATGTGTGTGGGGTGTGTGTATGGTATGTATGTGTGTGGGGTGTGTGTATGTGTGTGGGGTGTATGTATGGTATGTATGTGTGTGGGGTGTGTGTATGGTATGTATGTGTGTGGGGTGTATGTATGGTATGTATGTTTCACTCCTAGACACTTTGCATTGTGGATGCCAAGATTTCAAAGAATACAAGTAATGTCTTTGTTGTTTTTCTAAAATTCCTCTTTGGTTAAATCTTCTTGCCGGTTTTAGGGTGTGTACCGTAATGTTAGATGGACGTAAATAGATAGTTCATAATGTTACACGTATTTTCTGCGATTGATCTAAGGACCGGTTGGGGATGTTTTATGTAACTTACGGTAATGTAAAAAACTGTTCAGATTGATGTCACAACAAATATAATTTATGAATACTTTAATAATAATTATGAATAAAAATGATAGTGAGAGCATGGAATCAACTGCCACTCACAGTGTGCCAATGTGTGAGTGTTGATCAGTTTAAAGTGGCACGCAAGACACATCTTTTTACAAATTATTTTAACATTTGAAGTTCGTAATTAATTAATTATTCTTACATTTATTTTAATAGCTTGTATACTTGTGTTTATTTATTTACTTTTAAGAGAGTATGGTTGATTTTATTTGATGATTGCATATTTTAGCCCATTAGTATTTTTAAATAAGTAATGTTACTAATTGTGTATTTGTAATAACTGTTGTAAAGCCCCCCAGAAGAATATTATTTGGATGGGGCGCTATATAAGAAATATAGTATTATTATTGCATTGTGCAAATGTGCAAATCAGCAAAATAAAAAACACTACTCTAAAAGTTATAATTAAGTATGTAAATGGTTGAATGTGTTTCAGTTTCCTCAAGAAAGCCAGTGAAGTGGGCATCTTTAAGCGTTTAACCGGTGAATATGGCAGACTGCTGAAGGAGTTTGACTATGATGAGTGGTCACACTTTGAAGGTGTCGATGATGCGTGTCACTTCCTGACTGACCAGGAGAGACAGAGCATCATTAGACACATGTTGTTCAGTGTCCGTGCGGACCGAGATGACCACATTGAAGACGTCAACTTTCTGCACGGTCAGCTAATGTGTGAGTGGTCATGTCAGAGACGCCTTGAATTGAGCATTGGTCAGTTTCCCACAATACCCTCTTACAAGGTCGTCTAATGCCTGGAAAATTGAACAATGATTCCTGGCCAGATTGGCTGTGCTATAAAATTAGCTTACACCAACCAGGCCCTTAGCCAGAAAAAAATGTTAGTCAGCCTTGAATTAATCAAAAGTGTGTCTTTTAGCATGTGAATGGCTTGCGTCGAAGCCATTCATATAGCCACTGTTGGCCAGTTTAGTTTTATCAATGACAAACCAGTGTCATTTGAGCCATTTATTTAATTAATACTGATCCATTAGATTTGTTTCACCACCAGTTGTGTTAATGTGGGCCCCAAGACTTGGAACTATTAGTTAATCTAGTGGCCAGCTGGCCCTCTCAAAATTCCACCAGTCTTTATCAGTTGTAATTACAAGTCTTAGCCAGTCATCTGCCAGTTTCGAAGACAGGCAGATGTGTCGCTGGCTAATACCCTGTTTCCCACAATACCATTGTACATGGCCATCTCATGCCTGGAAAATAAAAAAATTATTCTTGGCCAGATTGGCTGTGCTTTAAAACTAGCTTACACAAACACATTGAGCAACAAAGCAAAGGCAGTACACCCAAAGTAGTACACCCATATATACACCCATACATACACGCGTACATACATACACCCATACATACATACACCCATTCATACACACATACATACACCCATACATACACTCATACATACACCCATACATACACACACACATACATACACCCATACACACACCCATACATACACCCAAACATACACCCATACATACACCCATACATACACCCATACATACACACATACATATACCCATACATACACACATACATACACGCGTACATACATACACCCATACATACACACATACATACACCCATACATACACACATACATACACCCATACATACACCCATTCATACACACATACATACACCCATACATACATACACCCATACATACACCCATACATACACCCATACATACACCCATACGTACACACATACGTACACCCATACTTACACACATACATACACCCATACGTACACCCATACGTACACCCATACGTACACCCATACGTACACACATACGTACACACATACGTACACCCATACATACACCCATACATACACCCATATATACACCCATACATACACCCATACGTACACCCATTCGTACACCCATAGATACACACATACATACACCCATACATACACCCATACGTACACCCATACATACACCAAAACGTACACCCATACGTACACCCATACATACACCCATACATACACCCATACATACACCAAAACGTACACCCATACGTACACCCATACATACACCCATACATACACACATACGTACACCCATACGTACACACATACGTACACACATACATACACCCATTCATACACCCATACATACACCCATACATACACCCATACATACACCCATACATACACACATACATACACCCATACATACACCCATACATACACCCATACATACACGCATACATACACCCATACATACACCCATACATACACACATACATACACCCATACATACACCCATACATACACCCATACATACACCCATACATACACCCATACATACATACACCCATACATACATACACCCATACGTACACCCATACGTACACACATACGTACATCCATACGTACACGCATACATACACCCATACATACACCCATACATACACCCATACATACACCCATACATACACCCATACATACACACATACATACACCCATACGTACACACATACGTACACCCATACGTACACACATACGTACATCCATACGTACACGCATACATACACCCATACATACACCCATACATACACCCATACATACACCCATACATACACCCATACATACACACATACATACACCCATACGTACACACATACGTACACACATACGTACACACATACGTACACCCATACGTACACACATACATACACCCATACTGCCCCCAAATTAACATACTAATACAGATGGTGCACCCAAGTGTATGAAAATCAAAGTCAATTGGCCTTGCTCACAGTTTGGCCAAAATCTAGGTCTGCAGAAACATAGATCTATATATCATGACATTGATATACAGCAAATAAGACCAACAACATTTAGACCCTGACCACCCTCCACCTGCGATATGACACTTTGAATGCCATAGTTCTGTGGGTGTTGACAATATCCCTGTCATTTCTTCTGCCACCATTACACAGTATTCCTGTTAAGTTGTCATTACACAACAACGGCTGTCTACGTGTGCCAGAGACAGCGCCCTTATGGAGCGACATCAAAGAATATGCAGTACTTTTTTGAAAAATGCACTGATGTAAATTAAACAGCAGCTATTCCATGAAATCAATTTTGTGTAGACAGTTCCTTTGACAGTTCTTAGGTGGTTTCACCCCATGATCACGGTCAACACACAACAGAAACTAGAAGTCATTCTGCTCAATGTCTATTTCTAGTTCCCCTCCTACTTTCGAAAGGCATCATACGACAAGTGCTGCCACTACACAATCTGGAGAAAATAGAATATCTGCGCAAGCACTGGGTGTGTGCGTTGTTCCAGTCTCAGCCACTAGGTGGGTACACAAACAGAACACAGACCATTAGTATACACTGAGAGATGTGAAGATTTTAGACCTTTTGTAAGGAGAATTGGTTTAGGATAAAATCCAAAGAAGCCATCAACATTCATCAAACAAGACCTGTCCTATTATGAGACGTCAGTCAGGATCTCTCACCAGTCTTCTAGATGTCACATGGTGATGGGACTTACCAGGATCTCTCACCAGTCTTCTAGATGTCACATGGTGATGGGACTTACCAGGATCTCTCACCAGTCTTCTAGATGTCACATGGTGATGTGACTTACCAGGATCTCTCACCAGTCTTCTAGATGTCACATGGTGATGTGACTTACCATGATTACAAAGTTTCTTGCGAGTTAAATAATATATAATGAAACACACCCAGAAACAAAACAATGTATACATTCTAGCATATGTTACTTGTTCAATGCAAAACACACGACAACTTATGCATTATATATTGCTGTTTGTAGATGAAGTGTGCAGTTACTTTGGAGTGAAGATTGCGATGTACTTTGCCTACCTGGGTCACTATACCACTGCCTTGACCATTCCAACAACCGCAGCTCTCCTGTTTTGGGCCATCTCAGGATACAGCCAGGTAAGTGATCACTACATCTCAGCCTTAACCGTTCCAACTACAGCTCTCCACTTTTGGGCCATCTCGCATTAAGGGTAGCCACTACACAAAAACGCCCATATAACTAATATGTCATATCTCTGTTAATACTGAACATATCGTAACCAGATTTGGAGCACTGATTTATAAAACGAATGGTACATGATGTGTGGAATATGGGCACGTTTGGTTGTGTATTACCATGGCAATGAACGTTTCAAGTGAGATGGATTTTCACACCCTTGAAAATTATTCTGAGCTAACAACTGTGTATGTGTGATCATGCAACTGTCAAGAATCATTAGCTAGAATACTCCTTTGTGCAATAAGGTGGTTTTGGGCAAGGAAGTTTGACTGCAATGAATGTTGTGAGATGGGACTTTAGGTTTGAGCTTTTTTCATGACGTCTTGAAAGATGCTCAAACTTGAACAAGTCACTGAGGTCAGACATCCTGCCCAAAACCACCTTACTGCACAAAGGGGTATTCTAGCTAATGAGTCTTGACAACTGCATGATCACACATACAGATGTTAGCTCAGAATAATTTTCAAGGGTGCATGCCCCTCTATCACACTAGAAATGTTGATTGTCATGGCACTGCACAAGCAAATGAGTACACATATACATTCCACATATCATGTACTATTCATTTCACTAATCAGTACTCCAAATGTGGCTAAGATATGTTCAGTACTAACAGAGATATGGCCTATGGCCGTTTTCGGGTAGTGGCTACCCTTAAATGTTGATGTACTTATAGAAATAAATGTCCATTGCATTGCGGAGTTTTTATTTTTAAAGTAGAGTCAATACTAACATTGGAACTCTGACTTTTTTTGTTGCTGCACCAACTCTATGGAATATGCTCCCTCTTAATGTTAGATCAGTTGAAAATATTACACTTCTGCCATCATTTAAAATCTTTACAAACCTGTTTATCTACCATAGCTCCCTGGCGTATTCATCCATCTGTTGACAACTTGAGCACTGCTTATCGATTCTGATATTGATCTCCTGTTTGTCTTGATGCACCTCTGAGTTTGGGTTCCAAGGATTTATGCACAATGGAAGGTATCTTATTATTATTATAAATGTTGTTATCCACAATTCTGTTACACAGACAGAGTACGCTGTATCATGTCGACTCTTGGGTCTACGCCAAATGACACAAGTTACACGTTGTACAAGTTAAACACACTAGGTATTATTATGTCTCTTGTAGACCGTGGATGACGCATGTTTTGTGGGGTTTGCCTGCGTCAACGTAGTGTGGGCGATGTTTTATTTGGAGCACTGGAAGCGTCACAGTGCCGAGCTCGCCTTCCACTGGGGGACGCTCGATGTCAAGGACGAGCTGCTCATTGAACCACGACCACTCTACCATGTAGGTCATTTAGTCACGCTTCAGTGGTTTTATGAACAGGGGACCGTTTCACTAACCTTATGAGCTTGATTTTGTTCTTTTTAAATCAGTTTTGCTTCTTAACAGTGATGTTATACACTGAAATCTGTCGACATTAGGACGTGCCACAGGGACACTTAGAGTAGAGTCTAGGACGTGCTCAGGGACACTTAGAATAGAATCTAGGACGTGCCACAGGGACACTTAGAGTAGAGTCTAGGACGTGCCACAGGGACACTTAGAATAGAATCTAGGATGTGCCACAGGGACACTTAGAGTAGAGTCTAGGACGTGCTCAGGGACACTTAGAATAGAATCTAGGACGTGCCACAGGGACACTTAGAGTAGAGTCTAGGACGCGCCACCGGGACACTTAAAGTAGAGTCTAGGACGTGCCACAGGGACACTTAGAGTAGAGTCTAGGACGTGCCACAGGGACACTTAAAGTAGAGTCTAGGACGTGCCACAGGGACATTTAGAGTAGAGTCTAGGACGTGCCACAGGGACACTTAAAGTAGAGTCTAGGACGTGCCACAGGGACACTTAGAGTAGAGTCTATGACGTGCCACCGGGACACTTAGAGTAGAGTCTAGGACGTGCCACAGGGACACTTAGAGTAGAGTCTAGGACTTGCCACAGGGACACTTAGAGTAGAGTCTAGGACGTGCCACAGGGACACTTAGAGTAGAGTCTAGGACGTGCCACAGGGACACTTAGAGTAGAGTCTAGGACGTGGCACCGGGACACTTAGAGTAGAGTCACGGAAATAGTGTCCTGAGTGACACAGCACCGGTTTTTAAACTTAAATTTAGCAAAGGATTCTGTTTAATGATCGATTTTCCTTATCAGCTCTTAACGAAATGATCCCCTGGTGACGATTGTCCCAAGAACTCACTAACCAGTTTTGTTTTGTAGGATGGGTTGCAAAGCCAGAACAAATGAGAAGAATTCATGCATTGTACAATACGGAATGGTCTCATAACTTTGAAAAGTCCAGAAAAACAACGCGTTTCATATTGGTTCAAATCATCACACACCCCACCGATACCAGTACTTGGAGAGGGACATGCGATTTTGAGCGAACCAGAATGGCTTCCATAGCCTTCCAAAGTCACAACCAATACCCAGTGCATTTTACTGATGTGACACATTTGCCGTTTTCCGATATCCACAATAGTGTGAATGTACATTAATATCTGTTCCACTTGATAGTTGTCACCACTATATCAATTTTATTTTCGCCACGACGCGTGACGACAACCAACCCACTACCACACACATGTAATGGTTTACGTTTTGGGAACTTTGCTGACTTATACGACCATCTCTGACGTAATAATGAAACGTTTGCTATATTGATGTATATTTGTCCACTAGGGGGAGCTAGTGGAGAGCGCCGTGACAGGTCATCTGGAACCGTCATACCCGGCGTGGAAGCGCATCTTCTTCTCGTGTTTTGTCAGCTACCCTGTCATTCTCGCCAGCCTCAGTCTCGTCTTCGCCACCATGTGGGCCATCTTCGAACTACAGGACTGGGTGAACGAGAGAATTGACGATGGCGACCTGCCGTTTCTGTGTAAATATCTGCCTAACATCCTGCTTGCACTGTGCATTAGCATCTATGATGACGGGTATAAGAAGATTGCATACTGGCTCAACAACAAAGGTAGGCGGTTAACTTGGAATATAGTCATTTTCAAAAAAGTTTGTATGTGTTATAATATCTGAAGGCTACAGTTTAAAAATGTGTAACCTGTCATGGACTCGCTGAGTGGTGGTCTTTATCCCCAATTAGCCCAATTATGATATTGCAGCATGTGGTTATTGTTTGATTATGATAATTATAAAGGTCTGTAGTGCATAAATCTTTTTTTAAAGTAGCTGTAGTTTCTAATGATGTTAATATGATGGGGGTTAATTATGATTTCATTTTTTTAAAGTAAATACAAGTTCTTATATAACACAGTATCCAGTCCTCGGGACTGCTCAAAGCGCTTTATGCTTTACTTCCTGGCAGACCTGTTTAATCGAACACCATATCGACTTCTCTGGGAAGCATTCAACCATGCAGCAATTAATGCATAAAGACTATTCGTACAAAAACATCCATCACTGCTTATAACCAGGTACTCATTCATACAGCTCAGTGAACTGGAGCATCGTAGAGTAAACAAATCTTGCCCAAGGTTCGACACTGCAGCACAGGATTTAAACCCGAGTTCTCTCAATCGAGAGTCCGAAGCTCTAGCCACTGCACCACTTTACAGTGTATTAAGTAATAAGTTACAGTTAGTCTCATTTACAATTGTAGTTGAACGTAATATGTTACACAGTGGGACTGAGGTTGGCAAAGGTATGTCAAGTCTTCGACACTGATCGTTGCTCTTACAACATCTGTTGTTAGTGTTTTTATATAATCAAAACGATCATCGATCACGAGATTGTGATTGATTAGTTGGTCAGAAGCATGAACCAAACAATCACTGGCAAAATGTGTTAATTGTAACAATATTATTGTAGAAAACTACAGATTGGAGGAGACTTATGAAAACAACCTCATTGTCAAGTTGGTTCTTGTAAGTATCCAGTAGAACTGTTCTCATTTCTACACAGCTACATGGTGGATACCAGTGTGGCCTTGCTTGCTTGCACATACAACATACTGTTAATGTACAGCATTACATGATTTACATCCCATTGAAATCTGGGTTATATATTCAGTCAACTTTAAATTCTATAGTATACATTAATTTATGAATATTCAACACAAAAAAACTGATGAAATTAAACAAATTTAATATAATTATATACATATATATATGACAAAACAGCTGTGTTATGTACATTGATTGTTGTGTAGATAAATTGATTGAGTTTGAGTTGAACAAAAACAATGGCTGGGGTGAATGGTAAAGTACTTGTTATACACATAACAAGGTTCTGATGTGTTCCTATATATATATAACAGCTGTACAATAATAGCTAATTAACCTTAGTAATGAATGTTTGTCTGATAAGACTGGATTTGTTTCCGTTTTGTGCTGTCAGTTTCAGTTTGTCAACTCCTTTCTCTCACTCTTCTACCTTGCCTTCTACATTGGCGACATTAATCGACTGCGAGATGTAAGTTATATTTTCACTTTGTCATTAGCTACGTGTGGTCTAACATTTGTCTATGAAAAGTAATAAAATTGATTTATATATATAGATGTACGTAAAGTGGCATTATGTAAACAATATTGAAGATGCAGGGAGTGTATCACTGTATGACTTATTTGCCAAATTTCAAGCATGGTAACAAATGTGTGGTAAGAAGATCTATGCTGTTTGGTACAGAAGCTGACGTGGCCTGTTGCAGCAACTGGCAACTCTGCTGATTACCCGCCAAGTGGTCGGCAACATCCGCGAGGCACTCGTCCCTTACGTCATCGAAAAACTTAAACTGTTTCGCATCGGGTACGAAATGACAAAAGATATGAGTGAGAAAGTGCTGAAGAAACAAGCACACGATATCATCAGAGAACAGAAGTATGTGGATGTATTGTCTTATCTTTCATCGTCGGCCCTCATGGCCCGTAATACTAGTTTTCCTTCTCCAGTTTTTCCTGTCACTGGACTCCTATTGAGCTGTCCACATTGCCACCTCCCCCTGTTATTGTTTCCCTTTCTGCTGTCCCTTGCCAGGTTGTCTATCAGTGCCCCATTGTCATTTTCCTTTCTTGTATGCATGTTAGCATGTCAGGCAGTGATTGTCTTCTTTATTTACAAAAACATGTTCAATCTAGTTCCATCTTCATCTTTTTTCTTGTGTGGTGATCTTTTCCTTTGTTTAAGTCAAGATATCTTTACTTGATACAAAATACTGCCATTTAATCTGCAGGATCATCCTTTAAATGGAGTATTATCAATTATATATTTCACATTCAAACATATCATAGTCCACTGCATAGAAACTAAACGTGAATGCAGTTTTCATTCACGTATTCCTCTGTTATTTATCCAAGGTTGCAACACAATAGTGACAGTAGAGAGAAGGCAGAGAGACGGCCAGAAACTTCACAGGCGGAGATGTGTGACACTGGTACAGCAGCTGAAGCAACCGAGACGTCTCCTCAAGTTGGACCAACCCTTACACAGGCCGAGATGGAGGCAGTCATGAAGAGGGTGGGTCCTACACTTTACATACAGTTCTTAGTATGACAACAATTTATGGTCAGAATAAATGTTGAAAATGGTATTGCAGGTGTTAATCCATTACACCCCATGTTATTTTATGAAACACGCTCTTAGAGCACCCAGTTGTTTGCATTTAACTTTGTTATACTCTGTTTCCCAACATTGCGAGTTGTGTTTTCTTTTAAAGATAATTGAATTCTGAATAAGGCAGTTCTAAGTATATTAATATATTTTGTAATTAAACGTGCGAAACATGATATGCTATGTCTAGCCCACAGCAGATGCATTAAAGGTTCTTTCATTCTTCCGGCTGAACTTGGGGTAAAAAGCAACAAATATGTAAAAGAAACTTGTAATTAAGTTAGCTTCATTATCATAAGTACAGTTGTTAGAAAGCCATGGCATAGACCTATAATGTGAGCATTTGACTCGACAGTACGATGGGACGTTTGATGACTACCTGGAGATGTTTATTCAGTTTGGCTACGTCACCCTCTTCTCGTCTGCCTTCCCGATGGCGGCCCTCTGGGCTCTGCTCAACAACGTCATCGAGATACGCAGCGACGCATTCAAGCTGTGCATGACCTTACAGCGACCTTTCGGCATGCGTGTGGCCACCATTGGCACCTGGCAGGTTCGTTGTAGTTCCATTTAAAAGGCGATTTTTCATGTTTTTATTCTAAAAGCAGGTTATATGGCTTAAAGTAAACTGTGTATATATCTTGTTTCTCAAAATTTCATTTTTTAAAGTTTGCTTCAATTTTACCAATAAATCATAAAATACTGGCGATATTTCAATAAATGAGGTATTATTTTAAAGTGTATGATCCGTGGAATCCAAAATGGTACACGACTCAATTTCAAAATTTTGTAATTCGATACCCTCTTTGTTGTGGCAGATCTCATGGACACAAGAGTCGTTCTTTTGGCAGGTCTGAGCTGATGATCTGTTATATATAGGCCGAATATCATAATACAAAAAATGCAATGCACAAAGCTGGAAGGAATGCCGCCTGTGACAGTAAGATCTTCACATTTTCAAAAAAATCATAAGCGGTTTTAGAACTTAGTGTTAATACGAATGTAGGCCAAGTTAAATGACACAGTGAAGACATTTTTATGAATCTTAAAATTTGTGTTTGTCACCAGAGGGCGCTTGAGTTGATGAGTATCGTCGCGGTGGTTGTGAACTGCGTGCTCATTGGAACATCTGATCTTAGCTACCGACTGTTTCCTGACATGTCCACGGCACACCGCATCGTTTACATTGTCATACTCGAGGTCGGTGCACATGTCTCTCATGTTTGAGAAACTGTTTTGATTTAAAGTCTGTTACACAGTTTTCATAATTCGGTGAACAATCCCAGAAGACACAAATAGTTTTATAAACAAGTGTAAAAGATTTAATGAATTGAGAACATTTGTGATACTACATCCTAGAAATTGATGTAGTTTACTTTCTCTTCTCCTTACAGCACATCTTGCTGATGATGCGGCTGTTGATTGTTCATGCCATCCCCGATGTTCCTTTGTGGGTGGCTCAGGAAAAGGCACGTCTTGAATTCCTCCGCAGGGAGGCATTTAAAGTGAGTTTGATTTTTCCACTGTGCACTGTCCTGCTCCCTTGCAGGGTGGGGTCACATCACTAGGTTTTTTCGCTGTCTCATTGATGGTTCTCCACCTCATTTGTAAAATGTCGCACACACTCGCACAACATACACACACGCACACACAGTGATTTGTTGCTATTTTTATTCACATAACACACAGAAAAAATATGGCTGTTTTAGTAAATATTGCGTGCATGCATTTTAAAAGAGCAGATTTTTTGCAGGTACAGTTTTCTTATAATCCGACAAAACATTAGTATGACCACTAACTAGAAAGCCAACAGTGCTCTGTGCCCTATAATAAACATATCTCACTTGGTGATTATATGCGATTTTTCAGAAGATTGGAACTAGGAAGAACTCGGCGGCAACAGAAGAAGACCATAAAAGTCATTGATGTTCCTCACCACTGAAGCTGCCAAAACATGAGAGATATCTTTCTGTGCAAATTTCTTTATGCAATGTCTTGGGAGTGTACAATGTTTTTTGTTGGTTAACTGAATAACTATTTTATTGCAGCACTTATTTTTTAAAGTGTATAACATCTCAGCAGCGCATAAATAATAACCAAACAAAACATTTTATTATCATGTTCTCTAATTTATTAGTATTTAAAATATATACACAAATTAAAACATGGTTGTTTTTAACACTACTTTGCTTCAGTTAAAGGCATAACAGCTGTGTAGGGGAAATACAATGTTTTTCACCCAAAGGTTTATTAGTCTGTTACAGTATCTGATGGTAAATATATGACAGCAATACTGATTGATACAAGAAATATAACTCTTAATTTACATATACCATGAGATTAATTTAGTTGGCATTTTAATTGCGCGAAACCCACACTATCTGCCTGTCAGTTAACCAATGGAAATGGATGTACTTTTTGAATCTCGGTGTCAGTGGGTTATGCCAAAGGGCTTGCAACAGAACATTTGATTGGGTATATATTTGTTGTTCAATTCTCCAGGTCAAATTGTGTTTCATTAATGTCTTGCGTGTTGTTGAAATTGTTGTGAGAGAACAAAGTATCATTAATCACAGAAGTATGTATCATTATTTATTATTATTTGTAATATAATTATTTTGTTTTTGCTTTATTATTTGCATGAAGGTATTCAGGTCCCCTTTTAGCCTTCCGAATAGTGCATCACAAGGCTCGTTTAACTAGACTCCTTACATCTCGCTGCTCTAATATTTATATTGGTTTTATAGTTTTATTGCTTTTGCAATGTTATATGTGACAATCATTGCAGTAATTTTACTACAAAACACCATGGCAAATAATCTAGTTAGTTATATTATTTGCATTTTATACATTGTTACTTCCAAGTTTATTTTTTTTATATTTTCAGCTATGATGTTATTACAATATAAGCTATTTAGTAATGCCTCGTTTTCCAAGATTTTGAAAACTTGGTACAACTGAAGTACACAAAAATACATTCCCACTTAGATGTCAGTATTACAGTTGGGTTAAATAAATTGAAGTTTGCATTGGGACACGTAGCAACTTTTTCTAGATTTCAGGATAATACCGGTATTATTCAATTACAAATGTGTTGTTTTTGCTGTCATATGTAATGAATATGTGAGGGGAAATAGAACTATTTTAATATAAAATATGTGTAGGAAAGTGGAGTGTTTCAGTCGTTCCTTTCACTGTGTAATATAATTAACATGACATAGTTGTATAGCTTCATTGTACATTTACATGACATAGTTGTATAGCTTCATTGTACATTTACATGCAAATATACATACATCATATTTTCATATGGCATAGCTCGCTGTTTATAATTGCATATTTGGTAGGGTTTTCGGACAGTTCGGTCACTACATACTGTGATGTCTCTTCAATAGACACCTGTATCCATGAAATAGTGTCCCATATATCAGAGGTATTCACTCAGTACAGGGTGTTTTACATTGATGGTAATGATGTAGTTAAGCGTAAAATTGTCCTCATTAGAGAGTGACTACTGGTAGGTGTATTCTTTAGAGGAGTTGCTGTATAAAAGGTTTTGCATTATCAACTTGAGTGTAACTACTCATAGGCATTTATTGATGGCCTAGCAGCATGTACAGTTGCCACTGTTTCATAGCCATTATTTGCGCTAATCAGGATAAAAGTCATAACCATTATTTAGCGTTTGACATTTTAAAGCTGCCGTCAAACTGTTTGTTACGACTTGTTTATGTTGTTTACCTTATGTGATTTTACATGTGATTTCATCCACTTCTTATCAAATGGGTCTGTAGTCCTCTGTAGCGATAACTGTGGTGGCATAGGTTTTAATCAGTTTTACATAATGTTTAGTAGTTGTTCCCTCAGCTATGAACAATAGCAGTACTTTTAGTCGTTCAAACCAGTCATGAAATAGGTATTTAGAGGTGTTTATATGTGAATACATGCTTTGTGATTCATTGATTTTTCTGGTGTATTGATGCATTTATTTTATTATGTAAATACTGTACATGTTTAGTGAGTCCTTTGTTTTCCTCATGTATTGTTTGTATTTAATTATAATATTTTGAACACACATAGCTTGTACGATGTTTATGCACATTTTGGCCAAATAGGACATTTCCTCTCATAAAAACGTCATAAAAGCACAGTTACAGTCTTATAATTTGTTATTTACAATTACATTGAAATTATGAACAATTTTGCGATTACTCTTTGAACCCAGCCATCTTAGTTCCTGGTGAACACATTGCCATAAATTTAAGACTGTTTTATACATCTAACTATAATTGGTGATGCATACACAATGTATGTTTGTGTTTCAAGCTGCTCTTCTCAGACACTGAATAGTGGTTGCTAAACTGTTATAGTTTCATCTATGACCCATAAAGGATGTGTATCAGTTATTTTTTTGAAATTCCCCATTGGTAAAGGGTTCATATCAGTCACGGATTCGAACAGGATGTTTGACATTAGCCAAGCATTGCCCCATTACATGATGGATCATGGCATATCTTCTGTAGTGTGGTATTGGATGGTGTTACTATCAGTTTACATTATGTGTAAGAATTAGGCCACATCACCAAATTCAGTAAGTGAATATTGATATCTATTAGAGGATAACATATCTTTATGTACTTAATCTATGTGCATAAAACCTTTGAATGCACGAAACTTAGCTAATATGAGACACTGTCACAAGGCAGGCTGCAGAGACAGCATTATCAATGCTCTCCGGTGAAACCCCCCAATACTAATCAGTATGTCGATATTCATATTGGTTGACATTCATATCAATTAGCATGATAAGTATTTGTGCATGTGTATACATACTTTTTCAGCTACTGAAATATTACTAATAAATGCATAATATAAAAAAGTCTGACTTTCTCTTTGACATTGTTTGACTTTTGATAGGCATAAATAAGCCTTAATTCTTTCTACACAGTCAATAAAGTTTGTATTGTTGAAAACTGTTGTAGTGTCTTTTCCATCAACATTTTGTATTTGCTTACTTCAATCTAATTTACCTAGCGAGTAAGCCTTTGAATAGTCTAATGAATCAGAATAATTTATTCGACCATAAAACTCATAATCATGTACAGCAAATAAATGTAAAGAAATGGTATGTATGGTCAGTGAGACTCTCATAAGGCATTATGCAGGCCGCTAATATAAGAGCCACCCTGTTGCTAAATGTATAATTTTAATACAAAGTTATAATGTATCAATAATTATTCTTTTAAATATATGTTTACACTAATTAACTCACCCACTTACTCACTGACATTAACTAACTAACATCAAACAAAATAATACACAAGAATAATAATATATAAATTATGCTAATGCTAAAATAAAACTGACAGTTATTCTATGGTTAAACATTATTAAACTATTTATTTTAAAAAAACCATCTAAACAGTTAGCCAATAACAAATTAATACTAATTAACGGTATAATAGCCCTACTAATATTAATTAAAAGAAAACAAATACTTAACCCTAAAAATATTTAAAAAATATAATTGTCTTATCACTTATGACGTCATGACTGTTACGATTTACACAAGAATGTAATAACCATTAATACTGCTCACTTACATATGACAGAAATGTGCACACGAAAACGTGAAAAAAAATTAAAAACCTATTAGTCCTGAGATTTGTTCCGAGACGACATGCCGCGAAAAATCAACAGCCAAAATGTTGCCAGGCCGTTCACTAGATGGCATCATTATAAACCGCACGCCACGCGATATTATAAAGCAGTTTTTTATGATACAATATAGGTGAATGATTGTATACTTTATATTTTTACAAAGAATATATTGATGCTGTGGTTGATTTTTTTCGGAAGCTATTTTGGGTGCTGGAAATACGAGACTAAAGTAATTACAAAACACCGGCCATGCCGAAGCGATGGGGGTGGGGGATGGTTAGCGATAGTGACTGTGCCTCTGTTGTTTACTTGTTATTTCTTTTGTGGGACCGATCAGTCTTAGAAATGTAATAATAACGCAGTGACAACCGCCACGCAAAACCACTGATTGTGAGTAACCTCCCTTACATAAATCATGCTGTACAGCCACAACTTATGTCATAACTTATGACAACTCGAGTAACGCAACGTCACCGACACCGTCACCGGGGCTTGACTTGAGCTGCGGGGCTTTGAGTTTGACGTTTGAGTTTGCCTCTGCTCTGAAATTGGCTCTGACAGAACACCGGCAACTCGTAATCACGCTAAAAACTAATTTGCCACACAAGTTAAGACTGTCTAATGATGTCGTCATCAAAACCCTCGAACCAGAAAGCAAGTGGACCGGCCCAGGGCAAGAAACTGAAGCTTGTCTCTGTGCCTATGGCGAATGCTAAGCCTGAGGGAAAAGTCAAGATTATTGGGTTTTCTTGTGTCAAGCACAAAACTCCACAGGCAGAAACAAAGTCGGGGGTAATTCAAAACGATACCCGATCTTTGCCGTTAAATAGCGTCAGCATTTCAAATTCAATGACACAAAATCGATGCGACTACGTTGAGCAGACAAACAACACCGCAACTACATCTCAAGAACAGGCTCCCTCGCACGACTACAACTGTGGCAAGGACAGCGTGTCAACAAAAACACCTCAAGGAAAGGGGAAATCCAGTTTAAGAAACAGATCTGAAAAACAATCAAATCTCGTAGATGATACAACAGACTCTAACTCCAAGAGAAATATTTGCAATTGCACTGTGTCTCTCTCTAACACAATTGCTGGTGCCAGTGTTACGTCCAACAACAAATCACCTGATGATAGGCCAGCAGACCAGTTACTTTATAGAAGTACTGCATCAGAGGTTTGGGCTAGTGTACAGAACGTACAAAGCAATGTTCTCAAGAAATTATTTGGGATACACCCCTCCCGATTTGGAATATATGGTGAACCGCTTGTGCATGACGATGATAATAACACTGATGACGATGAACATTTTTCCTCCACCTGGGACAGAACTGCTTCGATTCCATCTTTGACAGCTAGAAGGGTACAAGGTATGGGTGCATGCATGTGCAACTTATATTTGATTGGGAATATGTGGATGCACACATTATCTACATTAGTTATTCTACACATATATATATATTTATATGTACACATGAATGTGTGTACACATTGTACAATGTGCACACATGCCTGCGTAGTTGTCTCCTGTGTATAATGCTAATACATCATCATGCTATTAATGTTGGTATTGTGTTGTTTTACACCCATATTCTTCTGATTGTTTTATTTATACGTATTGGTTCATATTTGATTATTGGTCCTGTTAGTAGTGTCACTGGATCTACAGACCTGATGATGCAGAATGAAATACGATAAATTAACAATACAAATGCCCAACGCAACATACTGTCTGCACACAAATCTATATACACAGGGCCGGAATGATACACCGATGCATTCCGGCCCTAGTGTATATAGATTTGTGTGCAGACGGTAGGTTGTGTTGGGCATTTGTATTGTTAATTGTATCGTATTTCATTCAGTGTCATCAGTGTGTAGATCCAGTGACACTACTAACGGTGCACCGGTGTATCACGATACACACCACATGATATGGTACACAATACACAGTATCCGTATCACGATACGGTGCGATACACGACAACGGTAGGCAAAACAGTGTTCTCGCCACCTTTGTGAAGCAATAAACATCCAGCACAAACCACAACTGTCTGTGTATCGATAACATATCGAGTTATAACATGTAGTATGAGTACATGTATATTATCTAACTATAATCTATGTAAAATCTTTACACACTAATCTGTTTTCAATGCGCGCATGCAATTTGGACCTCATAGTTATGAGGGATGAGTGACGTCTGCAGTATCGTTGCCTTGTCTGCGTGAGCACAGACATTTGTGAGCAACAACCTGCTTGCTTGCATTCTAGTCAATGTACCCTGGTGGTCTGTATCATGATACGTATCGTATCGTGACCTCTGCATCACGATACTTATTATATCGCGAAGTAGTGTATGGTTCCGGCCCTAATATACACTATACAAACTGGGGGGTGACTGTTGTTGTTTTAGAGAAAGCATCTGGAGTGTCTGTATGGGACTCGATACCAGCGAAAGACTGTGATATCGTGCTTGTGTTTCCCATCAATGCCAACATTGGCACGTTAACATGGCTGCGTAGTTGTCTCAGGGTGTATTTGCCCTCTCTCATCCTGGACATACGCTATCATCCAACTGCCAGCTTCTATACCTTTTGTCTGACAGAGGCGTACAATGAGTGAGTGATGTATCTGTATTTTTTACTCACTTGTTCCTTGCATTCTGACATACTCTTGCTGAGCATGGTGTTTTTGAAAAATAATACCTAGTTAAAACAAGTTAATTGCCACCATATTTCAGTGGTTGTTTATGGTTAAAGGTAAACGGTAAGTTCTTAGATAGCTCAGTATCCCGTCTGTAGGATTGCTCAAAGTGCTTTACACTTTACTCCATGGCAGACCTATTCAATCGAAAACCATCTCAACTTATCTGGTAAGCATTCAGCCATGCAGTAATTAATGCATTAAGACTATTTGTTAGAACTACTATTGGTGCACAAATATCCACCATTGTCTATTGCCAGGTACTCATTCATACAGCTGAGTGAACTGGAACAATGTAGAGTGAATGAACTTGCCCAAAGTGCAAAACGGCAGCACAGGATTCGAACCCGGGTTCTCTCGATTGAGAGTTCGATGGTCTAGTCACTGTGCCACTCTGTCAATAATATTAAGTTTTATTAATGATTATATATAATTCTGAAGAATCACTTTTATTAATGATTATATATAATTCTGAAGAATCACTTTTATTCATGAATAAAGCATACCTCGGCTCCCAGCAAGTAATTAATTTTGTTATTAAAACTTTGATGGCCGTTTTCTCAAAATCATGTTTTTATATTTGGAAGATGAATATCTTTGGAAATAATTACGCTAGCTAAATAAGGTTTAGGATGTTTTGTTTAGCTAAGTGTTCTCTACAAAACTTACATAATGGGCAGGCAGGTGTGCATCCATGGGCATGTGTGTGTGAGTGTGCATGTGTTTGTGTGTGCGTGCATGTATGTGTGTGTGTGAGTATGTCTGTCTTTGTGTGTGTGTGCGTGCATGTGTGTGTGTTTGTGAGTGTGTGCATGCGTGCGTGCGTGCATGCATGCGTATGTGTGTGTGGTTAGTCCACTTTGACCTCATTCATATAGTCATATAAGATAGTTGTTCATGTGGAGCCTATGAAGTGTCTAAGCTTTGCTTGCCACTCAGCTTACTCAGGGGTGCTGAAGAACTGGGTATTCGGAAGCCTCTGAGGCTCCGGTATGGAGGGGGCATCACAGAGTTTGTCTATGCTGAGCGGCATCGGTTCAGTGGCATTGAGCAGCCGGCATACTTCTTGACAAGCCAAGAACGGCAGACCATTGTTCGGCATACTCTGTTCAAACTGCGCTCGGATGGCAGTGACACAATAGGGAACTTCACGTTTGATTTTGGCCAGCCTATCAGTTAGTATTGCTTGTGTGTGCAGCTGCAAAGAGTAATCGTAATTGTTGACAATTTTTGAATAATTTGACCTCTGCTCTGTTCAGGAAGGCAGTGTAATTATAATCATGATTACATGCAGTCATGATTACAATTTGTGACCTGTCACAGAAAAGTGGGTATTGAGTTGCAAAACACCAACAATTCCACAGATTATAAGCCATAAAATTATACCCGATTTGTAGAAAAAATCTTCAGTACATAATACAGTTTATTGTTAAAAATGAAGCAAACTTTCAAAAAGCGACATTGGTACATTTCTTCAGCTGTGACTTTGTTTTGGTATTTGTTGATATCTGGTCGCTTTCACGTTTTAGTTCCACATCTTCTAGTAAATTCCATCATCAACTACATTGTGCCACTACATGACATACAGGAGATTAATTACCTGAGAGCAAACTGGATTCATTCAAATTTCCCAAAGCAACCACTCGGTAAGTACCATTTGTCTCTTCAAAGGGAATAACAATTTTCATTAGTTGATTGATACAGAGCTAGTTTTGGTTTTCGTATTATTAAAATGCCTCGGGTTGTCTTCTTTAAATAACTACCTTTGTGTTATTTCATATACATCGCCAATTGGTAGATCAGAGGACAGGGGTCCAAGAATGCAAATGACCGTAGAAATATTTGAGTGGATCTTGGCAACTTGGTGGAGATGCACTTACACTGTCTCTAAGTAATTACGACATCTATTTCCCGGTAAAGCAAAGATAAAGCCACAGTGGCACCCTCTGGAGGGTAGCTCACCACCAGCAGCCAATTAAACATGTTGTAAGTCAATAACTTCAAATAACTACCTACCGGGGTAAGTCATGCTTCTAAAATTCATCATCATTTAGTAGATCAGAAGCCAATGGTCTAAGGAAATAAATTAGTGTAGAAAGAGGCGAGTGAATCTCGGCACCTGGGAGGAGATACTGTCAGACTGCCCCAAAGTTAACACATGGGAAGATATACTATCAGACTGCCCTCAAAGTTAACACCTGGAAGGAGATACTGTCAGACTGCCCCAAAGTTAACACCTGGGAGGAGATACTGTCAGACTGCCCCAAAGTTAACACCTGGGAGGAGATACTGTCAGACTGCCCCAAAGTTAGCACCTGGGAGGAGATTCTGTCAGACTGCCCCAACGTTTTTAACACCTGGGAGGAGATACTGTCAGACTTCCCCAAAGTTAGCACCTGGGAGGAGGTACTGTCAGACTGCCCCAAAGTTAACACCTGGGAGGAGATACTGTCAGACTGCCCCAAAGTTAACACCTGGGAGGAGATACTGTCAGACTGCCCCAAAGTTAGTGTATAGTTATATATTAATTGTATGGTAGGTCAACTTCACCACATGATATTTCCCTCCAGTCAGAAAACAGCTGGCCTTTCTTTAAGTTTTTAGACATTATAAAAGATAACATTTCCAGTCTGGATTGTTGACGGTTTGTTTTAAATAAGTGCAATTTAAGAGGCACGTCTATTCATACATGATATTTCTAATTCCAGATGCTATATGTAGCTACTTTGGTGTGAAGATTGCAATGTATTTTGCCTACATGAGCCACTACACTTATGCTCTTGCCGTTCCGGGAACAGCGGGCGTCCTGTGTTGGGCTCTATCCGGCCATAGTCAGGTCATGTGACATTTGTTGTTGCTGTTGTTGTTGTTGTTGTGGATATTTTGTTATTGTTCACACCTGTCATCATTGATCACAGCCAACATAATCTGTCCTATGTTGTCTTCTTTCTTACCTGAACATCATTTGGTTACACGCAGGTAAAAACTTAAAGGTAATTTGTCAGCTTAAAGATAATACATTAAATTTTATGTTGTTAATCGCTGATGCATAGGTAAGACCACGTGAGGGTCTTATTATGGTCATTCCACTCCTTATTTCAAATAGGAAACGGCAACTATAATTATGTTGGAGAATTAACTTAAACTATATGCAATTAACAGTATGTTACAAATAAATGTATATGACATGCAATCACTTTACGTGATCGCATAAGCTTTTTTATTATCCGCTGCAGCATCTATATCATGAAGGTTCATCATTTTTGATCTATAGAAAAAAATAGTTCTGTGATCATAATTAAGGTTATAAATAATCTATACAGTTTTTTTCTGTAGCAGAAATAGTTTTCAGATCTTGTGCCTTAATGCCAAAATGAACTGTTGTAGTGTTTGTTTTTGGTTTCTTTCACCGTGTATGGTCATTTTTCTCAGTTGTGATGACAAAACATGTTGTTTCTTCCTGTCTTGCTCTCGTGAATTGTGCCATTTCTTGCAGCAAGTTGATGATTTCTCTTTCATCGTGTTTTCTCTGGGCAACTTTCTGTGGCCGGTGTTGTACTTGGAGCATTGGAAACGTCGCTGTGCCACCTATGCATATCGCTGGGGAACCATCGACGTCAAGGACGAGCAACTTATTGAACCTCGACCTCTCTTTCATGTAAGTTTCCCACATCTTTTAAAGGGGGGCTGTCTGTAATTATTAACAAGAAGTTCACAAACTCAGTTGTACTTCATTCGACAGGCGACTTAATTGTGGTTTGACAGACAGACAGACAGACATATTTTATTTTGACCATACATTGTATATGAAGAAGTTTCTCAAATTGAAAATATAACATAAATAAACATAATATATACATCATATATATATATATATATAACATAAATATAAACAAACAGGTAAAGGAGATTCTCATTAAGACATGAACATTTCCCTAACATGAGAGCAACCTTTGCATAAAAAAGAAAAGAAAAAAATAGATATATCATAGCATCACATCAGAAGTCAGTCAGAATCAATTGTGCTCAGTATTCATTTCAAATCATCAAAAATAATACTATTGATAATTAAATGTTTACACAGGATGCGCATATCTGTCAAATAATATACAGACATCACCTTAAGTAAAATTTGTGAAAAAAAATATATAAAAGTTTAAGATATATTCGAAAATTCAACTTATTTCCCTTATTTTGTTGATAGTATTTTGGCATGTGTCGCAATTTGAGATTTTACATTTATCGTCGTAGTTTGAGATGAGGAATTGTTTAGCATACATAGTAAATCCATTCAAGGAATGAGTGCAAATTTTGTCTGTGATTAAATTTGAAGTGTTGTTCAAAACATGAGCAATACTATATCTATCGTTTTCTTAGCAAATTCTGTGTTTACTCTTTCAATGTGAACATCTTTTCTACTTTGAGTGTTATGACTGTGTAGATCTGTATTTAAAGTAATTGGTATGTTCTGCAGATATGTAGGTAGATTACCATTCTGAAGTTTATAAGCAAACCATAGTTGTTGAATTTTAAATAAGTCTTCAATTTTCAATAAATTAAGGCTTTTCAATAAAGGTTCGGAGTGTGCAGTGTATGAGCTGTTTGTTATTACTCTAACTGCTCGTTTTTGTATGATTTTCACCCAATGCGAGTAAACAGTAATTTATATGGGGGAGCACAAGTGCACTATAAAGTGTTAATAAAACATGTTGTGGTAACACATGCTTCAGTTTAGTTATTATTCCAATTGTACTTGACAATTTATGATATATTTTATCAATGTGTCTATTCCAGTTTAGGTGTTTATTTAACATTAATCCTAGAAAATTTAAATTATCCATACGTTCTAGTGGTGTGTCATCTATATTTAATTGCAATCTTGGAATCTGTTTCTGATTTACTAACATTTAGTGAAAGTTTGTTTACTTTCTTACTACCCGTTACGTCCTGTGGCGTTTAGGGCAGCGAATTTCTCCACCTCTGTCTGTCTCCGGCCATTCATTTCCCTCAGCTCCGCCTCCATTGTTCTCCTCCATGTTGTCTTTGGACGCCCACATTTTCGCTTCCCTTCTAGTGTCCACCAGGCAGCTGTGTTTGTGATGGCATCTGCATCCATGTAAAGGACTTGTCCAATCCACCTCCAGCGTCTTCTTTGAATGACGGTGGGCATGTCCTCTTGCTGGCATTGGGCAAGCAACTCCTGGTTGAATATGGTTCTTGGCCAGAAGATCCTGAGGATTTTTCTGAGGCAGGTCGTGTGGAAGGTAGAAAGTCTTGATAGGTACTGCGCCGTCATTCTCCAGCACTCTGCCCCATACAGCAAGGTTGACAGCACGCAACTCTGGAAAATTCTGAGTTTTGTGCTGATCGTCAAACTGCAAGTAGGCTCATGAAGGCATTCTGTGCCTTGCTTGCTTGTTGCAGATATCTATGCCAGCTCCTTCATCTTGGCTAATGACATTTCCAAGGTAAGTGAATGTTTCAGTGCTGGAAAGGTCCGTGTTGTCTTCACTGAGGCTGGCATGTTAACATTCAGGGTCATGACTTTCGCCTTCTTCTGGCTGATTCGCAAACCAATCTGACGGCCAAATCTGCTAAGGCGGGTTGTCTTCTTCTGGATGTGTTTGTGAGTGTGGGACAGAAGAGCTAGGTCATCGGCAAAGTCCAGATCCTCTAGTGCAGAAAAGGGAGTCCAGCAGAGCAGACTTGGGGCCGAAGTACTTGGTACTCGTGTACTCTAGTACATTTTTGAAGTACTTGTACTCATAAAACTTATGGGTCATGGACTCGTAATCGTACTCATACTCATTGTACTCAGATTTTGCGAGTACATTACGAGTATAACTGAGTACTTTCTCAAATATGTACTGGAGAAAATAAATATTTTTGGTTATAAAATTAAACTTTCCTGAAATATTTAAATGTTCAACTATTTTTAAAATACTTTGTTAATTGTAATAGAATACCACCTTACCATCCCTACACATAGTGCATTCTCATTCTCTAATAACCATGACTTATGATACCCAAACATAACCCACCAGTTAGACAGGAAATGCCTTTGATGTAGTCTGGAAACCATGCCACTTGACAATGACTGACAGTGCTAACTGCTAAGAACAAGAACTGCCAGTCTTCCTCTGTAGAAGTAAGGTGGCTCAAGTCAGACTGCCTCCTACACTAGTATAATCCCATGCCAGCAGCCTGGCTAAAAAGTCCAAAGGGGATGCTGAGCCTGTTATGTGGACATGTGCTAACCCTCTCAACAATTAGTAGTTTACGATCAGAAAATATAAACTGCAAACTTATAACATCAGCAGATTGCTGATTGTAGAGGTGAACGAATACCTCAGTCAGCCATGTACAGATCGTCACAGTGACCCACTCCAGTTCAGAGTTTTCCAACTCTGGCTCAGTTGGTCCTTCACCAACTCAGCATTCCGGCCTCATCAGTTGAAAGGGTATTTAGCATAGCCGAGAAATTATTCTGCCCTAAATGGTGCAGCCTGAAAGACTCAACCTGTGAACAACTCATGTTCATTCGATGCAATGACAAATAGATGATAAGATCATATGATGCCACTGAAATGAATGCCAATGAAGTGAATTTCATTGTTGATGAAATCGAGTTTTTTTTAGTTTTCCTCATAAAAAAATGTATCAACTGCCATTGCATATTCACTTGTGCTGAGTTGTATAAATTAGATTAATTAAATAATTTTAAAATATGGTATTATTTAATATTTATATATTTTTTAATGTACTCATACTTTTATTCGTATGAGTACATGTACTCATACTCAGCTTTTAGCAATGTACTCGTACTCATCCATCATCAAAGTACTCGTACTTGTACTCATGAAAATGTACTCTGCCCACGTCTGCAGCGAAGCACTCTTGGTACAATTTCTGTCACTCGTCGCATGACCCAGTCAATGACAACATTGAAAAGGTCAGCTGACATAACACAGCCCTGTCTCACACCTGTCTTAACCTCAAAGTAAAGATCACTGGTTCCAACATTGCAGGTGACGTTGGTGTATAAAGCTTTGATGATGATAACGATGCGTTGTGGTATTCCATATGATCTGTGGGTGCTGTCAAAGGCTTTCTCGAAATCTATAAGATTTATGTACAGCTGTCTTTGCCACTCTGAACACTGCTCGATGATGTTCCTCGGTGTAAAAGTCTGGTCAGAGCATCCCCTTCCTCTGCGAAACCCAGCCTGTTACTTCCGCATTGTTGCATCTACAGCCTCTGTGATCCACTGCATGATGATCTTGCACAGGATCTTCCTTAGTACTGATAGAAGGGTGATCCATCGCCAGTTGTCCCAGATGAACTAGGGTTCCAGGATCTTAGCTGCAAGCTCGGGGTCTGCTTTGAACGGTTCAGCATTGAGGTTATCATCCCCAGGTACCTTTCCATTCTTTAATGTCCTGATGGCTGCAATGATTTCTGCTCTCTGGGGAGCATCTATATATATCTCCAGGTCTGCTTCTGCTTCTTGTGTAACAACTTCCTTTTCTGGTGGTGGCCTGTTTAGTTCTGTCCATCAAGTTTCTTCTCCTTCTCTGTTGTGAGGAGATTTCTTTGCTTGTCTTTATTTTGTGTATTGGAAGTGGTACAACATTTCCCGCTAATGATCTTGGTTATTTTGTACACAGTTCCTTGTTCATTACTCTCAGTTCCGCCCGTTTTGCCAGGTCTTCCATGTAAGCTCGCCTGTCTGCTCGCACCCGTCTTTTGACCTCCCAATGTTCTTTATATTGCGCTTGGTATCTTTCTTGTAACCTTTCTGATTTTCTTTCCAGTAGCTTCTTCTTTGTTGCTCTTCAATTGTTGATGGCTTCCAATGTTGTTGATGTTATCCAGTCTGTTGTCTTCCTTTGCCTGTGTCCTAGGCTGACTTCGCTGCTCTTGGTATAGATGGAGACTATCTGGCTCCAGGTTGTGTCAATGTCTTCTATGGAGCCGTTTTCTTCTTCAAGGTCACTCAGAACCCGAAATCTGTTTTCTCACAGCAAGAATGAAGCTTTCTTCACTGCTGGGTCTCTAAGCGTCTCAACATGATATCTTTATTTACCCATTGTTCGGTGTCCTGTACTTTTCAGTGTAAGCTGTGATCAGATGATGGTCACTTCCTACATCTGCTCCTCGCTTCATTATCACGTCTAGTAGAGAGTGGCGCCACCTGCCGTTGATCATCAGATGGTCATCCTGATTACGGTCCCTTCTGTTTGATGAGTACCAAGTCAGTTTGTGGATGTCTGGGTGTTGGAAAAGGGTCCCTCCAATGATAAGATTGTTCATGCCACAAAAGTTCACCAGTCTTCACCATTGTTGTTCATGCCACAAAAGTTCACCAGTCTTCACCATTGTTGTTCATGCCGCCACATCTGTTCCCTCCCATGACCCTGTCCTTGTGGGTGTTGTCACTTCCAACTTTAGCATTCCGGTCTCCCATGACAATTGTACAGCTTGAAGGCTTTGACAGAAAGCATCCTTGTCCTCATCCTCTCTGTCATTGGTTGGTGCATAGCACTGGAGGAGGGTGATGTTTCCATGTCTCGATCCGCTTCAGTCAAACTCTCATCAGACGACTGCTGACAGGTTTCCACTCCATCAGCGACTTCCACTCCTTTCTTCATGAGAACTGCTACACCTACATGATGCTGGTTGTCGTCTCGTCCAGAGTACAGTACCGGCTGTTGTCAGTCTTCCCAATCTGGTCCACCTGCTCTCGCTCACTCTAAGGATGTGCAGGCTGTATCTTTGCATTTCTGTAGTTATCTGCGCCAGTTTTTCAGTTTCATACATGGTCCTCACATTCTAAAATCCAATCCTGGTCTTCATTCTTGCACTTAGCACTCACATAATCGTGTCTGTGGCTTCCTTTTGGCCTTCACCACTGACAGTCACATGAGTCGTTGACTCTGGAAGGCCGTCATGCACATGCAGTTATCTTCGTCTCTGTTTCCGTAACATTAATTTTCTTTTACAAGACAGAGTTGTTAGCACTGTACTAAACTCCCAAACTGGAGGATCAGGGTGCTTATTTTGTCGGGCCCCTCTCCCCATGATCTGTCCGGCTTGATTGAACCTGCCAGGAGCACAAGGCTCCCACCGGCATAGCTCTGGGGATCAACAGAACACGCAAGCCATCCCGCCCTGAAAAGGCACAAGCACCAGGGATGGTTGTTTACTTTTAACCATATGCTTATGTTATCTAATTCAGCATTAATATCATCAAAATTATTTGATTGTATATTGAAAGAACTCAATGAGCTTAATAAAGTTGAATTGTCAGCATATATAAGTAATTCGGAACGTTTAGTTGCATATATAATATCATTTATACATATCAAAAGTAGAATCTGACCTAATATAGAGCCCTGAGGCACTCCTGTAGTGATTAGTGTCAGATGATGTGCATTCCATTTCAACATTCTGTGTCCTGTTGGTTAAATAGCTCTTTATGAGACCATTTGCACATCCTCTGACTCCAATATGATAGTTTGTTTATTAAAATATCATGGTCTAGTGTATCAAAGGCTTTTGATAAATCTAAGAATATGGCTATGAGAATTTCACCTTTATCCATTTCACTAGTGATTTTATCAATAATTATTAGTTCAAATGCAACTAGTTCTGTTGAGTGTCCCTTTCTAAATCCGTAATGACTGTTAAAAAGTAGATTTTTATTTTGAAAGAATGTTATAGCTAGTTAAACATAATTTGTTCAATTACCTTTGATATAACAAGCAACAGTGATATGATAATTTGTAAATACACTATCATTTTATTTTTTGAATAATGTGATTACCCTTGTTACTTTTAGGTTGTCTGGAAATATTCCTGTTTCAATAGTTTGATTTATTATTGTTAGTGGCTCTGTTAAAACTTCTTTTACAAATTTAAATAATTTCATAACTGGATTTTTCATGTAGGTTATCAATAATATTAACTACGTCATTTTTGTTAACTTTTTCCAAAAAAAATTCTGAATTGTGTTTAGCAGTTAAATCCTTTGTAAAAAAACATTAATTGGGCTGTGTATTTTGTTGGCGAGATCTGGCCCAATGTTTATAAAGAAGTTATTAAAATGATTTGCAATGATTGCTTTATCTGTGACTTGTTTTCCATTCACATTAAACACGTCTGAAAATGACGTTTTGTGTTTTGTCCTGTTTCAGATATAATTTATTGTTTACCTAGTTCGTTTTATGTTTGTTTTGTGCTGATTGAAACATCTTTTGTAGTGCATTTTCTTTGCGTATCTAATACTTCTGTCTTTTCAGTATTTTGTATAAATTATCCCTGTGTTTTATAGATCGGACAATGCCTGTTGTTATCCATTTAGACATTTTACGTTAACGTTTGTTGAACTTCACACGTTTACTTTGAAAATGGTTTTCTTTTAGTTTTTCAAGAAGATCTACCACAATATTTAGGTTTATATTTGGATTGCTATTTGAATTTGTGTTCATTTTTTCTAGCATGTAACTATTTTCCAAATCGTTAAAAAAATTGGCATACGCGTTAAACGAATGTCTTTTAACATTGGCATATTTTGGCCTTAGGTCATCGTGATCACATATTGTATTCAAACATGTAAAATAAGGCTGGTGATCTGAACAGTTTTTGATCAAAATACCAGATGTAGTATTTCGTGTGGCTTTGGATAGTTTACAGAAGAGGTTATGTATTAGTGTTGCATTTTATTAATTTGAAAATCGTGTCGGTAAGGTTATTTTGGGGTAAAAACTACGAGTAATAGTGCATTGAGAAAGTCCCCAAACATCCCCATTGTGTTGACTCTTAATAAATGGATGTTGAAATCTACAGCAACTATGACATTTGTAATGAAATGTGGTAACCACGAACTTGAAAGGTGTTTGCATGTAGGGACACATGTCATTGCAATAAATGCCAATTACAGGCAAATATGGCTATTTAGATGTGTTTACAATTTTAACTTCATTTTCAGCACCCATTATGACTTTCATTTGTGTTACAGTAGTCCCTGCCTTCAGCGGACCCTCTGACGAGGGGACACCTGCTATGTCGGGACACTTTCGCAATGTACGGACTGTTCTACCATGTTAATGTCCCTCTGATGAGGGGACACCTGGTGGACGCGGACAGCGGACAAGATATTTTGGTTTTCATTCCCTGCTAAGGCGGACAACAAGCATTAATTTCAAAATATTTTGGTTGAAATATTTTATTTACAAGATGGCTGCGGACAGGAAGCCGCGTGGTGTAATGGGAAAGAAACAACAATTTCCCGTCACGCGAGAATATCGTCCAAAGTCACGCGAGAGTGAGAGTTGATGTGTATATAAACCAATGTTGCATTTTTAACTGCGCAGTTACGGTTAGAAATTTCGAAAGTTACAACATCATGACGAGTTCACCAAAGAGAAAAATTTTGAGTTTGGAACAACGAATCGATGTTTTAAAGAGGTTAGACAACGGCCAATCTTGTAGAGCTGTGGCGATTTCATGCGGCTGTGGGAAATCGCAGATCGCACGAATTCGACAAGAACGGAAAGATATCGAAACGGAATGGGCGTCGGGTGGTCGGTGCGACCTAAAATACTTGAAGCGGAGGAAGACCGTCTACGAGGACCTCAACTGCTGCAGATTAAGGACATTGTAGGCTTCGCTCTGAGTGCAAACGATGCACCACTGCTGGACGCAGCATCGACGGTGCAGGACTTGCTGCAGGGACACTGCATTAGGCAAGCTGCCCTTGCAGAGCAGACGGCCATTACAGATTTCTTCAAGCCGCAATGAGCTGTCATGTCGTGATGAACACTAATGTTGACTTTTTGAAAGGTGGTGGGTGTATTTGTTTGATTTTGTATTATTCATATAGGTGTATTTGTTTCTTATATAAAATGTGTGATTTTTAAAATGTGTTTGTTTCTTATTTGTAGTGCACATACCTCACTGATTTGTTTATTTAAAGGGCCCCTGTATGTGTTTTTTTTTAGTTACAGCTTAATATTATATATACAGTATCTTTCACACATTTCTGAAATATCCATCTACAGCCAAAAGATCACCACTCCAAAAAGTCTGTCCCTCCGATGAGGGGACACCTGCAATGTAGGGACACTTTTGCTTGGAACAAGGAGTGTCCGCTGAAGGCAGGGACTACTGTACCAGAAACCTACCGTTTTGCCATAATTTTATAAATTATACCTTCTCTTTTGTTTGTTTGTTTTTATCTCATATTTTCATTATCCTGCAGGGGCAACCTCATAAATTCTCAAAACAAAAAATAGTATTGTGTTTAGTATTTGTTCAAACCACCTCTAGGTACCATGCCCCCCACACATGTGGTGTGAGAATTCAAACAATACATATTACCAATGACCATAATTGTTTAGACGGGAGCAGAATCATGATACATGATGTTTGCAACACTCAGGTGAATATGTAACATGCCTCAGACGATTGGCGCCAGATCCGATGAATCATCTTAATGTGCAAAACCCCACATCAGTTCACAGATTTACAAAGAACGTTATAGTTTAAATGATGTTGTAATGTTGCTGTTGAACACAGACTGTCAATTGAAATGTCACAGGCAAACCAGTAAACTGACTGTGAAATAAGTAAAAAATATCACTCATTTTAACCATCCAGTCTGATGACCCTCTTCACTGCTTGTTTCAGGGTGAATTACGTTTGAACCCAATCACCAATGAGATGGAGTTCTTCTACCCGACATGGAAGCGTACCGTCTTCCGCTGTCTCGTTACATTTCCCATGATGACTTTCTCCCTCTGTATCGTATTCCTTGTCACGTGGCTCAACCTCGAGTTCCAGGCGAGCTTTAAACCTCCCCGCAAACCCGACAGTTTCAGCACTGATAACATGTGGCCAGTCATCAATAGCTACATGCCTAAGGTCCTGCTGGCAATCTGTGTCATTGTTTGCGGCGAAATCTACAAGAAGCTTGCATATTGGCTCAATAATAAAGGTAAGCTTTGCCTCACCACCACTGGGTGTGATAGGGTAATAATTAAAACACTGCCAGGTGGACGTGTAGAGGACAAAGCAAAAGCAATCTGCCTATGTGAATAATAACATATTAAAACTAAATTAATAATATTATGCACTTTGTTCCAAACAGTATTCCATACGTATGGCACAAAAGGAACATGGATTGAACATTTCAATTATTTCTGCATGCTAAGTTTTTGCCAATGTTTCAAGAAGATGTAGCTAAATATTAGGTAGTGCCATGACGTTTTTCTGCTACTATGTATAGAGCTGATAATCTGTTATTCGGTTATTGCATGCCTTTGACAAACACAAGCATATCTAATATTAAAACCATAATACATTCAAACATTCAAGAATGTGTCCAATGCCCTTGATAGTCTTGAGTATCAGTGCTGTTGAATGTATCCAATGCCCTTGATAGTCTTGAGTACCAGTGCTGTTAAATGTATCCAATGGCCTTGATAGTCTTGAATACCAGTGCTGTTAAATGTATCCAATGTCCTTGATAGTCTTAGTATCAGTGCTGTTGAATGTATCCAATGCCCTTAATAGCCTTGAGTAACAGTGCTGTTGAATGTATCCAATGCCCTTGATAGTCTTAGTATCAGTGCTGTTGAATGTATCCAATAGCCTTGAGTAACAGTGCTGGTGAATGTATCCAAAGCCCTTGATAGTCTTAGTATCAGTGCTGTTGAATGTATCCAATGTCCTTGATAGTCTTAGTATCAGTGCTGTTGAATGTATCCAATGCCGTTGGTAGTCTTGAGTACCAGTGCTGTTAAATGTATCCAATGCCCTTGATAGTCTTAGTATCAGTGCTGTTGAATGTATCCAATGCTCTTGATAGTCTTCAGTATCAGTGCTGTTGAATGTATCCAATGCCGTTGATAGTCTTGAGTATCAGTGCTGTTAAATGTATCCAATGCCCTTGATAGTCTTAGTATCAGTGCTGTTGAATGTATCCAATGCCCTTGATAGTCTTAGTATCAGTGCTGTTGAATGTATCCAATGCCGTTGATAGTCTTGAGTACCAGTGCTGTTAAATGTATCCAATGCCCTTGATAGTCTTAGTATCGGTGCTGTTGAATGTATCCAATGCCCTTGATAGTCTTGAGTATCAGTGCTGTTGAATGTATCCAATGCCCTTGATAGTCTTCAGTATCAGTGCTGTTGAATGTATCCAATGCCCTTGATAGTCTTAGTATCAGTGCTGTTGAATGTATCCAATGCCCTTGATGGTATTCAGTATCAGTGCTTTTGAATGTATCCAATGCCCTTGATAGTCTTAGTATCAGTGCTGTTGAATGTATCCAATGCCCTTGATAGTCTTAGTATCAATGCTGTTGATAGTTTTGAGTACCAGTGCTGTTAAATGTATCCAATGCCCTTGATAGTCTTGAGTACCAGTGCTGTTAAATGTATCCAATGTCCTTGATAGTCTTCAGTATCAGTACTGTTGAATGTATCCAATGCCGTTGATAGTCTTCAGTATCAGTGCTGTTAAATGTATCCAGTGCCCTTAATAGTCTTAGTATCAGTGCTGTTGAATGTATCCAATGCCCTTGATAGTCTTAGTATCAGTGCTGTTGAATGTATCCAATGCTGTTGATAGTCTTGAGTACCAGTGCTGTTAAATGTATCCAATGCCCTTGATAGTCTTAGTATCAGTACTGTTGAATGTATCCAATGCCCTTGATAGTCTTCAGTATCAGTGCTGTTGAATGTATCCAATGCCCTTGATAGTCTTCAGTATCAGTGCTGTTGAATGTATCCAATGCCCTTGATAGTCTTAGTATCAGTGCTGTTGAATGTATCCAATGCCCTTGATAGTCTTGAGTACCAGTGCTGTTGAATGTATCCAATGCCGTTGATAGTCTTCAGTATCAGTGCTGTTGAATGTATCCAATGCCCTTGATAGTCTTAGTATCAGTGCTTTTGAATGTATCCAATGCCCATGATAGTCTTAGTATCAGTGCTGTTGAATGTATACAATGCCCTTGATAGTCTTCAGTATCAGTGCTGTTGAATGTATACAATGCCCTTGATAGTCTTAGTATCAGTGCTGATGAATGTATCCAATGCCCTTGATAGTCTTCAGTATCAGTGCTGTTGAATGTATACAATGCCCTTGATAGTCTTCAGTATCAGTGTTGTTGAATGTATCCAATGCCGTTGATAGTCTTAGTATCAGTGCTGTTGAATGTATCCAATGCCCTTGATAGTCTTCAGTATCAGTGCTGTTGAATGTATCCAATGCCCTTGATAGTCTTCAGTATCAGTGCTGTTGAATGTATCCAATGCCCTTGATAGTCTTCAGTATCAGTGCTGTTGAATGTATCCAATGCCGTTGATAGTCTTGAGTATCAGTGCTGTTGAATGTATCCAATGCCCTTGATAGTCTTAGTATCAGTGCTGTTGAATGTATCCAATGCCGTTGATAGTCTTGAGTACCAGTGCTGTTAAATGAATCCAATGCCCTTGATAGTCTTAGTATCAGTGCTGTTGAATGTATCCAATGCCCTTGATAGTCTTCAGTATCAGTGCTGTTGAATGTATCCAATGCCGTTGATAGTCTTGAGTATCAGTGCTGTTGAATGTATCTAATGCCGTTGATAGTCTTGAGTACCAGTGCTGTTAAATGTATCCAATGCCCTTGATAGTCTTAGTATCAGTGCTATTGAATGTATCCAATGCCCTTGATAGTCTTCAGTATCAGTGCTGTTGAATGTATCCAATGCCGTTGATAGTCTTGAGTACCAGTGCTGTTAAATGTATCCAATGCCCTTGATAGTCTTAGTATCAGTGCTGTTGAATGTATCCAATGCCCTTGATAGTCTTGAGTATCAGTGCTGTTGAATGTATCCAATGCCATTGATAGTCTTGAGTATCAGTGCTGTTAAATGTATCCAATGCCCTTGATAGTCTTAGTATCAGTGCTGTTGAATGTATCCAATGCCCTTGATAGTCTTAGTATCAGTTCTGTTGAATGTATCCAATGCCGTTGATAGTCTTGAGTACCAGTGCTGTTAAATGTATCCAATGCCGTTGATAGTCTTGAGTATCAGTGCTGTTAAATGTATCCAATGCCCTTGATAGTCTTAGTATCAGTGCTGTTGAATGTATACAATGCCCTTGATAGTCTTAGTATCAGTGCTGTTGAATGTATCCAATACCCTTGATAGTCTTCAGTATCAGTGCTGTTGAATGTATACAATGCCCTTGATAGTCTTAGTATCAGTGCTGTTGAATGTATCCAATGCCCTTGATAGTCTTCAGTATCAGTGCTGTTGAATGTATCCAATGCCCTTGATAGTCATAGTATCAGTGCTGTTGAATGTATCCAATGCCCTTGATAGTCTTCAGTATCAGTGCTGTTGAATGTATCCAATGCCGTTGATAGTCTTGAGTATCAGTTCTGTTGAATGTATACAATGCCCTTGATAGTCTTGAGTATCAGTGCTGTTGAATGTATACAATGCCCTTGATAGTCTTGAGTATCAGTCCTGTTGATTTTTGTTGTTGTTCTCAGAAAACTACCGTGATGATGACTCGTACGAGAGAAATATGACTGTCAAGATTGTGCTGGTACGTAGGTAAGATAGGGCTGGTATGTAGGTAAGATAGGGCTGACCAGTATGTAGTAGATAAGATAGTGCAGGTGTGTAGATAAGATAATGCTAGTACATAGATAAGGTAGTGGTGGTAAATAAATATATATGCATAGATATATATATAGATATATATGTATATATATATATCTATGTATATATATATATATATATAAGATAATACTCTGATGTAGGTAAGATACAGTGAAGGTATATATATATATATTATTATATGAAAAAGATAATACTGATATTATATACAAGATTGTTCCGGTACATAGATAAAGTAGTGCTGGTATATTGTGAGATAGTACTTGTATGCAAATAAGCTAGACAGTGCTGGTAGATAGATAAGACACTGAAGCAACCTATACAGGATTGTGCAATTAGATAGAAATGATATAGTGCAGGTATATGTATCGGCTACTTCAGGATATAGATAAGAGATTGCTGAGCATGATAGTGTACAGATAAGAGATTGCTGAGCATGATAGTGTTGTACACACAGTGGTAGATAGTAATGGCACACAGATAAAACAGATGTGGAACCTAGATAGTGATCATGTATAGATAAGAAAGTCATGGAGCATAGCTATAGATAGTGATGACACATAGATATGGTAGCGCTAATGTGGAGATAAGAGAGTCATGGGACATAGATAAGATAGTGCTGGTACACCAATAGTGCAGGAGGAAAGGTATTTACTGCATTTTGTTGGTCTGTGCCATTGAGATTATATACACAAGTTCACACATAAATATTTACATTATAAACACTGTTATATGTAAAATACAAAGATATTCTGAGCAAGAAGTGGAATAATTAACCTTACTTGTTTCTGATTTTCAGTTTGAGTTTGTCAACTCATTTCTAGCTCTCTTCTATTTTGCATTTTATCTTCATGATATGGAGCAACTGCAGCAGGTGATTGAAACTTTATTATAGTGTTTATTTTTATGTACACAACATGAAGCAATTACAGGTGATTGAAACTTTATTATAGTGTTTATTTTATGTACACAACACAAAGCAGCTACAAAGTGAGTGAAACTTTATTATAGTGTTTATTTTTATGTACACAACATGAAGCAACTACAGGTGTTTGAAAATTTATTATAGTGTTTATTTTTATGTACACAACATGAATCAACTTCATGTGATTTAAACTGTACTAGAGTGTTAAAAGGAGGTTGTTCATTCGTTTTTTATTATTATAAAATCATCTTAATACAGCACAAACTCTGGATTTTACTGTACAAATTAAGTACCGGTAATTATTATCAGACTGTGTATTCTCCCATAATGACAGTATGAATTCAGACACAAAAAATTGACAACATTTGTTATTTTTGTGTACCTTAAGTTTTTGGACACCTGTGAAATAATTTTATTTTTATTGATATATGATGTAACGCTTTTGAAATCAGACCAGAGACAACGCCTTTGAAAGTGGCGCACTGCCAAGTAAGCAAAGTGTTTCCTCCCAAAGCACTTAAATTTCAACAACAGAGATATTAAAAACCTTAAGGTACTTATACTAAAAAAGAATAAATTTTTCTTCATTGCTAAGTTGTCCAAATAGAGTTATTACTTAATACTGAAATTTCACATCTGTCGTTATATGTTTGTATATGTAATGCTTTTTTCAAATCTACAACAAACACTAGAGGTGATAAATATGCAATATATGTATACTCCTCTCTCTCTCTCTCTCTCTCTCACTCTCTCGCTGTCTCGCGCTCTCTCTCTTTCTAGCTCTCTCTCGCTCTCTCTCTCTCGCTCTCTCTCTCTCTCGCGCTGTCTCTCGCTCTCTATCTATCTATCTCTCTCTCGCTCTCTATCTCTCTCGCTCTCTCTCTCGCTCTCTATCTCTCTCGCTATCTCTCGCTCTCTCTCTCTCTCTCTCTCTTGCTCTCTATCTCTCTCACTCTCTCACTCTCTCTCTCTCACTCTCTCGCTCTCTATCTCTCTCGCTCTCTATCTCTTGCTCTCTATCTCTCTCTATCTCTCTCGCTCTCTATCTCTCTCAGTCTCTATCTCTCTCTCACTCTCTCACTCTCTATCTCTCTCACTCTCTCTCACTCTCTATCTCTCTCGCTCTCTATCTCTCTCGCTCTCTCTCACTCTCTATCTCTCTCACTCTATCTCTCTCACTCTCTATCTCTCTCGCTCTCTATCTCTCTCACTCTCTATCTTTCTCGCTCTCTCTCACTCTCTATCTCTCTCTCTCACTCTCTATCTCTCTCTCGCTCTCTATCTCTCTCTCGCTCTCTATCTCTCTCGCTCTCTATCTCTCTCGCTCTCTCGCTCTCTATCTCTCTCGTTCTCTCTTTTGCTCTCTCTTTCGCTCTCTCTTTATACATAAATATATATATACACACTCCTAACAATAGCAGTTGCACTGTATATTCTATCTCATAATGGAGGAGTCTGCTTATGCTGCCTTTAGGAATAATATACATGTATATCTGTTCACAGCAACTTGCTATGCTGCTAATCACCCGTCAGCTAATATCCAACGTACAGCAGGCGATCGTTCCTTTCATCATGGGGCGGGTCTACATGTTTGCTCTCATTGTGAAGGCATCAGTCAGCATGACCATGTCCAAACGAGTCCATTACCTTGTCAGAGCTTTCTCACACATCTGTTTTGTGAGAATGGATGAACTACACAACGGTTTAGAGACAGACCTTGATTTGGACGACGAAGACACTAATTGGACAGTTAGTCCTCGGTATCATGGAAAGAACGCTTCAGTCCAGGTGGCAAACTCACCAGAAAATTTGAACAAATCTGTGTTGAATCCATTAACAATCTGCGCCTCGATGCAATCTATGATTCCTGGTGAAGACGTTACGCTGGAGAGAAGGCTACATCGATTTTCGTCTGATATTGCTTTGACACAAGTGGAAATGGAGAGTAGCATGCAGTGGGTATGTCACTGATTTTGATAAGGCGTCCCAGAATAATATTTGTGTTTTCAGTTATATCCAGACGTGCGCATTTTTAGTCCTTTGGCCGAAGGTCCAAGGGACTATTGCCATCACTCTGCATCTGCCGTCTGCCGTCCGCCGTTAGCTGCTGTATCTCAGAAACCGTTCAGCAACTTTTTCTCTAATTTTGCATAGACATATCTTACGGCACTGCCACTATGCACAAGAAATCATTTTAAGGGCTCCCTAGGGCCTCCAAGGACCCCAAAACTTGTAAAAATGTAACATTTGGCCTATTTTTCAAAAACTTTTCAGCAATTTTTTTTCTAATTTTGCATAGATGTATCTTAGGGTGTTGCCACTATATACAAGAAATCTGTATTTGATTGAATAATTCTAAGGGCACCTAAGGGGCCCCCAAAGTGCAAAAGTTTTACATTATCTAGTGATGTGGTTTTGAGAAGGGCCCTTGAGACCACCCCCAACAGTAGTTTTTTTGTGCCACAAAGTCAACACCAAGACTAATTTCTGCAGCCTAGTGCTACTGTTCCATTGAGACCTTGACTAATCTTTAATTGGTCACAGCTCCCAGGCAGAGTAGACACACTTGACCCCTGTTAGACTGAACAGATGCCTAACACTTTTTATGAATCCATTAACAATCTGCGCCTCGATGCAATCTATGATTCCTGGTGAAGACGTTACGCTGGAGAGAAGGCTACATCGATTTTCGTCTGATATTGCTTTGACACAAGTGGAAATGGAGAGTAGCATGCAGTGGGTATGTCACTGATTTTGATAAGGCGTCCCAGAATAATATTTGTGTTTTCAGTTATATCCAGACGTGCGCATTTTTAGTCCTTTGGCCGAAGGTCCAAGGGACTATTGCCATCACTCTGCATCTGCCGTCTGCCGTCCGCCGTTAGCTGCTGTATCTCAGAAACCGTTCAGCAACTTTTTCTCTAATTTTGCATAGACATATCTTACGGCACTGCCACTATGCACAAGAAATCATTTTAAGGGCTCCCTAGGGCCTCCAAGGACCCCAAAACTTGTAAAAATGTAACATTTGGCCTATTTTTCAAAAACTGTTCAGCAATTTTTTTTCTAATTTTGCGTAGATGTATCTTAGGGTGTTGCCACTATATACAAGAAATCTGTATTTGATTGAATCATTCTAAGGGCACCTAAGGGGCCCCCAAAGTGCAAAAGTTTTACATTATCTAGTGATGTGGTTTTGAGAAGGGCCCTTGAGACCACCCCCAACAGTAGTTTTTTTGTGCCACAAAGTCAACACCAAGACTAATTTCTGCAGCCTAGTGCTACTGTTCCATTGAGACCTTGACTAATCTTTAATTGGTCACAGCTCCCAGGCAGAGTAGACACACTTGACCCCTGTTAGACTGAACAGATGCCTAACACTTTTTATCTTCAAAACTATTGATTTTCTATAATTGAAAGTTGTGTTTATTTTGATGTTCATTTAATTATTATAAAATGGTGCGACTGTGGTGTCTATTGGTTAAAGATATATTGTCTGTAGAAACCTGTAGGTGACAGACATAGAACATTTATATTCTGTCACCTGTAGGTGACAAACATAGAAAATTAATATTCTGGACAATTATAGAGTGAAATATCCTACACTTTATTGATATCAAATGCATTCTACTGTTCTGTTTAGCTTGCCATGCCTTGTGTAGACATGGTACTGTATAAATCAATTGTATCAATATAGACTAATAATTACAGATTCACAATATAGTTGAAATGCAACAACCAAATGTCAACCATTAGAAAAGTTGACATAGTTCCGCTATACACAAGCAAGAAATCTGTATTTGATTGAATCATTCTAATGTCATCAGCATATAGTAGAACATACATTTTAACAAGATTACCATCCAGAGAATTAACTCTAGATGGCAGGTGGGCAAGGAAGCCCTTTGGCTTATCGAGAGTCCAACCCTTTTATCTACATATATCCAGCCCTTCTGAGGTATGTGTCGATTTTATTTTTAAACATTCACACTACTAGCACCCACACAATCATCAGATAATATGTTCCATTCATTCACAGTCCTTCGTGAAAATTAGAACTTTCTTACGTCTAATCTACACTGCTCCTTTACTAATGTAACTTCATGTCCTCTAGTCTTTCTATCTTTCTTAACTGAAAAAAACATTTCTATCAATATTTTCATAACCATTCAATATTTTAAACACTTCTATCTGATCTCCTCTCAATCTCCTGGTCTCTAGTGTTGTTAAACCACATTCTTTTAGGCGTTTTTCATAACTAAGATCCCTCAGTTTTGGTATCATTTTAGTCGCTCCTGGTCTTTAACTACACCCTCTGAGATGATTACTTCGACAATATCGGAGCCGGGCACCTCAAACATCGGGTCAAGCAGGATTTTCTCCTGCAAGATTTAACAAGAACAAGATTTAACAAGATTGCTACCTAGAGAATTAACTCTAGATGGCAGGTGGACAAGCAAGCCCTTTGGCTTATCGAGAGTCCGACCCTTTTATCTACTTGTATACACCCTTCTGAGGTATGTGTCGATTTTATTTTTAAACATTCATGGTACTAGCACCCACACAGTCGGCACATAATCTGTTCCATTTATTTACAGTCCTTTGTAAAAATGAGAACTTTCTTATATCTAATCTACACTGCTCTCCTTTGCTAATGTAACTTCATGTCCTCTAGTCCTTCTATCTTTCTTAACCGAGAAAAACAATATTTCTATCAATATTTTCATAACCATTCAACATTTTAAACACTTCTATCTGATCTCCTCTCAATCTCCTGGTCTCTAGTGTTGTTAAACCACATTCTTTTAGGCGTATTTCATAACTAAGATCCCTCAGTTTTGGTATCATTTTAGTCGCTCTCCTCTACTCTTTCTAGCATATCTATGTCCTTCTTGCGGTATGGCCTCCACGCTTGTATACAATATTCTAAATGAGGCCTAACTATTGTTTTGTACAGCGGTACTATTAGTTCTTTTTCTTTATATGGTATATTTCGCCTAATCATTCCAAGGATTTGATTTCCTTTTGAAGCTGCAATTCCATACTGCTCTGAAACCTTCATGTCAGCACTAATTGTCAGCCCTAAGTCTTTTTCTTTTACAGTAGTACTTAGTACAGTTCCCCCCATTGTATATTCTACATATTCGTTCCCATGTCCTGTGTGAAGGCATTTACGTTTCCCAAAATTGAACAACATTTGCCACTTTTCAGACCATTTGATCAACCTGTCAAGATAATCTTGTAAATGCTGTCTATCTCCATCACTTTTAATCTTTCTAAACACTTGTATCATTTGCAAATTTCAACACCTTGCTAGCTATATCATCGTCCAAATCGTTTATATATATTAAGAATAATATAGGTCCCTGTACTGATCCCTGTGGAACCCCACTCAAAACTGATTTCCAGTTTGAAGCCTCCCCATCAACAACTACCCGTTTTCCTATCCAGTTAGTTATACCATTTCCTATGCCATGGGCCTTTAGCTTAAGCAGTAATCTTTGATGTGACACTTTGTCGAAAGCTTTTTGAAAATCTAAGTAGATGATATCTACTGGTGATCCATCATCTACCCACTTAGTGATATCTTCCAAAAAACATAACATATTTGTTAAGCATGACCTCGCTTTTAGAAACCCATGTTGAGATGGGTTTATCAAGTTATGTTTAACAAGAAAATCCACCATGTGATCTTTAATTAGTCTTTCTAATAATTGACAAATCACTGATGTTAAACTAACTGGTCTATAGTTATTTGACTTGTTTCTCGAACCTTTTTTAAATAACGGTATAATGTTTGCTTCTTTCCATTCTAAAGGAACCACTCCCTCTTCTAATGACAAGTTGAAAACTGTTGCAAGCGGTATGCTAATTTGTTCTACAATTTCCAATAGTAGTTTGGGTGGAATACCATCCACTCCAGGTGATTTATTATCCTTCATAGCCCCAATTTTCTTAGCTACCATTTCTGGGGTTACAATTAACTGTCTTAAATAGTCTGATTCTGCCCCCTTGAACTTAGCCTCTGGTACTGGCAGTGAATTAGTGTCTTCTCTGGTAAACACTGAACTAAAATACTCATTCAGGTCTTCTGCCATTAAGAATCCTTCTGATATTATATTTCCAGCACTATCTTCTAGAGGACCGACCTTATCTTGAACTTTCTGTTTGCTTCGAATATACGCATAAAAACTCTTGCTGTCATGTTTTATATTACAAGCTAATTTATGTTCATAGCTTCTCTTTGAATTTATAATTTCAGCTGTAGCTTGGTTAAGTGCTTCTTTATAACTGTTGTAGTCTTCGTCATTTCCAGTACATCTATATGACTTCCACATCATTTGTTTATACTTAATTTTTCTAATGGCTTCTTTCGATAAGTTTTTCTTTCTGGTCTGTTTCCGTTGTTTTTTTAAGGGAACAAATTTATCTACGATGCGCTCTATTTCATTCTTTAAGATATTCCAGCATTCTGTTGCTGTCTTATTCTTCAGTGTGTTATTCCAGTCTATCTTTGCTAAATATTTCCTCATTTCCTTATATCTTCCTTTGTGGAAATTTCTCCTGAACTGCTTTTTCTTATTTCTTATTTTACTTTGATGGTAAAATGTATCTGATTGTGATCACTACTTCCCAGAGGCTCACATAATTTAACATTGTCAACTAATTCATTCTGTGAGGACAAAACTAAGTCTAACACATTCTCTCCCCTGGTTGGTTCTAGCACATGTTGAGAAAGGAAACTATCTTGTACTAAAACTAAAAACTTGTGGTCCTCACTACCCATACTCTGTAGAGATTTCCATTTTTTATGCCCATGGTTAAAATCCCCCATAATAACACAGTCCCGTTTGCTCACTTCCCTTATAATGTTTTGTATTTTTTCATTCTCTTCTATGCTTATGTTTGAACTTCGATAAACTAACCCAACTGTTAACGTTGAGTTTCCTATAACTATGTTACACCAAACAGCTTCTTCGCAATCTGCTTCTCTGTCTAATTTTATTTCATAAGCCTGGATAGATTCTTTAATATATAAAATAACTCCACCTCCCCTTCTTCCTATTCTGTCTTTCCTAAACATTACATATTCTGTCAGTCCCAATTCGGCATCTGATATATCGGTGGTTGCCCATGATTCGGTTATACCTATTATGTGAGGGTCAATATCTTCTACCATAATGTTTAGTTAATTTCTTTTGTTTACGATACTCCTTGCATTTAAACAAACACATTTATCTCCAGCTTCAGAACAGTTTTCCAGACTGTTCTTTGCTGAATTATTTTTGCTGTCTTTATCTATGCCTCTAGTTTCAGGCTTCTCTGCGAATTTAGTTTAAATAGATGCAACCTGTCCCACTGTCAACAGATCGCAGCAGATTCTCTGAGAAAACTGCTGCCCCCTTTCCACTTAGATGGAGGCCATCTCTCATGTACATATCTTCTCTCCCAACAAAGTACCCCCATAAATCTACGTATCCCACGCCCTCTTCCTCACACGTCTGCTCAACTTAGTTTCTGTATTTTGCCCCCCTTCCTCCCATTACTGGCAAAATTCCTGAGAGAATAACCTGTTCCACTCTTGTCTTCTTTAGCTTCCTCACTAGATGTCTGTACTTCTGAACTATCCCAGTTGTTCCCTCCTTGTCTGCATTGTTTGTCCCTACATGTGTACTAGTATAGACCCTCTCTTGCCGTTTTCTTCATTTTCACTTTTTGATCCCTACCATGTTCAATGCTCCATAACTTTGCCAATTTTTGTTGCAATCATATTTTTTGAAACCGTGTAAAGCACCCTACCAAAACTTTACAAAGATGTAAGAAAACAGTGTTACAATTTTTCCGACTTATCACTCATTTGGTCAGCCGGGGTCACATATAGACTTATTAGTCCAAAGGACTTCAGACTTGGCCCATTCTTTTATTTCACATTAGTCGTTACATCTGGTGATATTTCATGGATTTTGGCCAGTGGCACTGACAGAATTGTTCACTGTATCCGATAATTTGTTATACACCCAGAACTTTACCGGAAATTCAATACAAAGAAATCAGGACCAATTTATTTATTCATTATAAGCGAATTTATTATATTCAAGGTTTACTGTATTTTGAAAGTGCAAAAGATCATTTGAGGACCACCTGAAGATAGTCAGTTTTGTATGTATTTTGTAGTGCAAAGGACCATTTAGGGACCATCTGAATATGTTCGTTCAGTTTTGTATATATTTTACAGTGTGAAGGACCTGAAGATATTCATTCAGTTTTGTATGTATTTTGTAGTGCAAAGGACCATTTGAGGACCACCTGAAGATATTCATCCAGTTTTGTGTGAATTTTGCAGTGTGAAAGACCATTTGTGGACCACTTGAAGATCTTCATCCAGTTTTGAATGTAATTTGCAGTGCGGAGGACCATTTGACAACCACCTGAAGATAGTCATTCAGTTTTGTATGTATTTCGCAGTGCTGAGGACCATCCGAAGATAGTCATTCAATTTTTTTTTTTTTTGCAGTGCGAAGGACCATTTGAGGACCACCTGAAGATGTTCATTCAGTTTGGCTATGTGACAGTCTTCTCCTCAGCCTACCCCCCAGCAGCCATGTGGGCCCTCCTTGACAACATCATAGATATGAGTGTCAGCAGTACCAAGTATTGTCTCGCCTATCAGCGTCCTTTTGGCCAGCGGGTCGCATCCATTGGAGCATGGCAGGTTGGTGGGTCTCATAACTCTAAAGCTGGGGTCATGCAAGACAATATTGTGGAGAGGCCAGGTCCTGATTAGTGTCATCTGTTGCACCATGCTATAGTCCGTGTAGGGGTGTGCAATGTGCAATGACGCCCCTATATAAGCCCCTACGCGTGCGTGTAGTGCGGCTACGCATCTGAGACTTTGATGACACACAATTATTTCTGAGTCTTCTATGTGGCACAGCCACTGTTAATTCACATACTATAAAACCTGGCTTGCTTTGGTTGGTCTCACATATTCTTTAATTTTCAGGTGTTTCTTTCTAACCTTTCTTCTTAAGGTAGCTGCACCGGGTATCATGTCAGTTGATTTCTTAATTTTTTCTTCATAGAACATCAGTAGGTGTCACTATGAACATGTGTACTATTAAAAAAAACAATGCACTATCACCATATGTCACCAATCAGTCTAGAAACTAGTATTTTTAGTGTGGCTGTGGAAAGTCCCTTTTTAGATTCTTGGTAACTGACGATGTTTCCATAGTGACGATCACGTGTGCGTCAGCCCAATTCAAACATAAATTCATTCACCATGAATGCAGATCATATAGTCTGGTTATTCTCATGCCACTATGCTGTTGTATTATAATTACCTAAATGCATCACGCTGTCAAATCACCAAATACTGGTGGTAGTTTTGTTTATTCTCCGATAAAGCCCGACCTCAGCCGCCATTTGCAATGACACGTGACTGACCCCAGCAGTTGTCAATCAATCTTGTCTACCACAACAAGTTCAACACATGGCCCTTCGTAATCAATATCACGAGACAACTTGGTGGGAAAACCTTGGGGGAAATCTCGGTAATAGAAGTGTCTGTCAAATTGTGTTGAAATAAGCCACATGCCAGTAAAAAAGTCCCATTTCTAAGCAAAAAACAAGCATCTGATGACACTTGTAGTATTGGTAACAACCAGGAAGTATTACTTAATGTAACTTTTTATAAAAACTACAATACTTACAAAGTCATAACTTGGCATATGAACTCGACTTGTGTTTACCCAAAATTGCACGGGATGGTTTTATGTTTGGTGAAGGCGTCGTGCCAAAAATGCAGTACAGATTTTTGCTGTCAACATTGTAGCAAAATGTTTATGAAGCTGTATCAAACTTAATGTGCATTTGTTTACAAAAAAACCTGTGTGAATGTCAATAACATGTTTGTACTTACAACCATACAATTTTTTCTTTTGGGGAGTTTCTCAAAATGAAATAAAATGCCATTTTAAGGTGATTTTTGACAATTTTTTTAATTGTCTTTAAACACATTTAACTATTTCTAAATGACATAAAAATCATTTATTTCAGGCAAACTCTGAGAAAAAATGGTTAGCTTATCTTCAAAACTTATATTAGAAATGATTAATTCAAAAGAAGAATATAATAGCTGATGCAGCCACCTCAATCCCCCCGTATTCCTTCTATTTTCTTATGACACATTGCGTATTCCTTGAACCCAGTTGTTTTCTGCCATCTGTAGTTTCTCCTCGTGTCTCTGTCACATCGCATACCAATTTCTTGAGAGGTAATTATGTATATAATTTATTTATGTTTTTGCTGTTGGGATAAACGATGCGGCACAGTGGCACTGTGGCACTGTAGCACTGTGGCACTGTGGCTAGACCATCGGACTCTCCATCGAGAGGACCTGGATTCAAATCCTGTGCTGCCGTGTTGAACCTTGGACAAGTTTGTTCACTCTACATTGCTCCAGTTCACTCTGCAATAGACAGTGGTGGATATTTGTGTACGAATTGTCTTCGCACATGAATTGCAGCATGGCTCAATGCTTCCCTGGGAAGTCGAGATGGTGTTCGATTGAACAAGTCTGCCAGGGAGTAAAGTGTAAAGCGCTTTGAGCAGTCCTGAGGACTGGATACTGCGCCATGTAAGAACTTACCTTTACCTTTTACAAACAAAACTATCCTTTTATTGTATCACAAGATATGACCGTGTAGATGTGCATCTTTCAGAGCGTGCTTGAGATGGTCAGCATTACGAGCATTATCACAAACTGCATCCTCATCGGCATGTCAGACCTCGGAGGACGATTCTTCCCGAGACTTCTTGTGTACGAGAGGATCCTAGCCATGATCTTCTTTGAGGTATGCCAAATGCACCACTTGTTAACACTTGAAGGGTTTCAGAGTAAAATGCAATAAACGCCCTTTCTTAAATTTCAACCAGACAGGGACGGTATGTTTGTTTTTGTCTTCAGTTAGTACCGTATCTAATTTAGACAGTATGCTTTAAAAATGCGAAAACCAACCAGTTAGAGTTTCAAAAAAATAAAAGCTTTATGCTTTCGTTATTGAACCTGGTCACGTGGTGTGAGACCTGACCAGTGCTTGTTTCATGTTCCAACAATCCTTCAAGTATTGGCAGAACGCATACATTACTCTTTCAAGAAGTATGGCCTAAGCTTTCATAATAGCAGGTGCATTCAGGATACAGGGCCCATTGAAGATGTGAACTTTCTGCAGTGGGAAGAATGCTGAGTTCAATGATGATGCGTGGTCTGGTCAGTTGACCGTGACCACTGTCTTTCTCTGGGCATGATGGACAGCAGTGATCAGTGTCCGAGTTTAACATTCTTGTGTCACTAGCCTGTAATTGCATAATCCACCGACCAACGCAACACACCACAGCGACCAGCTAGACAATATCAACAGCTGGGTAGTAACAGACTGCGACACTCCCTCATCACAGTCTGTCAAACATGGGTCGATCAAGGGAGTCGAACTGAGGCAGGAAGTTGCTGACCTCAGAAGAATAGTGGGAACGAGAGACAAGCAGATCGCCGATTTGCAAGATCGTCTTGTAGGCCTTGAAGAGAGGACGGATGCTCTCAAGCAATATTCCTGACAGAACTCACTGTGCATCTCGGAGATCCCTGAACGGGAACGCGAGGACGTGCTCAAGGCGACACTAAGTGTGAGGAATTCAGCACGTCTACCACCACTGACTGTGGAGGAAGTAGACCGCATACATCGTGTTGGCCCCAAACTCCCAGATAAGACACTTCCAATCCTCATCTCATTCCAAGAACTAGAACAAGAAAGCTTTCATACCGTTTGAAATTAACAGGGAGTTTGATACAAACATCCTATTTAACTCTGATCCTGGTACAAATTATTATTGTGAATTCACTCAAAATATGAATAAATGTAATCATCATATAGAAGATACCTTTAATAAGTCATGCTTACAACTTGGTGTAACAGATACCACATTCTCTGTTGTTCATGTCAATATCAGAAGTCTGCCTTGCTACCACCAACAATTTGAAAATTATTTTGCCAATTTCAGTCACTCGTTTTCGATTATTGGATTATCTGAAATGTGGCTTCAGGAAAGCAATGTTGATACTTATAGCATTGCAGTGAATAACTACAGGAACAATAAAAAGGGTGGTCGCGTGGCAGTCTGCATAAAAGATTCACTTCTTTACAAATGAAGAGAAGATTTAGACAAAAATATTGAAGATATAGAGTGTGTTTATTGTGCTGGATAAAGGTATACTTACATATAAAAGGAATGTTATTACAGGAGTTTTGTACATGCTGCCAGACAAAGACATAAATGTATTCATGTTAATCTTGCATATCTTTAAAATTATCCATAAAGTGAATTGCCTATGTTATCTCTCGGGTGACTTCAATATCAATCTACTAAATGTGGATAAACTTGTACCAATCTCCAAATTTCTTGAATGTATGTATACCATGTCACATATTCCTCTCATTGGCAAGCCAACTAGAGTAACTGCTACTTCTACCACACTTATTGACAACATTTTTACTAATAACCTAACTATAAATAGCACAGAAACCTGTTCTGATATACTATATACAGATATATCAGATCAGTTTCCTGTCTTCTACGTCGATACCAATTGTTGTTTAAAATATGAAATATGTAAACACAAAATACATAACTAAAAGGCTTTATACCGATCAGAACATAGCAAAGTTTACAACAAGTCTAACTAATGCTGACTGGTCTCTTGTTACTTCTGAGTTGATGACCCAGATAATGCATATGCTGCTTTCTAGTCACAGTTTGGTAAGCATTATTTTAACTGCTTTCCTGAAGTAAAGGCTAAACAAAATACAGTAATAGAAAACCATGGCTATCGCATGGAATGAAGACCTCTATAAAATATAAAATAAATTATTTGTCTACTACAAAAAGCATCTACCCTTACTAATGAAACTAACTATAAAGTATACCGCAATAATTAACTCAATTTTAAGAATAGCAGAAAGAAATCACTATCAACAGAACAGTTGTTAAAGCAAAATCAGTCTAATCATTTCAGACCACCCCAATCTCTGGAGATAACTATTAATAATCAGCTAATAACCGATAAAAAAAGTAATTGCTGATTACATCAGTAACTGTTATGTTAATGTAGGACCATCTTTGGCTGAAAAGACTACCAAAAATTTTAATGACCCGTCAATATATACTAGCCACAAAAAGAAACTGGTTTAATCTGTCCACACAAAAGCATTATGTAAGTGTAACATGTATGCCATTATTTTCATGTGACAATAACACGATGGCGTTAACATTTATGTCTAGTCTTTAGGGTCAAAGTTTCAGCGGCAAACTTGAACGTGACAAGATTAATAACGGGTGTGTCCTCCATCTGCGTTGATCACTGCAGTGCATCGACGCCTCATTGATACAATGTTGGTATGGAACCTTTGTGGAATGTCAGGCTTGTGCTTCGTGTGTTTTTCCAGTTGTGTGTACCAGCAGCTCTCCAAACGTCTGCCTTAGGTAACCATGCCTGACCCAACAGAAGCATTTTCTTTGTTTTCACACAATGGCACTGCCTGACCTTACATTATGTAACGTTCCAATGGAAGTCATGTTGTGGTAGAGTCTACATGTCCCTGTTTCATGTTAATCGACATTGAGCAAAATCCACTGCATTATACATTTCGGTGCCTTTCTTCCTATGCATGGTTCCTTTTTGTGGCTAGTATATTAAGCATCAAAACTTCCAAACAATATTTATCTCCCCTGTTGAAGTGAATGAAGTAGAAACTATATTCAAAGATGTAAAAATATCAAGTCCTGGATGGGACTTAATAACTCCACATATTGTTAAATTAGCATATCATATCTACTTCCCTTAACACTTGTTATTACTTACTGCTCCCATAACCCGCCTGGGTCATAGGGGCGCTGCATTGCTGAATGTTTCACCAGTCGACGCTAGTCTTCGCGGTTGTGTGCTAATGTCTGAGTTCCGCAAAGGTCTTCCCAGTCCATTCTGCAATATTGTCTAACCATCTCTTCCTCTGTCTTCCCTGTCTTCTTTTCCCCGGCACTGTTCCTTGTAGTATTGTTTTTGTGAGCCCGTTTGATCATGTTACATGAACATACCATCTCAGTTTCCGTTTTTTTTACTGTGGTCAACAGGTCTTCATAATGTCCCACCTGTTGAGTTTTTTTCCAGATGACATGGAAATTGCAAAAGTAATCCCAATACACAAAGGCGGTAACAAGACACTCGTAAACAATTACCGTCCAATATCAATTTTGCCAGTTTTCTCTAAAGTTCTATAAAAATTTATGTACAACAGATTAACATCCTTCATAAACAAACATAACAT